>JAUIMM010000923.1:272500-327500 GCA_031769625.1 Taudactylus pleione | reverse complement strand
TAACCTGACAATCAAACAAACTAATACATTTTATATATAAGATATACATACTATATATATATATATATATATATTATATATATATATATATATATATATATATAAAAGAATAAACAAGGTCTCACAGAATAGTTTTCCTGATTCATTCACTTGGGATTTGTGCTACATTATTTACTCTTCTCCTGTCTCTGGTATTCACAGTGTTAAGGAATGTATTCCAGATATTATAGATCGTCCTTACACAAAATAACATTTCCTCTGTGACCTTAATGCTGTTATGAATATTCTCTGCTGTCACTGGAAATCAAGTTAGTATTGTATCTTCTGAACATTTAGACTTCAATAAAATGTCACCATAAATGCAAACCGCTTTTTAATTTAATTTTCTAGCCAAGTGCACAAACAGTATAGCCCATAGCTGTATGGCTCGAATTTCCTTAATGTATAGTATATACCATTATATGCCTCTATCCAATACAGATCAATAGCTTAATCACTTACAGGGTATTCCCCATAACAGAGCAATATTGTTTAAAATGAAATCAAATGCAGATAAATAACACACATTGAGCAAAATGCTAGATCCTCCCTATACTAACATATTATTCATTAATAACAGCCGACATCCTGCATTGAGAACACCCCTGCACTGCCGACACAGTCAGCAAACCTGCACTGAGGACACCGCCGGCACCCTGCATTGAGAACACCCCTGCACTGCCGACACAGTCAGCAAACCTGCACTAAGGACACTGCGGGCACCCTGCATTTAGAACACCCCTGCACTGCTGACACAGTCAGCAAACCTGCATTGAGGACACCGCTGGCACCCCCGCTCTGCCAACACCGCGTGTACCCTTCACTGAGAACACTGCCAGCACGTCAGCACTACCATTCCATGTACTGAGGACACCACCAGCAACCCCTGCACTGCCAACACAGACAACAAACCGTGCACTAAAGACACCGCTGGCACCCCCGCACTGCCGACACAGCCAGCAAACCTGCACTAAAGACACCGCCGGCACCCCCGCACTGCCGACATCACTGGTACCCTTCACTGAGGACACTGCCAGCACCGCAGTACTGCCATTACATCTACTAAGGACACCGTCAGCAACCCCGCTCTGCCAACATCGCCGGCACCCTGCATTGAGAAAACCCCTGCCCTTCCAACATAGTCAGCAAACCTGCACTGACACCGCTGGCACATCCACTCTGCCGACACCGCCAGCACCCTGCATTGAGAACACCCCTGCACTGCCGACACAGTCAGCAAACCTGCACTTAGGACACTACTGGCACCCCCGCTCTGCCGACACCGCTGGTACCCTTCACTGAGAACACTGCCAGCACCGTAGCACTGCCATTCCATGTACTGTGGACAAAGTCAGCAACCACCGCACTGCCGACATAGCCAGCAAACCTGCACTAAAGACACTGCCGGCAACCCCTGCACTGCTAACACAGCCAGCAAACCTACACTAGAGACACCGCTGGCACCCCCGCACTGCCGACACAGCCAGCAAACCTGCACTAAAGACACCGCTGGCACCCACGCACTGCTGACATCACTGGTACCCTTCACTGAGAACACTGCCAGCACCGCAGCACTGCCATTCCATGTACTAAGGACACCGTCAGCAACCCCGGTCTGCCGACACTGCTGTCACAGTAAGTGCAATATTGGTGTATCCAACCCACACTGTATCCATGTTGGAAATTAGAAGCTGAAGTGCCACATGTTATTGCCGCCCACTGTGTCACTTAGCTTAGTCAGCCAGCTAGCTGGATGCAACCTTTTGGCCTTAACTAGATAAAGCAAATAATATTGTGAAGTGGTCAAAATTGATTGGAAATTACTGGAAATAAATGGTATTGAGGTTAATTATACTGTAGGAACAAAAACATGCACATTTTATGTGATTTTAGCTGTTTTTATGATATTTTAAGAAAAAATCCAGATCCGAAAACAAAACACGAAGGTGAGGTTTTGGCAAAACCAATCCAGATCCAAAACCAGGGGCATCCAGATCCAAAACCAAAACACGAGGGTCGGCGTACATTTCTACTAATAACTGCTTAATCCCTGTGTTATACAAAACTTGCTAATAACTGCTCCATCCCTGTTATACACAACTCACTAATAACACAGGGGGTCATTCAGACCCGCTCGCAAGGGAAGGTCGCTCGCAAGCGGGTCGATGTTTGGCGAATGCGCATGCGCATGACGGAGGAAGACTTTGACCATCGCGACCATCATCATGGACGCTCGCATAAGCTGTGGGTGGTAACCCACAGCTATGCGAGCGTCCACAAGGGCGCTCCATTTTTACTGAGGAGGGCACTGATTCAGAGAGAGCGCTCTGGTCAGAGCGTTCGGCTCTGAATCAGGCCCACAGTTCTATCCCTGTGTTATACACAACTCACTAATAACTGCTTCATCCCTGTGTTATACACAACTCACCAATAACTACTCCATCCCTGTGTTATACACAACTCACTAATAACTGCTCCATCCCTGTGTTATGCACAACTCACTAATAACTGCTCCATCCCTGTGTTATACACAACTCACCAATAACTGCACCATCCCTGTGTTATACACAACTCACTAATAACACAGCTCTATCCCTGTTATACACAACTCACTAATAACTGCTCTATCCCTGTGTTATACACAACTCACTAATAACTGCTTCATCCCTGTGTTATACACAACTCACCAATAACTGCTCCATCCCTGTGTTATACACAACTCACTTATAACTGCTCCATCCCTGTGTTATGCACAACTCACTAATAACTGCTCCATCCCTGTGTTATACACAACTCAACAATAACTGCTCCATCCCTGTGTTATACACAACTCACTAATAACTGCTCCATCATTGTGTTATGAACAACTCACTAATAACTGCTCCATCCCTGTTATACACAACTCACCAATAACTGCTCCATCCCTGTGTTATACACAACTCACTAATAACACAGCTCTATCCCTGTGTTATACACAACTCACTAATAACTGCTCCATCCCTGTGTTATACAAGACTCAGCAATAACTGCTCCATCCCTGTGTTATACACAACTCACCAATAACTGCTCCATCCCTGTGTTATACACAACTCACTAATAACTGCTCCATCCCTGTTTTATGCACAACTCACTAATAACTGCTCCATCCCTGTGTTATACACAACTCACTAATAACTGCTCCATCCCTGTATTATGCACAACTCACAAATAACTGCTCCATCCCTGTGTTATACACAACTCACTAATAACTGCTACATCCCTGTCTTATACATAACTCACTAATAACACAGCTCTATCCCTGTGTTATACACAACTCACAAATAACTGCTCCATCCCGGTGTTATACAAAACTCACCTATAACTGCTCCATCCCTGTGGTATACACAACTCAACAATAACTGCTCCATCTCTGTGTTATACACAACTCACTAATAACTGCTCCATCCCTGTGTTATACACAACTCACTAATAACTGCTCACTAATAACTGCTCCATCCCTGTGTTATACACAACTCACGAATAACTGCTTCATCCCTGTGTTATACACAACTCACTAATAACTGCTCCATCCCTGTGTTATGCACATTCACTAATAACTGCTCCATCCCTGTGTTATACACAACTCACAAATAACTGCTCCATCCCTGTGTTATACACAACTCACTAATAACACAGCTCTATCCCTGTGTTATACACAACTCACCAATAACTGCTCCATCCCTGTGTTATACACAACTCACTAATAACACAGCTCTATCCCTGTGTTATACACAACTCACTAATAACTGCTCTATCCCTGTGTTATACACAACTCACTAATAACTGCTTCATCCCTGTGTTATACACAACTCACCAATAACTGCTCACTAATAACTGCTCCATCCCTGTGTTATACACAACTCACGAATAACTGCTTCATCCCTGTGTTATACACAACTCACTAATAACTGCTCCATCCATGTGTTATACACAACTCACTAACAACGTCTTCATCCCTGTGTTATACATAACTCACCAATAACTGCTCCAACCCTGTGTTATACACAACTCACTAATAACTGCTCCATCCCTGTGTTATACACAACTCACCAATAGCTGCTCCATCACTGTGTTATACACAACTCACCAATAACTGCTCCATCCCTGTGTTTTACACAACTCACTAATAACTTCTTCATCCCTGTGTTATACACAACTCACTAATAACTGCTCCATCCCTGTGTTATACACAACTCACGAATAACTGCTCCATCCCTGTGTTATACACAACTCACGAATAACTGCTCCATCCCTGTGTTATACACAACTCACCAATAACTTCTTCATCACTGTGTTATTCACAACTCACTAATAACGGCTCCATCCCTGTGTTATACACAACTCACTAATAACTGCTCCATCCCTGTGTTATACACAACTCACTAATAACTGCTCCATCCCTGTGTTATACACAACTCACCAATAACTGCTCCATCCCTGTGTTATACACAACTCACGAATAACTGCTCCATCCCTGTGTTATACACAACTCACCAATAACTACTACATCCCTGTGTATAAGAAGAGGAGCACTTAGGTTATTTTTTTCATTTTTTTAAGTGGTACAATCAAATTTGGGGTACATGAAAATGGGTACTAGCATATTTTTATGTCCCTAAAGCAAGTTTTTAAAAATTCTGCAACTATGCATCTGCCGCTAATAGCCTATTCTAGAATACATCTGCCGCTAATAATCTATTCTAGATTACACCTGCCGCTAATAGCCTATTCTAGAATACACCTGCCGCTAATAGCCTATTCTAGAATACACCTGCCACTAATAGCCTATTCTAGAAAACACCTGCCGCATACTTGCAGAATAGCCCTGAACCTATTTCCCTATTTTTAAACACTTTTTTTCCCATTTTTTTTTTTTTTCACCCCAATTTTTAAATAAATTTTTTGGGGTGGCCCTATTTTTTTTATACATTTTTTTTTACACAGTTATTTTTAAAATGTCATTCCCAGGGGTGCAGGGGTTTTTTTTAAACCTGCACCCCTAAACCCCAATTCTGCACTTTTTTTCGCCACCTATTCAGTGGTGAAAAGTTATCCCCGCTTTTTTTCAAAGACTTTTCGAACCTGCGAAAAGTCTTTGAAATTGAATACAGTGTAAAACTAAAACCTGCGATAATGATGTCATAGGTGCGATATTAACGCAAAAACTGAGTTTTCGCTCCCATATTGAATTCCCCTATATGACTTTCTGCACTGCGGAACCTTTCTGTCTTCCCCGACTTTGGCACTTCAGTATACATATACTGTATATATATTTAAGATAAGCATATTGTATTTATGAGGAAATCACAAATCACTTTCACTTTTGCTGCACCATAGTGTCACTCACTCAGTTTTCCCTCAAACTCCGCTCCGACGACTTGAGCCTTGCCCCTGACTGCTGCTGCACTACAGCACATCCCTCCCATTCCCCGCCCGGAGACCAGTGAAGAGAGAGACTTAAAAGATAATGATCAGGGCCGTTACTAGGGTAGTGCGACCAGTGCCATGGCACAGAGCACCGCAGGGCAGGAGGCGCTGTTTGGCTCGGTCAATTTTCCTGTTTATTATCATTCTCACTTGTAGCTTCCTCTTCTCTTATCCCCAGCATCTCCTGGCCCCCCCTATCTCCTCCACATGAGACCATGGCCCTTTTTCAGGTGCTATATCATAAAAAATGGGGGGGGGGGGCGCCAATGCTCTCTCTGGCACAAAAGTCTAGTTACGGCTCTGATAATGATGTCATCATCTTGCGAGATCAGTCAGTAGCTCTTGAGCAGCGTGGCTGGCGGAAGCACAGTAATCAATAAGTGACCTCACAGTCCCGGTGACACCCCCCCCATACCCATATAATGCCCACCCGCCGTCCGCTGCTGCCCGGAAGTCATTACGTTTTAATAAAGGATAACAGATAAAATTTAAAAAATTGGTTAAAAGAAAAAGTCTGCATGATGTATTGGGTTGGTTGCTGGGATGCCGGGCCCCCTAAGCCGCTAGGCCAAATAGCATGTGCACTCCTTGCACCCTCTATAGTTACGCCAGTGAATGTGAGTAGTCTGCATATGTTGCCAATCCATGTACTCCAACACTTGGAAGGGGATAAAGATATCAATTTTCTGCACTTATACCAATAAGGTTGTCTTCAACTAACTTGTAATCGTTTTGTTTTCTTACTAACAATAACTTCTGGCTGCTATATACACTTACTAACAATAACATTTGGCTGCTATATACGCTTACTAACAGTAACATTTGGCTGCTATATACACTTACTAACAATAACATTTGGCTGCTATATACGCTTACTAACAGTAACATTTGGCTGCTATATACGCTTACTAACAATAACATTTGGCTGCTATATACGCTTACTAACAGTAACATTTGGCTGCTATATACGCTTACTAACAATAACATTTGGCTGCTATATACGCTTACTAACAATAACATTTGGCTGCTATATACGCTTACTAACAATAACATTTGGCTGCTATATACGCTTACTAACAATAACATTTGGCTGCTATATACGCTTACTAACAATAACATTTGGCTGCTATATACGCTTACTAACAGTAACATTTGGCTGCTATATACGCTTACTAACAGTAACATTTGGCTGCTATATACGCTTACTAACAATAACATTTGGCTGCTATATACGCTTACTAACAGTAACATTTGGCTGCTATATACGCTTACTAACAGTAACATTTGGCTGCTATATACGCTTACTAACAATAACATTTGGCTGCTATATACGCTTACTAACAGTAACATTTGGCTGCTATATACGCTTACTAACAGTAACATTTGGCTGCTATATACGCTTACTAACAGTAACATTTGGCTGCTATATACGCTTACTAACAGTAACATTTGGCTGCTATATACGCTTACTAACAATAACATCTGGCTGCTATATACGCTTACTAACAGTAACATTTGGCTGCTATATACGCTTACTAACAGAAACATTTGGCTGCTATATACGCTTACTAACAGTAACATTTGGCTGCTATATACGCTTACTAACAGTAACATTTGGCTGCTATATACGCTTACTAACAGTAACATTTGGCTGCTATATACGCTTACTAACAGTAACATTTGGCTGCTATATACGCTTACTAACAGTAACATTTGGCTGCTATATACGCTTACTAACAGTAACATTTGGCTGCTATATACGCTTACTAACAGTAACATTTGGCTGCTATATACGCTTACTAACAGTAACATTTGGCTGCTATATACGCTTACTAACAGTAACATCTGGCTGCTATATACGCTTACTAACAGTAACATTTGGCTGCTATATACGCTTACTAACAGTAACATTTGGCTGCTATATACGCTTACTAACAGTAACATTTGGCTGCTATATACGCTTACTAACAGTAACATTTGGCTGCTATATACGCTTACTAACAGTAACATCTGGCTGCTATATACGCTTACTAACAGTAACATCTGGCTGCTATATACGCTTACTAACAGTAACATCTGGCTGCTATATACGCTTACTAACAGTAACATCTGGCTGCTATATACGCTTACTAACAGTAACATTTGGCTGCTATATACGCTTACTAACAGTAACATTTGGCTGCTATATACGCTTACTAACAGTAACATTTGGCTGCTATATACGCTTACTAACAGTAACATCTGGCTGCTATATACGCTTACTAACAGTAACATCTGGCTGCTATATACGCTTACTAACAGTAACATTTGGCTGCTATATACGCTTACTAACAGTAACATCTGGCTGCTATATACGCTTACTAACAGTAACATTTGGCTGCTATATACGCTTACTAACAGTAACATTTGGCTGCTATATACGCTTACTAACAGTAACATTTAGCTGCTATATACGCTTACTAACAGTAACATTTGGCTGCTATATACGCTTACTAACAGTAACATTTGGCTGCTATATACGCTTACTAACAGTAACATCTGGCTGCTATATACGCTTACTAACAGTAACATCTGGCTGCTATATACGCTTACTAACAGTAACATCTGGCTGCTATATACGCTTACTAACAGAAACATTTGGCTGCTATATACGCTTACTAACAGTAACATTTGGCTGCTATATACGCTTACTAACAGTAACATTTGGCTGCTATATACGCTTACTAACAGTAACATTTGGCTGCTATATACGCTTACTAACAGTAACATTTGGCTGCTATATACGCTTACTAACAGTAACATTTGGCTGCTATATACGCTTACTAACAGTAACATTTGGCTGCTATATACGCTTACTAACAGTAACATTTGGCTGCTATATACGCTTACTAACAGTAACATTTGGCTGCTATATACGCTTACTAACAGTAACATTTGGCTGCTATATACGCTTACTAACAGTAACATTTGGCTGCTATATACGCTTACTAACAGTAACATTTGGCTGCTATATACGCTTACTAACAGTAACATTTGGCTGCTATATACGCTTACTAACAGTAACATTTGGCTGCTATATACGCTTACTAACAGTAACATTTGGCTGCTATATACGCTTACTAACAGTAACATTTGGCTGCTATATACGCTTACTAACAGTAACATCTGGCTGCTATATACGCTTACTAACAGTAACATCTGGCTGCTATATACGCTTACTAACAGTAACATCTGGCTGCTATATACGCTTACTAACAGTAACATCTGGCTGCTATATACGCTTACTAACAGTAACATTTGGCTGCTATATACGCTTACTAACAGTAACATTTGGCTGCTATATACGCTTACTAACAGTAACATTTGGCTGCTATATACGCTTACTAACAGTAACATTTGGCTGCTATATACGCTTACTAACAGTAACATCTGGCTGCTATATACGCTTACTAACAGTAACATTTGGCTGCTATATACGCTTACTAACAGTAACATTTGGCTGCTATATACGCTTACTAACAGTAACATCTGGCTGCTATATACGCTTACTAACAGTAACATTTGGCTGCTATATACGCTTACTAACAGTAACATTTGGCTGCTATATACGCTTACTAACAGTAACATTTGGCTGCTATATACGCTTACTAACAGTAACATTTGGCTGCTATATACGCTTACTAACAGTAACATCTGGCTGCTATATACGCTTACTAACAGTAACATTTGGCTGCTATATACGCTTACTAACAGTAACATTTGGCTGCTATATACGCTTACTAACAGTAACATTTGGCTGCTATATACGCTTACTAACAGTAACATCTGGCTGCTATATACGCTTACTAACAGTAACATTTGGCTGCTATATACGCTTACTAACAGTAACATTTGGCTGCTATATACGCTTACTAACAGTAACATTTGGCTGCTATATACGCTTACTAACAGTAACATTTGGCTGCTATATACGCTTACTAACAGTAACATTTGGCTGCTATATACGCTTACTAACAGTAACATTTGGCTGCTATATACGCTTACTAACAGTAACATCTGGCTGCTATATACGCTTACTAACAGTAACATTTGGCTGCTATATACGCTTACTAACAGTAACATTTGGCTGCTATATACGCTTACAAATTTGCGTCATTTAGCCCCGGCCCCTCCCGATGGACCCGCAAATTTCTCGGAGAGTCTCCACATCCTGCACACTTCACTAGG
This sequence comes from Taudactylus pleione, assembly GCA_031769625.1. Taxonomy (NCBI): domain Eukaryota; kingdom Metazoa; phylum Chordata; class Amphibia; order Anura; family Myobatrachidae; genus Taudactylus; species Taudactylus pleione. The sequence continues at coordinate 317,768 of JAUIMM010000923.1, read as the reverse complement.
AAGCGGGTGATCTGCCTACTATTCTGGTGGTGCGGGGGTTTACCCGAAAAATTGCGAGCCTCCCACGACTCCTGGGAGAGTAGGCATATATGTATATATATACGACTAACTATGTTGCTGGCAGACTGATACTAACAACTTGTATATAAGACTAGGGGCCCTACTTACTACAATCTGCATTTATAATGCGGTTCTAGTGTGATATTACCGACTGAATTCACATTGCAAATTCAGGCGAAATCACAGAGATTTATTAAAAATCCCTTGCAGGGACAGAGCTTGCGATAAAGCTCTGTCCCTGCGAATCCCCAAAGGGGGCGAGCTGTCACTCAACATCGACAGCTCACCCACTTTGTTGCGAGACCCGGAGCGACAGAGTGCCCGTCGCTATCCGCGTCGTGCGCATGCGCACTGGCCCACCATCGACCCAGTTGCGAACGCTCAGCGCTTGCGACCGGGTCTGAATCAGGCTCTCTGTCCTGTCCTTTCCTCCCTCTACCCCCCCTCTCTCTCTCTCTCCTTCAATTTGTCTGTCTGTCTCTCTCTCCTTCCCTCTGTATCTCTCTCTCTCTCCTTCCCTCTGTATCTCTCTCTCTCTCCCTCTGTGTCTCTTTCTCCTTCCCTCTGTATCTCTCTCTCTCCTTCCCTCTGTATCTCTCTCTCTCCTTCCCTCTGTATCTCTCTCTCTCTCCCTCTGTCTCTCTCGCTCCTTCCCTCTGTCTCTCTCTCCTTCCCTCTGTATTTCTCTCTCTGTCTCTCTCTCTCTCTCCTTACCTCTGTATCTCTCTCTCTCTCCCTCTGTCTCTCTCTCCTTCCCTCTGTCTCTCTCTCTCTCCTTCCCTCTGTCTCTCTCTCTATCCTTCCCTCTGTCTCTCGCTCTCCTTCCCTCTGTCTCTCTCTCTCCTTCCCTCTGTCTCTCTCTCTCTCCTTCCCTCTGTCTCTCGCTCTCCTTCCCTCTGTCTCTCTCTCTCCTTCCCTCTGTCTCTCTCTCTCCTTCCCTCTGTCTCTCTCTCTCTCCTTCCCTCTGTCTCTCTCTCTCTCCTTCCCTCTGTCTCTCTCTCTCCTTCCCTCTGTCTCTCTCTCTCTCCTTCCCTCTGTCTCTCTCTCTCCTTCCCTCTGTCTCTCTCTCTCTCCTTCCCTCTGTCTCTCTCCCTCTCACTATTTTACTCATGACTTCTCTGTACCTGGGGGGTATTCAGTTATCCGTGGCCTCTCTCTCTCCCCCTCACTCCCTTTCTCACTTCCCCTCTCTCTCTCCCTCTCCCTTCCCCTGCCTGTCTGTCTCACTCTCTCCCTTCCCCTCTCTCCCTCCTTGTCGCTCCTTCTCTCTTTCCCTCCTCTCTGTCTCTCCCTTTCTATCCCCCTCCCTCCTCCCCCTTTCTCTCTCTCACCCCCTACTCAGAATTCACAGCAAAAACAATATTAAAAAAACCACAGAACACACACACCGTAGAAAGTAAAATTTTATTAAAACATACATGCACACACACTATCTCACATAGGGGCCTATTCATTAAACTTAAAAATTCTCTAGAGATAATTAGGTTTAGAACTCGCATGGAGTTCTAGCTAATTATAGGTGGAATTCATCATTCCACCTCTCCATAAGTATCTATTCCGGTACCTGTCATTTTTGCGATGACAGCTTTTCGGGAAATAGATACTTTTCCCTCTCTACACTACCTTATCGCATCTGGAAACAGTGCTGCGCATGCACTGTTACATCTGTAAAACCAGCGCATGCGCAGCACTGCCTACAGATGCGTTAACTTTGTGTACCCCCCCTCCCCCCTCCGCTCACCTCCCCCCCCCGACTTACCTGTCCGCGCAGCAGACTCCGGCTCCGTCCTGCTGGTCTGTCATGTGGTTTCCCAGCAGACCACATGACAGATTAGAAAAAAAAATATGTTTTTTTTTTCTTCTAAACTTTCTTGTGCTCTGCTGGGGAACACACATGTCCGACCAGCCTCCGGAGCCTGAGGACGGAGCAGAGCGCCGGAGGGACTCGTTGGGGGACCTGCACACGCTGACACAGGTAAGTCGATTCTGCTATTCGCCACCTCACAGTGGCGAATAGTAACTGCATCAAATTCCGAAAATTCATAATTTTCGGAATTTGATGAATACCACAATTTCCACATCCCCATACTAATGTACTAATGTACTAATACTAATGTACTAATGTATGGAGAGTGTGGAAATTAACGCAGGGGAACTTAGCAAGGAGATATCTGTGATATCTCCTGTGCTAAGACTATTCATGAATACCAAAATAACGTTATTTAGGGAAAATGTCCTTAAAAACGTTATTTTAGTGTTGATGAATAGGCCCCATACTCACCTATGTATCCCTTTAGCCCATTGGTCCTCTTCTCCATGTAGATAATCCAATGGTGCACCTGTAATAAAAAATCCATACTCACCTCCTCCTATGTGTGGATCAGGTCCTCTTTGTTCCAAAGTAGGCAATCCAGGGTCTTGGCAAAAAAAAAAAAAAAAAATACCTGGACCCACGAACATTAGTACTGTTCTCTAAGAACGTCATTTGTCCCCCATATTTTGGCAACCATGACTGCTTCTAAAAAGCCTGGTGCTGGTTTTGCTACATTTGGGGGACCACTAAATCATTTGTCCCCTGTATTTAGCACAACCAGAACTGAGTCTCCAAAGCCCAGTGCTGGTAGTTTTTTTGGGGGGACAAATGATCCCGTCCGAGCTTCTGTGTTAGTTTATTTATACACAGATGCAGGTATCACGGATCTATGAGATCCGAGCCTGCATCTGTCTGCTGCTACATCCCCCTGGTTCTGCCGCTTGCACCACCCACTGCCGCTTGCACCACCACTGCCGCTGCTGCTAATGCCCGCTACAATCCCCGAATCACGGCTGCAGCTAACACCCACTATACCCCTTCCCCTGGGTCCCTGCCCTGCTACCGGCCGCTTCCTTCCTCTGGGTCCCGGCCCCCACTACCGCCCGCAGAGGACAGCCGTCTTGGTGCACCTGCTGGAGGCTCCTACTGAGGCTGCGCAAGAAGTAGGAATCTACAATGGTAGATTTGTGAGGCGGCAATAGTTTAAAAACTGTAACTTTCTCAATTACCTAAATCCCAAAAGCACCTACCCTGGAACAAGAGCTACCTAATAAAACAAACCCCAAGTCTAAATTCACCCCCTGCCCTGAGTTATGCCTTCCCAAAATTCCCCCATAGAGAACAGCAGAAAAGTGGTCCTAATTGAGAGTGTCAGAAAAACTGACAGTTGGAACTTTAGATTACCCCCAAATCCTCATTTTTTATTATTTTGGCCTGAAATTTGGCATGCAGCATCGAGCGACAGTTCTACCTGCCTGTGCAAAATTTAAGCTCAGCACCTTCAATAGCTTTTGAGGTGTAGCCCCTTAAACACCTTGCCCCCCTTAGGAATTCTTAATGGGAAAATTCAGTTTTTTTCAAAGGGACCCCTACGTCGTTTGTCCCCTGTATTTTGGCAACCAGGACTGGCTCTGAATAGCCTGGTGGGGTTGTGGTTAATACAGGGAACCCCTATGTTGTTTGTCCACTGTATTTAGCACAACCAGCACTGGGGCTCCAACGCCCGATTCTGGTTGTGCTGTGAGGGCACGTCATTTTTTTAATTTATATTACACTTTAATTTTTTAACAGATGCATGGATGGATCTCACTGATACGTCCATGCATCTGTGCTGATTTTCTTAGGTGCATGCCCAGCACCAGTGAGTCTCTCTGTTGCTGATGCTTCTGTGCACGGCCCTGTTGCTGCCACTGCCCCACATACCTGCAGCCTGCCCCCGCAGCCGTCTCTTGCTCTCTGCATCCCCAAAACGCCTCCTGTGTGCTGTCCGCACCTCCACCCATGCTAGTGTACCTATTTGTTGTCCTTCTGCCCTGCAGGTGGGCAGGTTCGCACGTCAAACCCTGATGGTTAATAAATTATAAATAAAGCAATGAAATTTGTGATACCCCTGAAAGTGTATTGGCCAGTTCATAGGAGTACATGGTAATGGACATATAGAATGCATTGTCTTTTAATATAATGTCAATTCATATATGTACACAAGTTTAATGTGGGCCAGAGGAGTGAGAGGCACGTGTGCCCGCTGTGTGGGCCCATTGCAGCCGGAAGGTGTCAGCCGGGATACAGACAGCCAGAGAGCTGTGAGCAGTGAGCACGATACCGGCAGACACCTCCCCTGGAGCTGATGACTGACAGCCGGGGGGCCAGCCTGCAGGAGGGACCGCTGTCCGGATCCTCTAGGGTGCTGAATCTGCTAAGCTGATCCACAGGAGAGGTCTGTAAATAAAACCCAGCATTACTACTTCAGTCCTAACCTGTCAGTTATATAGAAGCAATAGCTTTCCCTCAAGGGCTAATCCTCACTGCAATATAACTGTTAGGGCCGGGGGTCCTGTATCTTCTGTTGAAGAGACTGAAAACTACTATAAGAGCCCAGGATAGCTTTTGCCCCATCACAGACTACTTCAGTGAATATAGTCAAACAACTTTGTTGCTGCGGGAAGGTACTATTACTACATATAACCTGAGAAACAGAGTGCAGGTCCTGCCCATTTACTAAACAGGAAAGGTATATTAAAGCTGCATTATAGTAATAAAAATTACTACAGAACTCAGTACGTTATATTGATGTCCGAAGTTTCATCAGATACCAGTTTGAGACAAAGATAATTAGCATCAGCTGTAGACTACTAAAGTCCACAACAACATTGGCAGATAGCATCCTTTAGTGAAGTAATATTATTGAGAACATTGGGCCTGATTCAGAGCCGGACGCTCTGACCAGAGCGCTCGCTCTGAATCAGTGCCGTCCTACCTAAAAATGGAGCGGCCTCCTGGATGCTCGTATAGCTGTGGGTTACCACGACCATCGGGCTTGCGACGAGACCCTTGCGGTAGGGTCTCGTTGCCGCAAGCCCTGGAGTGATTTTGGCTCTATCAGAGCCAAAATCACTCCCACTGACATCACTAGTGATGTCAGTGGGGCCGGACCCAGACGGTAGGCGTTCCCATGGGAACCCCTCCGTCTGACAGCCACGCCCCCGGCATGCCCACCAAAGGGGGCGTGCTGTCAATCACCATCGACAGCACGCCCCCTGTGGTGCGAGACCCGGAGCGACAGCTTGGCTGTCGCTCCCCGGGTCTCGCGCATGTGCACGATGGAGCTCCCTCCGTCGTGCGCATGCGCATTAGGGCACCATCGACCCGCTTGCGTCCTACGCTCGCAAGCGGGTCTGAATTAGGCCCATTGTTTCTTCAGTAATAGGATATTGTGAGCAACCTACTTAGCTTCTAATGTACACCAACGTAACGTGTTACTGGCCAGAGGTTAAGTGACTTAAGGGACATTCTGAGACTTATATATTAATTCAACCTGGTATGAGAGTAGAGTCATTATAATTGTTGCATATAGAATCATTAAGATATTTTGTTAACCCATTTATTTAACAGCTCAAGAAAGAAGCGTTCCTGTTCAATAAAGCTTTGGCGAATGTATATGTGAACTGTTGTTATCACTATTGTTGTAGCTGTAACAGAGGGCCTGATTCAGAACCGCTCGCAAGCAGGTCGATGTTGCCCATGTGCGCCTCCGTCGTGCGCATGCGCGAGACCCGAATAATGACGGCCAAGGGGGCGTGCTGTCGATGGTGATTGACAGCATGCCCCCTTTGGTGGGCGTGGCTGCCCAGACGGAGACGTTCCCATGGGAACGCCTACCGTCTGGGGGCGGCCCCACTGACATCACTAGTGTTGTCAAAAGGGACGGCCCTGATTCAGAGTGAGCGGTCTGTCAGAGCGTCTGGCTCTGAATCAAGGCCAGAGTTATAAGCAGAAAGGTTTGTTGCTTACATTTGTTGCTTTTCTATGCAATTTATTGCAACTAAATAAACTAATCTTAGCGAATCTAGTATTTCCCCATGTCAGTACCTGTGCAAGTGTCCATCCTTCACTTCTCTGCCTGAAGAGATCTCTGGACATCTCTGGAATAACTTTCAACTTGGTGAGTGTGTTACAAATTCGATAGACAAAACTTTACAGTTTCACATGTCCCATTAAGTCTTCTTAGACATGATCTGAAATTTCACAAAACCTACTGACATTTCGATCATTAAGGCTGATGCCTTAATGGACGTGTTATTTACGCAATCCAGATATGGTATGCCATCACACCCTGTTGTCACTCACAAAATGGTGGAGCTGCTAATTCACAGAATTGGAATACACACATGCAGTCAGTCATGCAGGCTGAGGTCTGAGCATAAGATAGAGGTGCCCAGATGGGATAAGAGTGGAGTGGATGGGGGAAGAGACAGAGCGGTGTGGATGGGGACATATAGGCGTGGACTAATGGGAAGGAGCCAAAGTGATGTAGATGGGGGGGACACAGTGATGCAGATGTCTGGAAAACAGTGGTGTGGATGCAGGGGTGACAGAGTGGCACAGTTTGGGGGTACACAGTGGCATGGATGCGAGAAGACAAAGCAGCAGAGATGGGTAAAGACAGATTGGTATGGATGAGGGAATACAGACTAGCACAATGGGAGAATACACATCAGTAGAGATTGGGAAAAAAAGATTGGTGCGGATAGGGGGGAAGACTTTGCCACTGTTGGGTTGGGGGTGGGGCAGAGTGGTGCAGATGGCAGAAGAAACAGTGGCATAGATGAGGGGAAGACAAAGTGGTGTGACTAGGGGGGAAGTGGAGGTGCAGACGGAAGGAAACAGCGTGGCACGGATGCAGGAATACAGGGTGACATGGATGGGGAAACACAGATTGGTGTGGATGAGGGAATAAAGAGCTAGCACAGTTGGGAGAACACACAGCTTTAGGGATTGGGGAAGTTATAGCAGCATGGAGAAGATAATGTACATGCATAGACAGAGTATAATAGTTTTTGAAATTAGGGAGCTGAATGTGTATTCTGAATGAGATGGATGTATGGAGTGAGAGGGATGTTGGAACCCAGTGGGATTGTGGTGAATGAATGGGAAGATTGTGGGCACTGAGTGGGATGTGGGAGCCACATAACTGCTCAGACCTCAGTTGCATAGACTGCATGTGTGTATTCCAATGAGCTCACAATTCTGTGAATTAGCAGCTCCACCATTTTGTGAGTGACAGCAATCTCGTTCTGTGAGAGTGCTGAATCTGCAGTTAACCACAGGGTGTGATGGCATACTATATCTGTATTGCGCAAGGAACACATCCATTAAGGCATCAGCCTTAATCATCGTAATTTCATTGCTTTTTTTAGTTTGAGTGGCACATATTCAGTAGGTTTTGTGAAATTTCAGATCATATCTAAGAAGCCTTAACGGCATATGTGAAACTGTAAGGTTTTTTTGTCTAAGAAACAGGGCTCAAAGTGAGCTGGTATACAACGGTATGACATACCGCTACTTCAGCCAGTGTTTCAACGGCGCTGGGAGCTAAAGAGCAGCTGCAGCATAATGTGGAGATGTGTCCCGCTGGCCTGACAGGAGCAGCTAGATCCCCTTCCGTAGATTGACCCTGACGTCATCAGCCAGTGTCCAACATCATTCCCTACCATCCAAGTGGGCATAAAGGGGGAATATAATCAAGTAACAAGCGTAGTCAGGCAGCGAGCATGAAGCATGGCGAGCGAAGCGTGGCGAGAAAAAGCGAGCCCGCGAGGGGCCAACTTTCTTTTTTTGCTGGACTGTGTGGGCAGGAAACTGTACTTCTGCCCTCAGTTCACGTCACTTCCAGGTACAGTATCTGAAGGGGAACTATACCTTTCCCTGGCCTGACCTAGCATGGAGGTGAGAGTCCCGGCACCATGACAGATGCGGCCACAGTACTACAAACCCAGTGCCAGTCGTGAACCAATCACGGACCGGCGCCCGAATCAAGAATCATCTGCGGTGGTCATTTTAATTTGGTGCCGGCCACTAGCCAATCACAGCTTGTGGACAGGCAGCCAATCAGAAGCAGCCATGCGGCTGCATCTGATTGGCTGCTGGTCTGTGCCGTGATTGGTTCAAAGCCGGCACCAAGTCTATAGCCTGGAAGGAGGATGCTGATCTGCCTGCGGAGCTCCACTGCCAGCCGGGGAATGGGAGGAGAAGCTAGTCAGCGCTGACTCCGGACATGGACAGGTACAGGGGGTAAGAGAGGGAAGTATTTAGTGTGATGCGCAGGGGGTGGTGAAGTGTGTGTGGGGGGGGGATTTCAACTAAAACTTCCATACCCCACTTCAATATTCTCACTTCGAGCACTGCTAAGGATTATTATATATATATATATATATATATATATATATATACACATACACACAATCACCATAATAAGTATTGTCTCACTGCTCCATCTCCTCCCTAAAACTAAAGTAATGATGTACTGTCAAACCAGGACGTTTGCTGTCTTTAGAGGGACACAATGTGAAATCGGGCTTGAAAATGACAGATGAGATAGTATGTAGACAAATGTGATTGTATTCATTTGGGGATGAGGCACAAAGCTGCTACTTAGTAACAGAATGGCTTTTTGGAGATTTAGGGAGAGCAAGTTGACATAAAGACTGGGCAATATTGATCAGTGGTCACACACATACACCGCTAATGGTAAGTATATGGATCGGGTACTTGGTTTGTTTTTTTGCAAAGACGCCCCTGGATGCTATGGAGACCACCACGAGGATGGAGGCGAGTATACGATCTTTGTTGCAGGTCATTCCTCACGGATTCTGGGCCTGATTCAGAGCCGGACGCTCTGACCAGAGCGCTCGCTCTGAATCAGGGCCGGCCTAGCTTAAAATGGAGCGGCCTCCTGGCCGCTCGCATAGCTGTGGGTGACCACCCACAGCTTATGCCAGCAGCCATAAAGATGGTCGTGATGGTCAAGACCATCGCGACCATCGGGCTTGCGACGAGACCCTTGTGGTAGTGTCTCATCTGCCGCAAGCCCGGAGTGCTTTTGGCTCTATCAGAGCCAAAAACACTCCCACTGACATCACTAGTGATGTCAATGGGGCCGGACCCAGACGGTAGGCATTCCCATGGGAACGCCTCCGTCTGGGCAGCCATGCCCCCGACATGCCCACCAAAGGGGGCGTGCTGTCACTCACCATCGACAGCACGCCCCCATTGGTGCGAGACCCCGTCGCTCGCCGGGTCTCGCCCATGCGCACGACGGATGCGCATCCGTCGTGCGCATGCGCATTTGGGTAACATCGACCCGCTTGCGAGCGTACAGCGCCCATGAGCGGGTCTGAATGAGACCCTCTACTCGGACAAGTGGGCCGACGGTCTGGTACAGGTATGTGTGATTGATGTATGTGTGTACATGATCTTTACTAGTCACTGTGAGGTTCTGGTTTTGTTGTGGATCTGGGGTGGTATTAGGAGCAGACACTGAAGCAGACTTAAAGGAAAATGTGGAACTTTTAATGAGTGGTTTAGTAGACATGAATATGGCAACATAAAAGTCCAGATAGTACTAAGGTGCTCTTGGAACTGTAGTGACGCAATGGAAAAAGTCCAGTTAGTGACAAGCAGGAGACAGTCCAGTATTCCAGGTTTAATGAGGTGAAGTGCAGGCTGAAGAAATAATATCCCGTGGAAATGCAAGTGGAGGCAAAGTGCAGGGTACAGGAGACTGAGGTACTCAAGGGAGAGGTAAATGGAGGAGGCAGGGGAATCCAGCGGGGTTGGAGCAGGCAAGGTGAAGCAGGCTTAGGCAGGGTTTCCAACGACAGGTGTACGAGCACAGGAACTCTCTCTCAGCTTCCGCTGAGAAACACATTGCACTGGCAATGAAGGGAAGCTCTGAACTCCCTTAAATACCAAGTGCTCTGCCGTGACATGTCAGAGAGAGAGCACGTGACACACCAGGATAGGGCGATTAGGTCACATGGCCAGAGGCAAGAAGGCAGCGTCCATGTCAAAACAGAACGGAAGCAGTGCCAGGCCTAACCAGCCCAGAATGACAACATGCCCGCATAGGACCACACACAGCCAATGCTCCCCGCCAGGCACCAGCACCACCGCCAGACGCCCTTCGTCATAGTGTCCTCACAGGTATTACCCCCCAACCGCCATGCCGAGAAACCCTGGTCGTGACAGTACCCACCCCTTTATGGGTGACCTCAGGACACTCACCAGGCTTTTCAGGATGGGGGGCATGAAATTTCCTAACGAGTGCGGGAGCATGGATGTCCCGGGCATCGGTCCAACAACGTTCTTCCGGGCCGAAACCCCTCCAATCCAGGAGGTACTGTAGTCGACCCCTGCGGACACGAGAATCCAGAACCTGGGAAACCTCGAATTCCACACCTCTTTCTGTCTGGATACAAGGATGAACAGGAAGAACTTTGAGAAATTTGTTCAGGATTAGAGGTTTGAGTAGGGACATGTGGAAGGAATTTGGGACTTTTAAGTATGAGGGCAGCTGAAGGCGATAAGCCACAGGGTTGATTATTTCAGGTTCCTATGGTCGGTGAAGACAGTGAAAGGAAACTTAGGCCCTCATTCAGAGCCGTACGCTCTGAGCAGAGCGCACGCTCTGAATGAGGGCCGGCCTCCATGAAAATGGAGCGTCCTCCTGGACGCTCGTATAGCTGTGGGTCACCACCCACAGGCTATACGAGCGTGCATTTTGATGGCCGCGATGGTCGTGACCATCGCGACCATCGAAACTGCGAGCCGGAGCCTGCGGTTGAGATTTTCAACCGCAAGCTCCGGAGTGATTTTGGCTCTATCAGAGCCAAAATCACTCCCACTGACATCACTAGTGATGTCAGTGGGCCGGCTTCTGACGGGAGGCGTTCCCATGGGAACGCCCCCGTCAGGGAGGCACGCCCCCGGCACGCCTACCAAAGGGGGCGTGCTGTCAATCAACATCGACAGCACGCCCCCTTTGATCAGACACAACGAGCGAAGGACTTTCCTTCGCTCGTCGCGTCTGGCGCATGCGCACGACGGAGCTCCCTCCGTCGTGCGCATGCTCAGTCCAGAACATCGACCCACTTGCGAGCGGACAGCCACTCGCGAGTGGGTCTGAATCAGGCCCTTAGCCCCTTCCAGCAGGTATCTGAACTCTTTCAGCGCCAACTTTAACGCCAAGAGTTCTTGTTCTCCTATAGCATAGTTCTTCCCAGCAGTAGAAGACAACCCTGACTAGCCCCAGATTACACACACACTGCTCACTGACACTAGACCCAGATCACACACACACTGCTCACTGACACTAGACCCAGATCACACACACTGCTCACTGACACTAGACCCAGATCACACAAACACTGCTCACTGACACTAGACCCAGATCACACACACACTACTCACTGACACTAGACCCAGATCACACACACGCTGGTCTCAGACACTAGACCCAGATCACACACACGCTGGTCAATGACACTAGACCCAGATCACACACACGCTGGTCACTGACACTAGACCCAGATCACACACACGCTGGTCACTGACACTAGACCAGGGGTTCTCAACCACGGTTCTCAAGGCACAGAAACAGTCCAGGTTTTAAGGATAGCCATAGCTGGGCACAGGGGACTTAATTAGTACCTTAGTTATTTTGATTTAACCATCTCTGCTTGAGCATGGATATCACTAAAACGAGGACTGTTAGTGTGCCTTGAGGACGGTGGTTGGGAATCACTGCTCTAGACCCAGATCACACACACGCTGGTCACTGACACTAGACCTAGATCACACACATGCTGGTCACTGACACTAGACCCAGATCACACACAACCTGGGCACTGACACTGGACCCAGATTACACACACGCTGGTCACTGACACTAGACCCAGATCACACACACACTGGTCACTGACACTAAACCCAGATCACACACACACTGGTCACTGACACTAAACCCAGATCACACACACACTCTGCTCACTGACACTAGATCCAGATAACACACACGCTGGTCACTGACACTAGCCCAAGATCACACACACGCTGGTCACTGACACTAGCCCCAGATCACACACACGCTGGTCACTGACACTAAACCCAGATCACACACACACTGGTCACTGACACTAAACCCAGATCACACACACTCTGCTCACTGACACTAGACCCAGATCACACACACGCTGGTCACTGACACTAGCCCAAGATCACACACACGCTGGTCACTGACACTAGACCGAGATCACACACACACTGGTCACTGACACTAGACCCAAATCACACACACACTGCTCATTGACACTAGCCCCAGTTCACACACACACTCTGGTCACTGACACTAGACCCAGATCACAAACACACTGGTCACTGACACTAGACCCAGATCACACGCGCTCTGCTCACTGACACTAGACCCAGATCACACACACACTGTTCACTGACACTAGACCCAGATCACACACACACTAGTCACTGACACTAGACCCAGATCACACACGCACTGGTCACTGACACTAGACCCAGATCACACATGCACTGGTCACTGACACTAGACCCAGATCACACACACACTGTTGACACTAGACCCAGATCACACACACACTGGTCACTGACACTTAACCCAGATCACACACACAATGGTCACTGACACTAGACCCAGATCACACATGCTCTGCTCACTGACACTAGACCCAGATCACACACACGCTGGTCACTGACACTAGACCCAGATCACACACACACTGGTCACTGACACTAGACCCAGATCACACATGCTCTGCTCACTGACAATAGACCCAGATCACACACACTGGTCACTGACACTAGACCCAGATCACACACACACTGGTCACTGACACTAGACCCAGATCACACCTGCTCTGCTCACTGACACTAGACCCAGATCACACACACGCTGGTCACTGACACTAGACCAGGGGTTCTCAACCACAGTCCTCAAGGCACACTAACAGTCCAGGTTTTAAGGATAGCCATAGCTGGGCACAGGTGACTTAATTAGTATCTTAGTTTTTTTGATTTAACCATCTGTGCTTAAGCATGGATGTCACTAAAACCAGGACTGTTAGTGTGCCTTGAGGACCGTGGTTGGGAATCACTGCTCTAGACACAGATCACACACATGCTGGTCACTGACACTAGACCCAGATCACACACACCCTGGTCACTGACACTAGACCCAGATCACACTCTGGTCACTGATACTAGACCCAGATCACATACATGCTGGTCACTGACACTAGACCCAGATCACACCCACGCTCTGCTCACTGACACTAGCCCCAGATCACACACGCAGGTCACTGACACTAGCCCTGGATCACACACACGCTGGTCAGTGACACTAGCCCCGGATCACACCCACGCTGGTCACTGACACTAGCCCCAGATCACACACACACTGGTCAGTGACACTAGACCCAGATTACACTCTGGTCACTGACACTAGACCCAGATCACATACACGCTGGTCACTGACACTAGACCCGGATCACACACACGCTGGTCACTGACACTAGACCCGGATCACACACACGCTGGTCACTGACACTAGACCCGGATCACACACACGCTGGTCACTGACACTAGACCCGGATCACACACACGCTGGTCGCTGACACTGACCCGGATCACACACACGCCCGGTCGCTGACACTAGACCCGGATCACACACACGCTGGTCACTGACACTAGACCTGGATCACACACACGTTGGTCACTGACACTAGACCCGGATCACACGCAGACTCTGGTCACTGACACTAGACCCGGATCACACACACGCTGGTCACTGACACTAGACCCGGATCACACACACGCTGGTCACTGACACTAGACACGGGTCACACACACGCTGGTCACTGACACTAGACACGGACCACACACACGCTGGTCACTGACACTAGACCCGGATCACACACATGCTGGTCACTGACACTAGACACGAATCACACACACGCTGGTCTCTGACACTAGACCCAGATCACACACACGCTGGTCGCTGACACTAGACCCGGGTCACACACACGCTGGTCACTGACACTAGACATGGATCACATACACGCTGGTCACTGACACTAGACCCAGATCACACACACGCTGGTCACTGACACTAGACCTGGGTCACACACACACGCTGGTCACTGACACTAGACACGGATCACACACACGCTGGTCACTGACACTAGACCCGGGTCACACACACGCTGGTCACTGACACTAGACATGGATCACATACACGCTGGTCACTGACACTAGACCCGGATCACATACAGATACTGGTCAGTAGAGAAGACCTAGGAACGTTCATTATCATATCTGATTCACTCACAACATGAACGATGAGAAAACTGAAGGACTGTACCACAGGAGAGAGGGGAGATCGCGGTTAGGGTTCTGTATTTTGTTCGCTGGGAGCTCGTGTGAGTTGGTCAGAAAGACATATTAGTGTTGTGCTATATAGAAGTAAACTAAGCAGCGATGATTATGTCTCTGTCAGAAGGCGTGACAGTGCGGCTGTGTAGTGTGTGAGAAACATTCCCCCCTATGTGTGAGTGGTACCGGCCGTGTAGAAAGGGCTGTGTGGGGGCTCGGAGCGGCTCAGTCGGTGTGTGAGGCGGAGCTGGCGGCGGTATTGGCGCTGGGAGCGGCTGGCTAGGTGTCTGTACATCGGGGGAATGTACGGTGAGTAACGGGAGGGGGTAATGAGGTGATGACCCGGAGATTGCTGTGTGCTGCTGCTGCTGTACATGGCAGGGGTTTGGGGTGTGTCCCCGGATTGTGGGGATCCCCTTATTGTCTTCTGTGATGGACATCTTCTATGTCCCCCTCCCCCAGCAGGGTCACCCCACCCTGTGCCCCCCTCAGGCCTGTATGCTGTGTACAGTATCCAGGATTTATTGTGACTGCTCATCACGTGCTCCTGTCCCACAGCGCTGACAATCTATATTCACCTTGTGGCATTGCTGGCGACAGTACTCACAATACACCGAATTATTTTACATGGACAATGACTCTTTCTGTATTGTTATCTCAGTTTTATTTCTCTTTCTTGCTTCGGGAGCTTGCAATCCATCCAGTCCTCCGTGACACTGATTATAGATCATCTCAGTGATGCTAGGACTGAATTCTCCACATGCACCATATTGTTATATGCACCATATTTATCGCTTCTTCATCATTATTATTAGTATTATTATTATTATGACCTCAGGAGTGAAGTATTTTGTACACAAGCAGAATTTATTTTTTTCTTAATTTCTGTACTTGAATGAATGTAGCCGCCCCAACTCCCACTATATAAGGTCTTTATTTGGGCACAATAGCCCTGTAGCTTTATTTCTGAAGAGAGTAGATGCCATATCCATGCTAAATACACACACACACACACACACTCCATACTACACACACTATCCATACTAAACACACACACACTATCCATACTACACACACACTATCCATACTAAACACACACACACACTATCCATACTACACACACACACACTATCCATACTACACACACACACACTATCCATACTACACACACACACACTATCCATACTACACACACACACACTATCCATACTAAACACACACACACTATCCATACTACACACACACTATCCATACTAAACACACACACACTATCCATACTAAACACACACACACACTATCCATACTACACACACACACACTATCCATACTAAACACACACACACACTATCCATACTACACACACACACACTATCCATACTACACACACACACACTATCCATACTACACACACACACACTATCCATACTAAACACACACACTATCCATACTAAACACACACACTATCCATACTAAACACACACACACACTATCCATACTAAACACACACACACACACTATCCATACTAAACACACACACACACACACACACACTATCCATACTAAATACACACACACACGCCAGATCCATACTAAATACACACACACACGCCAGATCCATACTAAATACACACACACACGCCAGATCCATACTAAATACACACACACGCCAGATCCATACTAAATACACACACACACGCCAGTTCCATACTAAATACACACACGCCAGATCCATACTAAATACACACACCAACACACATGCAGGATCATACTAAATACACACACACGCCAGATCCATACTAAATACACACACACACGCCAGATCCATACTAAATACACACACGCCAGATCCATACTAAATACACACACGCCAGATCCATACTAAATACACACACACACACGCCAGTTCCATACTAAATACACACACACCAGTTCCATACTAAATACACACACGCCAGTTCCATACTAAATACACACACGCCAGATCCATACTAAATACACATACCAACACACACGCCAGATCATACTAAATGCACACTTGCCAGATCCATACTAAATACACACAGCAACACACATGCAGGATCATACTAAATACACACACGGCAGATCCGTACTAAATACACACACGGCAGATCCGTACTAAATACACACACGGCAGATCCGTACTAAATACACACACGGCAGATCCGTACTAAATACACACACGGCAGATCCGTACTAAATACACACACGGCAGATCCGTACTAAATACACACACGGCAGATCCGTACTAAATACACACACGGCAGATCCGTACTAAATACACACACGGCAGATCCGTACTAAATACACACACGGCAGATCCGTACTAAATACACACACGGCAGATCCATTTTAAATTCATGTGCTTAAACACACCGGGTCATATGTGTGTGTGTGTGTGTGTGTGTGTGTGTGTGTATATATATATATATATATATATCACACACACACCCTGATCTTGCCAAATTCATATTAAATTCACAAATATGTGTTGATCTAGGTGTGTTTGTGTGAATTTAGTGTGGATCTGGCTTTTTTAATGTCATTAGTATTGATCTGGCTCTTTTTGCGGATACTGCTTTTTCTGTGTGTTTAGTATGGAAACGACTTTTACACACACATAAAATAAATTGATTGCTACAGTTTCTGCACAAATGCACGTGTTGTTCTGGCTTCAGAAGCTTACAGTCTTTTGTTATATATAAATGTATATCTTTTATTCCCCTGGTGGGCCTGATTTATCACTGAACCCCCCATTACAAAGCTCCTGTAAAATGCTCTCTGGAAGCAATGATATTCCAAGCGTAATCGTGCCATGCCACATGTGTGCGCTGTGGCGAACAGGTCAGGCATCTTTAGGGATGACGAGATTGAGGCGCTCATCATGTTTATTTAGTTTAGATATCGTATCATGTATTTAAGTAAATGTTAAAGTGTCTGTGTGTCTATCACGGTTGACTAAATAATGCTCTGGGTTGCAGTACTTACATTCCAGGGGTGGCATAATATAAACATACTTTGTCACATCGCGTTGTTTATTGGATATACTTTACACAGTTCACCTTTTTCCCCGCCTGCAGCGGAACTGCTGCCAACACTATAATTAACTTTCAAACTAGATATTTTTGCAATGTTCATTTATATATATATATTGTGAGCAAATGTCTTGTAGACTAGAAGAGGGATCTTTAAAATCATGAGCTCCTGTTCTCAGCTATTAATGGTTTTGCAGAACGATAATGGTACCATAAAGCAATATAGTTACATAAGACAGAACAAAATAAGGTATTACAGGGCGCTATTTAGCAGCACAGTTCTGCATATGGTGTAGAGCAGTGAACGTTAGTGTATGGTACCATACTACATCATATCATAAACCATTATAGAGTGAATGTCACCTAGGCAAAGTACGCACATTCAACGCAATTTAAAAAGCATAAAAAACTGTTTGGTATGTGTTCAGAGAGTTTTCAACGCACTGAAACAGGATGTGTGTAAAATGTGTAGTGTGATTTGGAGCATTGAGCTGTATTGTCGCATCGATTTATATGCACTAAACTAGTGTTCAAAACCTATATTAAACAGATCATTTTGTCAGTGGGTACGCATACTTGTACCGCAATGGGGGTATCGCGCAGTATTGTCAGCCAGTGTGTGGGCTGAGCCGACTTTCCTAAGAATGCAGTAGGAAAAGGTTCTCTGAGCACTGGTGTCTCACCTGACTGATGGAGGGAGCTAGGTAAGGTTTATATACTGTATGCAAATTCTTACCTCACAAGAGGTAGCCTGACTACTTCTTAGCAATGATGATGGCACCATCTACAGTGGGAAAAGTATAATACATACTAGAAGTGCTATTTTATAACAGGTATTTACATTTCACTGCAGTGTGCATAATCAAAACATGACTTTATCATGTATTCTTAAAATTTTTCAGAAGTTGTAGGAGCTTGCTGGGAGAGCCTGAAGGGAGGGGTACCAAGCTCACCCAGCTACTTATACATTCAGCCTCACGTTTATATACCAAGCTCACCCAGCTACTTATACATTAAGCCTCACCCAGCAAGCTCCACGTTTATATACCAAGCTCACCCAGCTACTTATACATTCAGCCTCACCCAGCAAGCTCCATGTTTATATACCAAGCTCACCCAGCTACTTATACATTCAGCCTCACCCAGCAAGCTCCATGTTTATATACCAAGCTCACCCAGCTACTTATACATTCAGCCTCACGTTTATATACCAAGCTCACCCAGCTACTTATACATTCAGCCTCACCCAGCAAGCTCCACGTTTATATACCAAGCTCAACCAACTACCTATACATTCAGCCTCACCCAGCAAGCTCCACGTTTATATACCTAGCTCAACCAACTACCTATACATTCAGCCTCACCCAGCAAGCTCAACGTTTATATACCAAGCTCACCCAGCTACTTATACATTCAGCCTCACCCAGCAAGCTCCACGTTTATATATCAAGCTCAACCAACTACCTATACATTCAGCCTCACCCAGCAAGCTCCATGTCTATATATCAAGCTCACCCAGTTACCCTACATTAAGCCCTGGGGCATAAATGTGGGGAAGAATGATGGTGGTTGAGGGCAGGAATGTGTGGTAGGAAGATGGGGCCAGGAATGAGTGGTAGGAAGATGGGGGCTGGAATGAGTGGTTGGAAGATGGTGGTTGGCTACAGGGAATGTTGGCTAGGATGTTAATGACTTGGTGCAGAAATGTGGGCTAGGAAGATTGGGGTAAGAAAATAATTGCTGGGGACAGTTGTGTGGTAGGAAGATGGGGCTGTAGACATGAATGTGGGCTAATGGGGATAGTGGCTGGAGGAGCAAGAATGTGGGCTAGGAACATGGTGGCTGGGGGCAGGAATGTACGGTAGGAAGATGGCAGCTGGGGGCAGGAATGTGGGCTAATGATCATGCAGGCTGGGGGGCAGGAATGTGGGCTAGGGAGATGGCAGCTGGGGGGCAGGAATGTGGACTAGGAAGATGGCGGCTGGGGGGCAGGAATGTGGACGAGGGAGATGGCGGCTGGGGGGGCAGGAATGTGGACGAGGGAGATGGCGGCGGGGGGGCAGGAATGTGGACGAGGGAGATGGCGGCTGGGGGGGCAGGAATGTGGACGAGGGAGATGGCGGCTGGGGGGGCAGGAATGTGGACGAGGGAGATGGCGGCGGGGGGGCAGGAATGTGGACGAGGGAGATGGCGGCTGGGGGGGCAGGAATGTGGACGAGGGAGATGGCGGCTGGGGGGGCAGGAATGTGGACGAGGGAGATGGCGGCTGGGGGGGCCAGGAATGTGGACGAGGGAGATGGCGGCTGGGGGGGCAGGAATGTGGACGAGGGAGATGGCGGCTGGCCATCAGGAATGTGGGTAGTATAATGGCGGCAGGAATGAGGCGTGGATGATGGCAGCTGGGGGACAGGAATGTGGGGTAGCATCATGGTGTTTGGGGTCAGATGATGGTGGCTGATGCATATGTGGTTAAGCTGGTGCTGGCTGGATGCCTTGGTTGAGTATGTTAATGTGGAAAGCCTGGCTGTGACTATGTAGTTTAAATGTTTGGTAGGTGAATGTTCATAGACTGGTGGCGGTTGGATACGTGACTGTTCACAGGCTGATGGCGGTTGAATACGTGAATGTTCACAGGTTGGTGGTGGTTGGATACGTGAATGTGAATAGGCTGGTGGTGATTGGTTACGTGAATGTTCATAGGCTGGTGGTGGTTGGATACATGAACGTGAATAGGCTGGCGGTGGTTGGATACGTGAATAGGCTGGCGGTGATTGGATAAGTGAATGTTCATAGGCTGGCACTGATTGGCTATATGAATGTTCATAGGCTGGCGGTGGTTGGGTACGTGAATAGGCTGGCACTGATTGCATATGTGAATAGGCTGTCGGTGATTGGATGAGTGAATGTTCATAGGCTGTCGTTGGTTGGATACATGAATGTGAATAGGCTGGCGGTGATTGGCTACGTGAATGTTCATAGGCTGGCAGTGGTTGGATACGTGAATAGGCTGGTGGTGATTGGCTACGTGAATGTTCATAGGCTGGCGATGGTTAGATACGTGAATGTTCATAGGCTGGTGGTGGTTGGATACGTGAATGTTCATAGGCTGGCGGTGGTTGGATACGTGAATAGGCTGGCGGTGATTGGATACGTGAATGTGAATAGGCTGGCGATGGTTAGATACGTGAATGTTCATAGGCCGGCGGTGGTTGGATACGTGACTAGGCTGGTGGTGGTTGGATACGTGAATAGGCTGGCGGTGGTTGGATACGTGAATAGGCTGGCGGTGATTGGATACGTGAATGTTCATAGGCTGGCGGTGGTTGGATACATGAATAGGCTGGCAGTGGTTGGATACATGAATGTGGATAGGCTGGGTGCATACATGTGGACTGGCTAATGATTGTTGGGTACGTGATTGTGCCTGGTCCAAGAATGTGCATGTAGACTGGCCGGCGGTGGTTGGGTTAGTGAAAGTTGATTTGACTGGTGGCACCTGGGTCTGTAAATGTGGACTAGTAGTGTTCAGTCTGGCACCATGCACCTAATCAGTGAGAAGGACTTAGTTTAATTTTTAAGGGCAAAATTTTATACATGACTTATTACTACACTACAGTAGCTGTAGCCTTACCTCATGTCTAAAATTTTGCCCTTCAAAATTAAACTATGTCCTTCTCATTGATTAGGTACAGGGTGCTAGAATGAACACTAGACTGGCTTGCAGTGGTTGGCTCCGTGAATGTGGACTGGTTTGTGGTGTTTGGAACTGTGCATAGACTGGCTGTGGCTGGTTCCGTGAATGTGGGCTTGTTGGCTTTGGTAGGATCCGAGAATATGGACTTGGCTGGTGGCGGTTGATTCTAAGAATGTGAACTGACTTGTGGTGGCTGACTCTGTGAATGTGGATAGGCTAGCTGGGCCTATGAATGTGGTTTGGTTGGACCTATGAATGTGGACTGGCTGGTGGCGGTTGGAACGGTGAATGTGGATAGGCTGGCTGGGCCTATGAATGTGGACTGGCTGGTGGCGGTTGGATCGGTGAATGTGGACTGGGTGGTGGCGGTTGGATCGGTGAATGTGGACTGGCTGGTGGCTGTTGGATCGCTGAATGTGGACTGGCTGGTGGCGGTTGGATCGCTGAATGTGGACTGGCTGGTGGCGGTTGGATCGCTGAATGTGGACTGGCTGGTGGCGGTTGGATCGCTGAATGTGGACTGGCTGGTGGCGGTTGGAACAGTGAATATTTTCACTGTATGAACTGACCTGGTTAGGAGCACAATAATTGACCAGAGTCCACTGTTTTATTGATGAGTTAACTGGCCGGGATGCTGGCTGTCGAAATACTGACACCAGCATCCTGCCGACGCCGATATCCTGAAGGACATCCGGATACCGGCATCTGCATACCGAACGTCATAATGCAGAACGTCCGGACACCGCTGAGCACAGCACTGTCCCTAGGGATGGGGGAGATTAGAGATAGGCACCCCAAGGGGAGGGTTAGGGTTAGGCTACGGGGGGGGGGGGGAGGGTCAGAGTTAGGCTACGGGGGGGAAGGTCAGGGTTAGGCACCAAGCAGGGAGGGTTAGGGTTGGTGGGGGATTAGGGGGGGGGTGGTGGAGAGGGGTAGAGATGGGGGTATTTCACACCGGTTTTATGCCGGGTGTAAAATTTAATTGAACAAGGAAACTGGTGGGTCGTTTCAGACGCAACGGCACGGTTGCCGTGTTACAGCTGGCAATATCCACTGAGAAGGACGGCTGCCGTGCTATGCCCGTGCCGTCCCTTCAAGTCAGTGGAGTATAGGATACAATTGTCCTTTCAATAGATGAAGGAAAAAACAAAACCTTAAAAACTACCTGAAAAAAAACATTCAGCTTTTGCCCTGTTTTTTGCCAGCCGGTGAAACCTCCCCCCCCCCCCCCCCCCACATACCATACGGCTGGTGTGAAATAGCGTATTTACCTCCCGTTGGGAACTTCAGCCTTTGGGTTTCCAATGTCGGGATTACTACCCATTCTGTATGTACAGCCTATTGTACAAAGCTGTCACTCAGATCATAACATCTTGCTTATTCTCTTGTTACTCAAGTGTTTTTAAACAAACAGGACAAGTGTTATTTGTAGCAGTCTCATTAATGAGTTCATTATATGAAATGTGAGCACCTGGAAAGACGTATGGCTAGTAACCCCCAGCTAGTTACTCCTGAGACATCTAGCTTCCCAAAAGTCAGAATCAGATCACACTTTAATTGTATGCTAAGCTCTCTGTATTTTTAGCAGTAGAGTTCAAGCTCCTGAGACTAGGACAATTATATTTTTAAAATAATGACACAGGAGGCTTTGTAGTATAACATGTTAGTGTATGTGAGTGACGTATATACCTAGCATCGTATTGTCTCACTTTCTATTGTTGCAGAGAGACAGATATAGATGGCATAATTGTGCAGTTGAGGTGGTATTGGGTGGGGTGAAAATATATAATGTACATACTGGGCGTGTGTTTATAGTATTCTTATGTCCTCACTTAAGAATCATTTAAGACACAAATGAGGTTGAACCAAGTCTTTTTAATGAAAGGAGTGGTGGTAGAGGGTTGGACAATTGCGCTGACATTTATACTTTTCCGCAGTTTGCCCCTATTTAGTTTTTCCTAATTTGAGGAGCGGTCTCCTGAGAGCTGGCGTGATCTCGAGGTGCACGGAGATGTGGTTTGTGTTACAAAGGTGGCATAAAGCAAAACCAAGCAAAGGCTAAAGTCTTGTGATCGTATAGCAGAATTCAGAATAAACTGCCTGGAGCAACATGTCTATAACATTCTACAGCTGATAATTCTGATCTAATCTTATACATGTAATAACTGAGCTTTTATGAACTTTAAAATCCCTTCAAAATCTCAAGGAACACGACAATCGTTTAAGTGTGCGAATAGGGAATTTATGCTTCTGTTTATTTAGTCACAAAAGGTGACACTGAAGAGGTTTATAAAGTCTGGGTTCTCACATGTCACTTTCCATGCACTACTCCTGGGCAAGAGTCACACACACACGTAGGCTGGAGTTACTGCAGGGTCCTTCTGGCTGTTATCCCACTTATGTGTGGTTCCATAGTCTGGTCATGAGTGTTGTCCTTCTGATGCTTCCACCATAGTGTCACTATGTCCCTCTTTGTGGTCCTCATTGTGGTGGCTGTTCCTGCTTGCTCTTCTCCAATGACTGAACTCTGCATTGTGTGCCATAGCTGCTGCCTGCTAAATATTAGCTGAGAAAGGGTTACAGCACTTCCTCCGCTCGGTCCAGGGTTATGCTGCCTTATTTATGTTAAACGTTTTACCAGGAAACATCCGGAGAAATGTATCTCATGTCCAGGTATGTTCTGCAGTGTGTAACTATGACAGAGTCCAGCTGGCAGCTAACACTTTCCTGTCTAGTCGTTCAGTCCGGCAGCTTTGTGTTCTGTTCTTGCTGATTATGTTCCATTTTTTGTTTTCTGTAATAAGAGGAAATGTATTTTGTCACAACTATTACCCAACTCCAAAGTGGGTGCCTTGGCCAGTGGGTTCAGCCAGGGTGGAGAATAGTTCACAATTCACCTGTCAGCTACCAACCAATGGGGGCCTAACGGAGAGAACTATTCAGCCTCTTTTTTTTTTTTTTTTTTTTCCCTTTCAAATTTCGACTGGTCATGAGAGTTGTAGGTCCGGAAATGTCATCTAGTAGGATCTGTCACACTTTCCAGGATCCTTTCACTCTCTGCTCATTGGGCGGAGGATGTTATGAGTGTGCCCTGGAAATAGTGTTGGGAGATCAGCGATCTGTATGCGGTCATTGTCCGGCCACACTAAATACAGTATGTTTCTCTGTTGTCCGGTTTCATGGCTAGATATGCCCAACTTGGCAATGAGTAATAGATCTGCACCTGTGTCTATCCAGGTATTAATTTGTCCCAACGTTTTGGCTCTTTATAGTGTTTCAGTGTTTTTTTCAGTTGCATTGTGTCCCTCCTGTATGATGATGTTGCAGTTTGTCATCTGTGATGCTGACTTTTTTCATTGGGCTTTTTGACCAATGTTCTCACTAATTACCTGTTGCTTAGGGTTGTAATGAAGTAGAGAGATCATCGTTGTGACCTGACTGCAGTGCAAGATTCTTGTAGAGACCCAGTGAGGAATAAAACCTATGAACTTGGCATTTCCTTTCCTAAGGGTGTGTATCCACTAAACCACAGGTTCTCAGGACCCCAAACAGTGCATGTTTTCCAGGTCTCCTCACAGAATCACAAGTGAAATAATTGGCTCCACCTCTGGATCTTTTAAAATGTGTCGGTGAGTAATGAATACACCTGTGCACCTCCTGGGTGACCTGGAAAACGTGACCTGTGTGGGGTCCTGAGGACCGAGTTTGAGAACCACTGCACTAAACGATAAAGTGGGATGATTTGAGCGATAACTATATAGTTATCGTTCATCATCCGCAATATCGTCCAGTGGAGATGCCGTCAACGACCAGCAATGCGTGCTCCCGCTGGTCATTGACGATACCTTTCATTGCCCGTACTTGCGGGGCAACCGGACGATATTGTCAGGTTCTGCAAGTACGGGGATGAGGGAGGCAACCGGCACTGAACTATATCGTTAATGATATCGTTCAGTGCGGATGCTCAATGTTGTTAATGTCTAGTGGATACGCGCCATAACTTTAATATTGGATAATAATTAACAGTACAAAACACAATTTTTGGGGGAATGGGCAATTTGTTGCTAGACCTAATGAACCAGTGGTGGAGCATTACTTCCAAGTCCTCTTCGCGTTATATAGAATTGTTGTTTTGCCAATCCCCTCTGGTAAAATATATCTTGATTTGGCATTTGGATTATCATGGCTGTGCGTTATAATTGGGTTTACAATGAAATTCACAATGTCTCATTTTTGATGTTAAGGGTTTTTTAGCTTCTGTAAATAGCAATGTGAATGTGCTAAAGATTAGCCTTTATGTAAAATGTGCTCATACATGATAAATGCTGAATGGACCACATGGTAATATTTATGGTTACCCAGTGTGTATGATCGCCTTTATTAAAAGACAAAATATACTCTCTAAACAAAGCTCCTTTTCTATTTGCACCGACCATCATTGCTGTCTGTGAGCAATGATTCTTTCTAGCAAGTATTTGTCCCTTGCAAGATTGTGTGATGTGATTTAAACATATTTCCTGAAATGAGGATTACAATGTAAATTACATAGTGCAAGTTGAAATACTTCCAGCCGTGCCTCTGCTGTTTCTGATACAAAATCCCCCTATAGCCGTGGCCAAAAGTTTTGAGAATGACACAAACATTGGTTTTCACAAAGTTTGCTGCTTCAGTATTTTTAGACCTTTTTGTCAGATGTTACTATGGTATACTGAAGTAACATTACAGCATTACATAAGTGTCAGATGTTACTATGGTATACGGAGGTAACATTACAGCATGACATAAATGTCAGATGTTACTATGGTATACTGAGGTAACATTACAGCATGACATAAGTGTCAGATGTTACTATGGTATACTGAGGTAACATTACAGCATTACATAAGTGTCAGATGTTACTATGGTATACTGAGGTAACATTACAGCATGACATAAGTGTCAGATGTTACTATGGTATACTGAGGTAACATTACAGCATTACATAAGTGTCACATGTTACTATGGTATACTGAAGTAACATTACAGCATTACATAAGTGTCACATGTTACTATGGTATACTGAGGTAGCATTACATAAGTGTCACATGTGACTATGGTATACTGAGGTAACATTACAGCATTACATAAGTATCAGATGTTACTATGGTATACTGAAGTAACATTATCGCATTTCATAAGTGTCAAAGGCTTTTATTGACAATTACATTAAGTTTATGCAAAGAGTCAATATTTGAAGTGTTGACCCTTCTTTTTCAAGACCTCTGTAATTCGCCCTGGCATGCTGTCACTCACCTTCTGGGCCACATACTGACTGATGGCCGCCCATTCTTGCTTAATCAATGCTTGGAGTTTGTCAGAATTGTGGGGTTTTTGTTTGTCCACCCGCCTTTTGAGGATTGACCACAAGTTCTCAATAGGATTAAGGTCTGGGGAGTTTCCTGGCCATGGACTCAAAATTTCGATGTTTTGTTCCCCGAGCCACTTAGTTATGACTTTTGCCTTATGGCAAGGTGCTCCATCATGCTGGAAAAGGTATGGTTCATCACCAAACTGTTCTTGGATGATTGGGAGAAGTTGCTCTTGGAGGATGTTTTGGTACCATTTTTTTTTTATTCATGGCTGTATTCTTAGGCAAAATTGTGAGTGATCCCACTCCTTTGGCTGAGAAGAGCAACCCCAAACATGAATGGTCTCCGTATGACTTACTGTTGGCATGAGGCCCCTGTGTTGTTTACATGAAAATCCTGTCTTGCGGGCTTGTCCCTTCAGGATTCCATACAGGGTGGTTTGTGTACTAATTGTAATATTTACACTCACAAGTCCACATTACCAGCCTTTGGTATATTAGTCTCCCTTGGGTGTCCTCCTTATCCCACGTTATGACACAGCTAGTGGATCTTTATCAACTCCCATGCTGCCTCCTACCATGGGGTACCCACAGCTGTTACAACCTACAATGTCTGTACCCCCTATGCATTCTCCTTAGATGGATGTTTATGCCCATTAGAATATGACTCAAACGTCTGCCGCCTCTCAGCAAAAGTTACAGGCGGGCAGACATTAGCCACCAAAGCACATATCCTCTCAGTCCACCCAGCTTTCGGATTCTGACGCATCATCTGAGGAGGCAGATGACGCGCACACTGCTGAGGAGCACTGTCAATCAACAGTGGATGTTTCTGCTTTAGTGGATGATGTAGAGCAGGGGTCTTCAAACTTGGCCCTCCAGCTGCTGTGGAACTACACATCCCAGCATGCACTGCCACCTTTTTGATATAACCGCATGCTAAAACTATGTGCAGTGCATCCTGGGATGTGTAGTTCCACAGCATCTGGAGGGCCAAGTTTGAAGACCCCTGATGTAGAGGATATATATATATATGATGTAGAGGATATATATATATAAATATAGAGGATGATGAACTGGCCCCTAAACCTAAAGTCCCGTCGTTTAAACGTCAGAAGGTGCTTACGGCTGAATTCCCTCAAATGGAACAGCTTACTGAGCTCATGAGAGAAGCTTTGGGTACTCCTGGCAAGCGGTTCCAGCTCCCAAAGAGACTAGTGTCTTTTTACCCTCTCCCTACTAAGGCGTGTACTGTGGAAAGTCCCTCCCACTGTTAATTCTCATGTGGCACGCTTAGTCAGAATCTCTACTCTCTTTACCGTCTACACCCTCCCTTAAGGAAGCCATGGATGGAAAGCTAGGAACTTGCCTCTAAGGCATCTGCGACTTCAGTAGTCGCACATCGGGTCCTTTGGCTAAGGTCCTGAAAGGAGGACAATGGGACAAAGGAGGCACTCGAATCCTTACCCCTCTCTGGAGACAGGCTGTTCAGCGCAGAATTGGACAAGATTGTGGCTACCTTGGCAGCCTCTAAAACTGCCCTTCTACTCTCGGCAACTGCCTCTAAGCCTAGACTGTCCTCTTATCTGTCCTTTCACAACTAGGGTTAGGCAAGAGGATAGTCTTTTTTTTTTTTTTCCCAGACAGTCTAATTTGCTCAAGACCACCAAGCTGCGAGTCAAACAGCCTTAGTTGGCCAGACATCCAGCCTACAAGCCTGACAAACCTTCCGCCTGATGGGGCGGGCCTCCTCCTGGGGGATCTCAGGGTGGGAGGCAGACTTCTTCAATATGCTGCCTCTTGGCGTCAAACAGATGCCTGGGTCCGAGAAGTTTTCTCTCAGGGGAAAGCCCTAAGTTTCTTCAGGGTCCATACTGTCCACAGGGATTCCATGGGGGAGGGGGGGGGGGGTAGTGATGTGGCTGGAGAGATCCAGGCACCAAACAGTTAAAACTTTCAGCTCCCAAGATGCCCCGGGTCCTCCTTCATATATGCCACAGGCCTTTAGTAGTTTTGTGCGGCAGGGTTCAGACGCATCTTGGTAACAGGGGACTGCTCAGCCAGTCCTAAGCTTTTATTTTGTGTTTTATTTTATTTTCTATGTTTATGGGTTGGCAGTACCGAGTGTCTGAATTAAGACGCATATAATGCGACTCAATCTACCTCCGCCGGGCAGCAACACCAGCAATAGAGCTGTTGATGCCGACGGGTCTTGGCTGAGCTTAGCTAGCAGCGATGCTGGGACCCAGACTGCAACCGGATGCACGGAGAGGTCGGGTAAGGCGATTCCTCGCTTACGGGGAATCACGTGCGGCAGTCCTTCCGGCGTAGGAGACGCACCGGAAGCCGCTGCAGTTGGGACATGTAGCGTCCGCGTCCTCACGACTACCGGGGCCTTATCGTCTGACGCCGGGGATCAGCAGCAGACTCTCTTACTGCCACGAGGCCAGTGTACCTGGTCGGTTGATGCAGCTTAGGGGAGGTAGGCACTCCCCCTGACACAGACACTGTCCCATTAAAGGTTTTTGCGCCTCTGGGATGCTCCTCCTTCCCGGTCATGTATATGAGACGCTCACAGTCCATTATCTGTGCGCTGCTGTAGCTATTGGTCTCAGGAGGTTTTGGGTTAGTCTACCTGTATACCTCTACCATGGGTCAGGTATATAGTGCTCTAGTGTTCACTCTAGCTCCGGCGCGAGGCAGGGTGCCGGAGCTAGAGAGGGCACGTTCGTGCGCGCGCCGAAGGGGGCGTGGTCATCGAAAAGGGGGCGTGTCTATAAGACGCGTCCCCTTTTCGTCACTCTTGGGGGCGTGCCCAACACTTATGGACACGCCGGGCAGCCCCCAAGCCCTGCAGACAGGGAGAATAGATGCCGGGCGCATGCGCCTGGCATCAATTCTCCGGCGGTGACCGGGTCACCGCACATTTCACCCGCGGGTCACTGCAAGCCGCAGGTGAAGATGGCTCCCGCAGGCTGTTAGGGCAGGGCGCTTTTTGCCCTCCTTCTGGAGGGCAGGGTGCTTTTTGCCTCCCAGAAAGAGGGCAGGGCGCCGCGCCCCGCTAAAACAGCCTAGCGGGAACGCTAGTGCTCTATATCCTACCAAGCTTTGTGTTTTGAGTAGTTTATTCAGGACCCATTGCAACTAATGACATATGCATTGTATGTGTGTGTGTGTGTATACTGTATATATATATATATATATATATATATATTATAATGTGTGTGTGTGTGACTGCGTGCTAGCTGCTGTGTGTGTGTGTATATGTATGTGTGCTAGCTGCTGTGTTTATATACCGCCTATTATTTCTGACTGTCACTTATAGCGATCACTGTGTTTCTCCTCATCCCTCTGTTGCAGGTGTGTGGGGTTTTTTCTTATACTTCACATTTTAATTATTTGTGAAGGTTTTCGCATTACATTGCATTGTTGCCTTTAAAATTGATATGTCAAAAAGTAAAGGCAATCAGGAGGAGGGGGCCCCCTTTACTGATTTCATGTAAAACCTGTTTAGTGGGCTTGACCTCTCAGGACTTGATTAAGGATGGTTTGTGTGCTGTCTGTTTATAAAGAGCCACCTCACCAGTCCTGTATACCAGTCCCTGTACAAGAGCCATCATGGGAGTCCTCCTTGTCTCAAGTTATGAACAGTTTGTGGATCTTATGGCTACTCCAATAAAGCCTACTTGTATGGGGTACCCACAGCTTGCTATGTTTACACCTCCTATACATCCTTCCTGGATGGATGCTTATGCCCACTCAAGTCAGAGTATGGCTCAGTCAGTGGGTGCAAGCAGACCGGTAGTTATTAAACGCAAGTTATCTTTTTATCAGTCAGCTCAGCATATGGATTCAGACGAATCAGATGATGCACAGGGCTCGGGAGAGGACCATTCGTCCTCAGTGGATGTTCCTTCTTTGGTGAGGGCTGCTAAATCAATCCTAGATATTCAAGATGATGAACAAGCTCCTAGTAAGAAGGACCCAGTGTTTAAACACCAGAAGGTGGTCAAAACGGAGTTTCCTAAATCTGAGCAGCTCACTGAGCTTATGGAAGAGACATGGGGTAACCTGGATAGATGTATCCTTTTCCAGCTTCTGAATGTACTAAGTGGGAGGTACCTCCTACTGTGGATGCTCACGTGACGCACTTAGGGCCTGATTCAGAGCCGGACGCACTGACCAGAGCGCTCGCTCTGAATCAGGGCCCTCCTACCTGAAAATGGAGCCGCCTCATGGACGCTCGCATAGCTGTGGGTTACCTGCGGTAGGGTCTCGCTGCCGCAAGCCCAGGAGTGATTTTGGCTCTATCAGAGCCAAAATCACTCCCACTGACATCATTACTGATGTCAGTGGGGCCGGACTCAGACGGTAGGCGTTCCCATGGGAACGCCTCCATCTGGCAGCCACGCCCCTGGCACGCCCACCAAAGGGGGCGTGCTGTCAGTCACCATCGACAGCACGCCCACTTTGGTGCGAGACCAGGAGCGACAGCTTGGCTGTCACTCTCCGGGTCTCGCGCATGCGCACGACGGAGCTCCCTCCGTCGTGCGCATTCGCATTAGGGCACCATCGACCTGCTTGCGAGCGTCCTACGCTCGCGAGCGGGTCTGAATCAGGCCCTTAGTCAGAAATGCTACGTTGCCTTTTCTGTCAGCATCTTCTGTTAAGGATCCTACATATAGGATAATTGAAACATGTCTTAAGAGTAATATTTTCATCATTGGGAGCTGCTACTCGGTCAGCTATGACTGGAGCCTGGGTAGTCAAAGCTGTTGAAGACTGGACGGGGCATTGGAAGACTCTCTACCAGTTGCTACCAGAGAACAGATGATGAATATCTCCCACATATGGGAAGCAACTTCCTATTTGGGAGGAGCTGTGGTAGATGCTGCAATTTTAGCTTCTAAATCATTCGCAGCGTCAGTAGTGGCGTGCAGGGTCCTTTGGTTAAGATCCTGGAAAGCTGATACAGAGGGCTTTGGAATCCTTACCTTATTATGGAAATATACTTTTTGGAGCAGAGTTAGATAAGATAATAGCTACTCTGGCAGATTCAAAATCTGCAGGTCTGCCATCTACGGCTACATTGAAGTGTAGGCAGTTTTCTTATCTGTCTTTTCGTCCTCAGGGACGAGCAAAGAAACAGTCTTCCTCCAGGCCGTCTAGTTTTCGCAGGACAACCAGGCGACAAACTAAGAGGTCTGGGCCGGGCAAACCCTCGGCCTGATGTGGCAGGCCTCTTCATGGGGGATCGACTTCTTCAGTTTGCGGATTGCTGGCATCAAACAGATGCCTGGGTCCGAGAAGTGGTCTCTCAGGGGTATGCTCTCTCTTTCCGGAGGCATCCTCCCCAGAAGTTTTTTTGCATAATTCCTCCCATCAGGTGCTGTAAAAGTGGCCCATCAGGAGGCCATTCATTCCCTGCTGCAGGCAGGGGTAATATTCCCGGTTCCTGTGTTCCAACAAGGAATGGGTTATTCCAATCTGTTTTTTATTCAGAAACCGAATAGGTCTCATCGCCCTATTCTAAATCTAAAAACCCTCAACAAATTTATTCGTGTACCCAAGTTCCGTATGGAAACTCTCCAGTCAATTTTGGCAATGGAACCTGGGGATTTTATGGGTCCCTGGACATTCAGGATGCATATCTGCATGTTCCTATTTAGCCTTCCCACCAACAATTTCTACGGTTTGCTGTCCTACAGCAACATTACCAACACCGGGTGCTACCCGTTGGCTTATCAACAGCCCATCGGGTATTTACCAAGATAATGTCAGTCATGACGGCCTATCTCAGGCGTCAGGGAGTCAGAATACTACCATATCTGGACGACCTTCTGATATTGGCACAAACTCCAGTTGTATTACTACACCATCTTCAGCTGACTATAGCCTGCCTACAGAAGCACGTCTGGAACATCAATTGGAAGAAATCCACTCTTTCTCCAACACAGCAGATGGTACATCTGGGAGCACTTTTGGACTCTCGGGCACAAAGGGTCTTTCTACCAGAGGGCAAGATTGTGGCCCTATCATTGAGAGTACGCAAACTGCTACGCAAGCGAAGGGAATCAGTTCTATCAGCAATACAGGTCCTGTGATCAATGGTATCCACCTTTTGAGATGGTGGGGTATGCTGTTTCACTCTAGGCCTCTGCAAAAATTGATTCTCTCCAGGTGGAACAAACCGTATCATCTAATAAAGTCCCAGAGGATTCTTCTCACTTCAGAGATTCGTCTCTCCCTCCTGTGGTGGCTGAAAAAAGGATCATCTGGACAAAGGACGACCATTCTGGATTCAATATTGGGTGCTTCTCACCACGGATGCCAGTCTTTGCAGGTGGGGGACAGTGACAGGTCATCACACCTTTCAGGGAAGATGGACAAATCAGGAAAGTCATCTGCCAATAAACATTCTGGAGCTGTGAGCAGAATACAAAGCACTCATAATGACACATGACCTGCTCTAGGGCAGGCAGGTCCAGCTCAAGTCAGACAACGCGACCACAGTGGCCTATCGCAGTCATCAGGGTGGCACAAGAAGTCATGCGGCCTTGAAGGAAGTGACGAAGGTTCTGATTTGGGCAGAACGTCATCTTCCGGCCATCTTTGCAATATTCATACCCGGAGTCCTAAATTGGGAAGCAGACTTCCTAAGTCATCAGGACACGCCGGAGAGTGGTCTCTCCTTCTGGGAGTGTTTCAGCTCTTAGTGAACAAATGGGGTCTACCAGACATAGACCTCATGGCATCAATTCACAACCACAAGGTCCCCAGGTACGGGTCCCGGTCCAGAGACCCATCAGCAGCACTCGTGGACACACTGGCAGTAAGATGGGACTTCAAGCTGGTGTATCTCTTTCCACCAATTTCCCTCCTCCCAAGAGTTCTCAGGAAATTCAAGCAGGAAGGCGGAACAGGAATACTAATGGCTTCGGCTTGGCCCAGACATCATTGGTTCACCTACCTACAGAATCTATCCATACAGTCCGTATCCTCTTTCTCCATGGTAGGATCTGTTAATGCAGGGTCCCTGCCGGCATCTGGACTTACCTCGTCTGGCTTTGACTTGAATTTACCATCTTAAAAGCCAAAGGTTTCTCCAGCTCTGTGATTCAACGATGCTTAGGGTAGGAAAGCCTGCCTTTGCCCACATTTATTACAGGGTTTGGCATTCTTTTGGTCAATTGTGTTCCCACAGGAAGTATGATCCTAAGAGCTTAGTACCCTAGGGTTTCCCGGGTACTGGCTTTTCTCCAGGCTGGTTTAGACCTTCGTCTCCGCCTGGCCACTTTGAGAGTGCAGGTTTCTGCATTGTCAGTCTGGTTCCAGAGAAAGATTGCTTCATTACCAGATGTTAGAATTGTTTTTTCAGGGAGTTCTGCGAGTTCAGCCTCCTTTTTATTTTATTATTTTATTT
Source organism: Taudactylus pleione (assembly GCA_031769625.1). Lineage (NCBI taxonomy): Eukaryota > Metazoa > Chordata > Amphibia > Anura > Myobatrachidae > Taudactylus > Taudactylus pleione. The sequence goes on along the minus strand of JAUIMM010000923.1, from coordinate 283,919 downwards.
TTTCTTAACAGTAGCACCGTGGGAAAGCTCCCCCCTTTGAACCTTTGGACTCTGTCTTCGCTGTCAACCATTTAAAATCGACACTTTTTCTCCTCGCTATCTCTTCTGCACACATTGTCTCTGGTTTGGCAGCTCTCTTGTCGCTCCCCATTTTTGATTTTCACCAGGATAGAGCTGTTCTTCGTACTAGGGAGTGTTACCTTCCTAAGGTAGTGTCCCGTTTTCATGTAAATGAAGAAATTGTAGTTCCAGCTTTTCAGGCTCCAGACCTCTCTGTAGGTGAAGCCTCCCTGGCTTGTGCTCTCCGTATCTATGTGGAGCATACACACTCTGGGCCTGATTCAGACCCGCTCGCAAGCAGGTCGATGTTGGCCCAGTGCGCATGCGCACGACGGAGACGGCTCCATCGTGCGCATGCGCGAGACCCGGATAGCGACGGGCAAGATGTTGCTCCAGGTCTCGTACCAAAGGGGGCGTGCTGTCGATGATGAGTGACAGCACACCCCCTTTGGTGGGCGTGCTGGGGGCGTGGCTGCCCAGATGGAGGCGTTCCCGTGGGATGTCAGTGGGAGTGCGCTCTGCTCTGAGGGTCTCGTCGCAAGCCCGATGGTCTTGACCATTGCGACCATCTTCCTAGCCGCTCACTATAGCTGTGGGTGGTCACCCGCAGCTATACGAGCGGCCAGGAGGCCGCTCTAAAAATTAAGGACGACGGCCCTGATTCAGAGCGAGTGCTCTGTCAGAGCGTCTGGCTCTGAATCAGGGCCTCTGTTCGAAAATCAGATGCTTTTTTTGTGCTATATGGTTTTCACAAACGAGGATGGCCAGCTAACAGACTCTGGCTCGACAGTTATATATGACTATATCTCAGGTGTATACAGGCTATTCTCCCTGTCCCAAACAAGGTGACGGCGCATTCTACCCGGTCTGTAGGGCCATCGTGGGCTTTGTCGTGCTGCCTCTGCTAAACAATTGTGCTAGGCAGCCACGTGTTGTTCTGTCCACACTTTTCTTAGGTTCTACGCCTTTGATTCTTTTGCCTCTCAGGGTGCTTCCTTTGGGTGACTAATTCTACTTTCTGCTCAGGAACATCCCCCACCCTTAGGGGAACTGCTTTAGGACCTCCCCATGGCATCCCTGTGGATCCCTATGGACCCTGAAGAAGAAAATTAAAGTTATGATAGACTTACCTGGCTAACTCCTTTTCTTCGAGGTCCACAGGGCACCCACCTTGACGCACCTGGCTACATTGGGTAAATTTTCTTTTCTTTCGGTCACTGATTCCCTCATCTTGTGTAAGAGTGTTTTTGGTGTACGATTGGTCTTTCTTCTCCTGCCTTGAGGCTTGTTTACAAAACTGAAGGGCAGGGGGTAGGGTATATATGGAGGAGGACCCCAAGGCATCCTGGGAGCTGAAAGCTTTAACTGTTTGGTGCCTGGATCTCTCCAACCACATTAACCCCCCCCAATGGTATCCCTGTGGACCCTATGGACCTCGAAGAAAAGGAGTTATCAAGGTAAGTCTACCTTAACACTAATTTTCTTGAAGCGACCTCCCTAGAAATTTTTTTGTACATGCCCCCCATCAGACCCTATCAAGACCCTGGACCTCCAGAAGCCCATTTACTGCTCAGTTCAGGGGTGATAATACCAGTCCCTTAGGCTCACAGAGGAGCATGTTTTTATTCCACTCTTTTTGATTCAGAAGCCGAATAGGTCTCATCTGCCTATTCTGAATCTCTGATCCCTCAACAGGTTTATCAGAGTGCCCAAGTTCAGTATGGAAACTTTACAATCAATTGTCCTGGCAATGGAGCCTGGGGATTTCATGGTTTCTTTGGACATTCAGGATGCATACCTGCATGTATCTATTACTCCAGCAATATTACCAGCTTCGGTCACTACTCTTTGGTCGGTCAACAGCCCTTCGGGTCTTTACCAAGATAATGGCAGTTTTGGCGGCACACCTCAGGCGCCAGGGAATCTGCCCAGAGTCTGGGTTTTGGGCGGCTAAACTGCCGTTTGGGCAGCGCTTCCAGTAGTTTGCATGAGTTCAACTGCTTTGTGCAGCTAATATCGGTGCATTTGGGCGTGACATGTGATAAGTTAATGGGTGTCTGCGTCACTTGGCCCAGCTCTACAAACAATTGAATATCACCTGTAACCCGTCACATTAAGGTGCGTACACACTGGGTGATAAAGTGGACGACTGAACGATATCGTTATCGTTCAGTCGTTCACTATATCGTCCATTTTTTTAACACCAAAAAGATGAACGATAACGACGATGCGTGTTCCTGCGGGTCGTTTGTCATTGTCCATCGAGCAAACATGCATGCCAACCTGATGATATAGTCAGGTTGCTGCATGTTGGGGAATGGGGGAGAGAGCCTGGCGCTGAACGATATCGTTAATGAACGACATTGAGCACACCCTGCCAGGCACACACTAGACGATATCGCTCAGGGAGCATATAGTCTAATGTGTATGCTCCTTTAGACAGGAGCTGTGGTCGCGAGAAAACACTACAACCCCCGCCCCACCAACCACCTTAGGTGTACAATAGGCTACATTTGTGTATTGCAGGCGGGGACAGTTGTGTGTACACTATAAGGGATGGGGGAGGGCAGCTTCTTCTATACTGATAAAAATGTTACATCCATCCCATAATAGTACAGTGATGTCATTACCCTCATTCTGCACTCTGCCTGGTCACCATGGCAACGCAGCCTCAATTCTCAGCTGTACTATTTCTCTCTCTAATTGGCAGTAAACTGGGAGGGTTTATCCAAATAGCTTGCTGCGTTGTATATAGAGACCCCAGCATACAATTCCACCTATCCCAAACCCTCTGCACGTTGGCTCGTGTACGGACCCCCCTACAACCAGTGCGAACATAAGAGACCCCACATCATGCTCCCTGCTTTTACAGTGTCTACTTGTCCATTCTTTATGCCTGTTAAACTATATTTTCCATATCCTTCTAAGTGTTATTTATAAATGCTCTGTACAATGTGTACACATTCCAGCACTCCTCTCCCCTATACCACAAAATATTCCTGTATGATTACATTACTGATCACCTCTGATATTCTTCTTTCATATAGAATTCACAATTTTCTGCTATTTCAATACACACAGACCTCGCATATACACCCTCCTCCCATAACTATATCATTTCAGTAGCTGTACAGTATACCTTGTGGAAATAGATATACTCATTCTAACAATGTCATGCCTTACTAGATCTAATAGACCCCTAAGGCTGTGTTTCTGGGACACAAAAGGTTAATAACTAAGTGCTAGAACCAGAAATTGTACATTACGTTGTCTTTGTTTAGGCTGGTTATACACTGAACAATGATTGTTCCTAGCCTGAAAGCGACTGAAATACTGTTGGATTTGTTTGGTTATCTAACCTGTCCGATCCAGCCGACTGTCATTCAACCAACTTCATGCTGTGAATTAAGTTTGATTCCATATATTGTGCATTGTATGGACTCTGCTCACCGATTCGGGCCAACTCCTCTGCAGTCTATGGCCAGATTTAGTTCTGTTATAGCTTTGTAACTGGTTCATCGTTTGTTCTATCAAAATGTGCTAATCGTTCAGAGAACTGTACCATCATACAACCCTCTCCTTGGACATCTCCATGGCTGATTCCAAGTTTATATAACCTGTATGGTTTCTTTAATTGTGGGGATAGGTGGGCATCCTCTATATGGCTGAATAAAAAAATCTATAGGAGTTTTTATACTTGTGATTACTAAAGTGTCTGAGCGGTTACATTGAATATACAGTAGCAACCGGTTGTCATTTCCATGAGCACCTGAAATCATCCTACAAACAAATCGTACACCTTTCCTGACCCAATGCTGAAGAGATCTCTCTGTAAGACCACTGTCTATTACTCCAGACATGTAACAACTGTTACTGGTTATGTTGAGTGCTGGTGATGAAAACCACTGGGGGGCGGGGTATTTAATGAATGTTAGCTCTTCGCCTCTGCCATCTAGCTCTATGGTAGCAATGTTGTAACTGATTAGTGCAAACTACTTATCCAATCAACACTATAGAGGAGCGAAGGTTGTACCAACTGGTGGCTCTCCAGCTTCAGCTGTTCTGGAACTATAAGTGCCACTGTTTGCACATTCCTGGAGTAGATGGAGAATGGGGATGATCAGTCGGTGAGCATGAGTGGAAAATGTAGGTGTGCAAATGTGTGCTATAAGTGGGCTGTATGTACCATGTGAGAGGATTTTTGCTGCTTAACCTAGTCTCCCTTGGTATTCAATGGCATTGTAAACTGCGTGAGATATGGTCCTGCTGATGACAGCCAGTTGTTGTTGAGCCATTACCCTGTCCCGGTCACCCCTCCCTCCCTAGGAGTGATGCCTCTAAATCTGGCTTCATCTGAAAGCCTCTTTCAGGGCCCTGTCAATAAAAGTGATGTCTGACCAACAGACTTTGTCCTAACAGATGAGGCAGAGAAAAGAGACTTCATACCAGTCTGGCATAGCAAGGCTCCTACAGCCAAAACTTGTCACTTCACTCTCTCATAAACTCACACTTGTGCCTTTAAAACATCAAATAAGTATTTTGTCTAGCTGTGTGCTCCAAAGACAAATCACCTCTTCTAATGAGCTTTTCTTTCCTCTCTAAGCTCCACTGCCTGGAGCCAACTTTGTTTTATATTACTAGAATGCTTGTTAAATCTCGCTATCTTCCATTATTTACCTGAAAGGTCCCTGGCATCGGGGGTTGGCTGATAAAATAGCCAATAAAGTAAAAATGTGATTCAGACCCCTGTAGACATGCAGAAGCATGACTGCTGGGATGTAGAGGGTATCCGGACACCAGATATTAGACGGGCAGAAGCATGACAGCTGGGATGTAGAGGGTATCCGGACACCAGATGTTCCACAGGCAGAAGCATGACAGCTGGGATGTAGCCGGTATCCGGACACCAGATGTTAGATGGGCAGAAGCATGACAGCTGGGATGTAGCCGGTATCCGGACACCAGATGTTAGACGGGCAGAAGCATGACAGCTGGGATGTAGAGGGTATCCGGACACCAGATGTTCCACAGGCAAAAGTTCAACAAAGTCAAAAGGTCTACACAAAAATGATGACTTATTTTTTTTTTTTTTGGGTCAGGCACTTGCCCCCAACGGGTTGGGTACCTACCAGATGGTTAGGGTCGGAGTCAGGGACCAGGATAGAGGGTTAGGCTTAGAAGAAAAGTGCCAACCTCTTTCCACATCGACCTTTTGTCCTTGTTGACCTATTGCCTGTCTATCTAATTCCTGTCTATTTATTATACCAGAACCGATGTAAAGAAATAATACCCCAGCCATTGATTGTTAATGGGTGGTGCTGTGGTCACATAAGGCTTGGTATAACACATCAGCTCAGAGCCTTCATAGCATTGGGTTGTTTTTCTTTTTTCTTCTTACATTATCGTGTGCAGTGAAATATACTGGTATCACAGACCCATCATTCGCTGGTTCGTAAGCTCTTGTGCCTAGTGTTGCTAGTCTTATTCTATCCCCCCTCTCCTCCTTTTGCCATCTCTTACCCCTCTCATCACATCTGTTTCTCTCCCTCTATCCTCCAATGTCTCTCTCAGTACCTCTCCCCTCCCCCAGTCTCTCGTTCTGCCCCTACTCTCTAAGAATTAAGTGGACAAACATGAGGCATTTAAATACAATTAAAGAATTAAAGGCATCACATGGGTATGTGATATTTTGGGTTGCATGGGGGGGGTAGTACTGGGGGGCTGTGTGTGTGATTGTCTGAGGGGGGGTGTGGAGGATATATTTGTTGGTGTTTGAGGAGATGACCACTGCTTTTGCCCCCCTAATTTCCAGGGCTTCTTGTCTGTGCTGTGATTTATCTCCTCCTGATGGCTGGCGCTGTGTCTCACCCCATGTCGGTCTTCTTCAGTGACCCACATCCAGTGCTGCTGGGAGAGAGGGATTGGGGGGTGACCAGGCACTGAGAGGTGGGTACAGAGCTCCTTTCGGCTCAGTTCTCTCAATAGCTTCAGTACATAAGAGTTTGGTTGGGGGGTAGAGCCTCACTCCTGTCCCTAGCAGTCGCTAGGCCTCACCTCTGAACTACTGAGCAACTACTATACTGACATCTAGGATGGTTATATTGTAATGAGCAGAATAGGCCCATAAACATCACCTTGCTCTTGTGAGAGCTCAGGACCAGGAGGCCTCACGTCTGTTCAAAGAACTGGCGGAATGTTTGAGTAGAACATTGGGTTAGTGAATAAACAGACAAAACTGCAAGAGGAAAGCACCACACACCCTTCTGTAATAACGCCCCAGTACTACTTCCCTTCACCTGCTCAGTCACAAGAGCCGTGGTGATGTTATTTCACTCCTCCTTCTCTATGCTTTATTTACCTTCTAATTTGTGCTTCATTGATCCTCTTATTCTACCACAATACCCTTACATGTGGCTGCTGTACGTGCGTGTCCTGCCCCATCCTCCGTGTTCAGCCCATGGTTAGAATCATGACTTGGTGAGCACAATACCCTTACATGTGGCTGCTGTACGTGCGTGTCCTGCCCCATCCTCCGTGTTCTGCCCATGGTTAGAATCATGACTTGGTGATCACAATACCCTTACATGTGGCTGCTGTACGTGCGTCTCCTGCCCCATCCTCCGTGTTCTGCCCACGGTTAGAATCATGACTTGGTGATCACAATACCCTTACATGTGGCTGCTGTACGCGCGTCTCCTGCCCCATCCTCCGTGTTCTGCCCATGGTTAGAATCATGACTTGGTGAGCACAATACCCTTACATGTGGCTGCTGTACGTGCGTGTCCTGCCCCATCCTCCGTGTTCTGCCCATGGTTAGAATCATGACTTGGTGATCACAATACCCTTACATGTGGCTGCTGTACGTGCGCCTCCTGCCCCATCCTCCGTGTTCTGCCCATGGTTAGAATCATGACTTGGTGATCACAATACCCTTACATGTGGCTGCTGTACGCGCGTCTCCTGCCCCATCCTCCGTGTTCTGCCCATGGTTAGAATCATGACTTGGTGATCACAATACCCTTACATGTGGCTGCTGTACTTGCGCCTCCTGCCCCATCCTCCGTGTTCTGCCCATGGTTAGAATCATGACTTGGTGATCACAATACCCTTACATGTGGCTGCAGTACGTGCGCCTCCTGCCCCATCCTCCGTGTTCTGCCCATGGTTAGAATCATGACTTGGTGATCACAATACCCTTACATGTGGCTGCAGTACGTGCGCCTCCTGCCCCATCCTCCGTGTTCTGCCCACGGTTAGAATTATGACTTGGTGAGCACGATACCCTTACATGTGGCTGCTGTATGTGCGCCTCCTGCCCCATCCTCTGTGTTCTGCCCATGGTTAGAATCATGACTTGGTGATCACGATACCCTTACATGTGGCTGCAGTACGTGCGCCTCCTGCCCCATCCTCCGTGTTCTGCCCACGGTTAGAATTATGACTTGGTGATCACAATACCCTTACATGTGGCTGCAGTACGTGCGCCTCCTGCCCCATCCTCCGTGTTCTGCCCATGGTTAGAATCATGACTTGATCACAATAGAGGCCTGGATTCAATGCTGGAAATATTTCATATTTTTTTTTAGCATTTAGCCCACTGGCACCTCTATTGACATGATTAGTTGGAAATTACATATGTAAAGGTCTGCATGTGACATAAAAAATAAAACATTTTTTGTATAAGGGCAAGCTTCAGACATACAACACTGCATCTTATCCTTAATGCGAATTAAGAATTGACTGCACCTGTAAAGAATATAAAAATATCAGGGAGGGTTCTTGGTAAATCTTTATAGATACTGTGAACCATTTAAAAAATAGGTTGAAAAACCCCACTCTAACATCTAGTACATGCCTGCCCTCTCTTCATGCAATAAAAGCATGAAATCTGCATTACAGGGGTCACAGCATTGTCTTCTAACAGCTTCACTTTTCATTCATTTTTACAAACAAGAATAAAGTAGTTTTAATGTGGGCACGCTTGCCATGTGTGGGCACGCTTGCCATGTGTGGGTCTATCAGTACTAGAGAGAAATGTGGATGGTGTAGTGTACAGGAAGTCTGAGGCTCTTAGAGGTCAGTTGGCAGCGAGGGGGTGAGGTGGCAATGACTCCTTATCTTGATCTCCTCGCGGCCAGTTCTTGCCCCAATCTAGTGAGTTCTGCACGCAGCACTACCGGAATCAAGTCCAGAACAACTGTAATTGCTGCATATAGCCGCACCTACTCGCATAGACTCGTGGGGCAAGTCTAATTGTATCTACTTAGAACATAATATTGAGATAACTAGTATTTAATATTCATATGCAATTGTATCCATCTACTGTTAATCAAAGTCTCATGCATAGCATTTAATGCTTGTATTCACAATAGAACATAATACCGATTTTACTATAGTTTTAAACTGTTATTTCTTGATATCTATATTCAATATCTACTCTTATTTTAAATATTTTGTTAGTCTTAATGTATCTTCATAAAGATGTGGTGTTATTAGCTATAATATATATATATATAAATATATATAATGTGTGTGTGTGTTTTACTATTTACAACAGAAGGTTAGGAGTGCGCTTCTTTGTTTGGGTCTGGATAGTCTCCATGGTCTATTCTGGTGCAGTGATATACACAAATAAATGATGCCCACAGGGTGAAGCTACACATTTAAACCTTTCTCACCCTGTTTGCAAGTTTTCATTCACACCCTTACCGGGGGTGGGTATGATTGCTGGCAGTCAGAATCCGGATGCTGGGATCCCGACAGGGTTAACATACCAACACTTGTTGGTCGGTATGCGAATCCTCCCCCTCTCCCTATCCTAACCTCCCCCCAATACTTGCCTTTTGATGCCGATGGTCGGTATTCTGACTGCTGTCGGGATTCCAGCACCGGTATTTAGACTGTCGGCATCCTGTCAGCTGGGATGCTGACTGCATCCTCCCCCCCCCCTTACTGTACACCAGTGGTTCCCAAAATGGGTGCAGGGCACTTACAGTGGTGCCATGAGTTGATGATCCAATAGTAAATAAAATAATGTTGTAGTCAGTGTGGTGAGCAAAAGTAATACTTGTGGCTGCCAGTCATAAAATATGCGGACAAACAGAAGCTCCACCCTGCCCACCTTTGGGGTGCAGTGAAAAAAATGCTGATACACTAGGGTGCCATGAGCTCAGAAAGTTTTGGACCCCCTGCTGTACATCATATCTCATAGAAAGCGTCTTTTAGTAGTGACCCCCATTACTGAAGCTACTTCTAGACACTGTTTTAATAGGATCTATACTGTAATCTGAAGACCTAAAAAAAATTGTAATAGGAATCCGTGTATGCGAGTAAGCTTCCTCTTACATCATTGCGCCCCCTCCGCCTCTTCCCGACTACTGCAAGATAGAGAATCCCCACCCTTCTGAGCTTCCTCTTACATCATTGTGCCCCTCTGCCTCTTCCCGGCTACTGCAAGATAGAGAATCCCCACCCTTCTGAGCTTCCTCTTACATCATTGCGCCCTTCCGCCTCTTCCCGGCTACTGCAAGATAGATAGAGAATCCCCACCCTCCTGAGCTTCCTCTTACATCATTGCGCCCCCTCCGCCTCTTCCCGGCTACTGCAAGATAGAGAATCCCCACCCTTCTGAGCTTCCTCTTACATCATTGCGCCCGTCCGCCTCTTCCCGGCTACTGCAAGATAGATAGAGAATCCCCACCCTCCTGAGCTTCCTCTTACATCATTGCGCCCCCTCCGCCTCTTCCCGGCTACTGCAAGATAGAGAATCCCCACCCTCCTGAGCTTCCTCTTACATCATTGTGCCCCCTCCGCCTCTTCCCGGCTACTGCAAGATAGAGAATCCCCACCCTCCTGAGCTTTCTCTGGGACAATTGAAATGTTTTCGCCGGCGGTTGTCAGTGGCGGGCGCCCGATTCAGCAATGCAATTGCTGCTCCGTTACAGCGTTAACAGCCGTCCATGCCGGAAATGTGCGAGGTCCTGGTTTTAGGTGCCCAAATGGGACTTTAGACTGGTTAGCCATTTTGCACAGCTAAACCCAGTCTAATTGGGCGCAACAAGTGCGATAATTCATGGGCGCCCAAAACAATTGAATTGCAACATTGAACGTCCATTAATTACCGCAACTTAAACAATTGAATTGTCCCCTTGATTGGCGCACATCTATGTATTAATTAATGCCCAAGTTTGCTTGAATATTCATACCAAAGCATGACTTTATTTAGTCTTTAATATATATTTATTACATTTCTAAAATAGTTTTCTTCCTCTGTAATTCTGCTCCCACATGATGTTTATGGGAATGTATTTGCTATTTCCCGCATTCTCCATATAATCTTCAGAAACACCTTCATCATTTTGTTCCCGTTAAGCTCCCACATATGGTTTAGCTCTCCCCTCAGCCTCCCATCTTATTCATGTAGGACTAGCACACGCAGGTATGGGGAAGCTGCTATGTCTCTTCTCCACATTCCTAGACTTCATAGGTTTACTCCCCTGTTCCTACAGCGTCCATATCTTTTATATAAGAGGGTCATTGATCCTCTTCTATAACATTGCAGACTGTCATCCCATTATCCAACCACTTCATCTTTCTCTCTTTCCACAATCCTTATGCTGGGTACACACTGGCCGACATATCGTCCGCTGAATTTTCTTGCTAGTATGTACACACGATATGTCTGTGAATTACGTCGTTCAGACATATTGCATTGGCTGTGCAGCACATCCGATGCCCAATTTATCTGCGGTTCGCCCGTACACTAGCTGCAGAGGCCGCCGGTGATTGACCCTGAACTGGACGGGCACAAGTAAACGATGCATCGGATCGACTATTACTAAGTGTGTAATCATCAAGACGGCGGATTGGCCGGGTGGCCGATCCCTCGTCCTAGTGTGTACCCAGCTTTAGGGACAATTGTTTACTGCCCAAAGCTGTTATTTTGCAGATATGACCAGTCTGTTTGACCTGACATAAGACATCTGGTCCTGCGGTTATGGGTGTGGCCCTGCCATGTGCCTTCTGTTCCTGCGGTTATGGGTGTGGCCCTGTCATGTGACTTCTGTTCCTGCGGTTATGGGTGTGGCCCTGCCATTTGACTTCTGTTCCTGCGGTTATGGGTGTGGCCCTGTCATGTGACTGCTGGTCCTGCGGTTATGGTTGTGACCCTGCCATATGTTAATCTGGTCCTGCAGTTACAGGTGTGGCCCTGTCATGTGACTGCTGGTCCTGCGGTTATGGGTGTGGCCCTGTCATGTGACTGCTGGTCCTGCGGTTATGGGTGTGGCCCTGTCATGTGACTGCTGGTCCTGCGGTTATGGTTGTGACCCTGCCATATGTTAATCTGGTCCTGCAGTTA
>JAUIMM010000923.1:130000-270000 GCA_031769625.1 Taudactylus pleione | reverse complement strand
CACCCTTTCACTGCACCCTTCCTTTGATATATACTATGTTTATGGTTTTGTCAGTGGTGGCTTTGTGTATTTTTTGACGTTACAATTGGACACTCAACAGACCTTGCTGGATGCCACTGGGGAGAAGTTCTTCACTTCTAAGATTGTGCGGATGTGCTCTGTGGACCCAGAGTTCTACTCTTATGTTGAGTTCCCCATTGGATGCACGAAAGATGGGGTAGAATACCGGCTCATTCAGAGTGCCTATCTTAACCGCCCAGGACAGAAACTAGCACAAGAGCTAGGGATACCAGAAGATGAGGATGTTCTGTACACAGTCTTTTCTCAAGGACAGAAGAACCGATCCAACCCTCCACGTGAGTCCGTTCTTTGCCTCTTCACCCTCAGCCAGATCAACAAACACATTAAGGAGAGGATACAGTCCTGTTACCGTGGGGAGGGAAAGCTGTCTCTGCCATGGCTGCTTAATAAAGAGCTGCCCTGCATTAATACGGTAAGAGATGTCTTTTTCCTATAGCCTGCTTGCTGCCTCCGGAGCTCTTCCAGTGCTGGGAAAAGCTGGCTCTGGGCCCTTCTCTCCGCGTTGTTAGGATGAAGCAATGCACTGGGGAGTGTTAAAGCCACATGTGAAGATTTGTTGCTTAATGTATAACATTATTAAAAATTGATTTTTTGTTCATAGTGGAACTTGCTCCAATAGGTGCTCTGTGAGCTAATTAAATTCCTTTTGTATGATTTTGGCTTGTCACGGGCGCTATGCTCGGAACTGAGAGAGCCAAATAGTGCTGCAACCTCTTACACAAGATTAATAGGATTGTAGCCAACATTCCCTGTGTAACTCGCTAATGCCAGGGAGCTGACTTGTGCGCACAAACTTTCCATTATAACCTTATTGCTCTGTTACTTCTACCCAGCCTGATTCACTCGTCTTTGTCCACATTAATAAATCCCTCATTCGATAATACATTTATTTCCGTTATAACCTATGGCGATACAGTATTGTTCCTATTGTACACGTGATATCTACACAGACCAGCCCACTCCGTTATGCGCATTTCAATTTACAAGAAATGGCAATTACATTATTTTGCCCCAAAATAGCAGATGACTGTTAATAGGCAGGAGCAGGAGGCCTGCGTACAGTACTCGTTATGTAGGTTTAATTATTCTATTTTTCATTTGAGCTCTGATTTCTGAATTTGTTCCTTCAATGTTTCTGTTCTCGTGAGCTCTCTCCCGTCACTCTTTGGTCTGGAAACTTTTACTGTTCGTAGGTTTCCGGGCCTGTAATTTGCAGTGTTTTTTCTGAAACCCTCTTCAAAGCTCGTATAGCTCCTATACCCAGTTATTTGTGGAAGGATAGCACAAGACTCCTGCCATCTACGTGGCATACTCAGTGCCATATCTGTATCTGGCTCGCTCCAAGGAAGCGCAGAATCTATACATATGTAATATTATATTGGTGAAGTGCCAGTCACGTTCTATTAGTGGTTAAGCCTATAACCCCAATTATATGGCAAATGTTGCAGAGTATCAGTAAATGAAAAGCATAAGGGACAGAACTATGAGTAAGTAATGTGTGCGCTATGGTGCATCCGTTCTGCCTGATGAGCAAATTGATGCATCTCCTCCAGTGTAGCTATAGCGCTGCGGACCAATTAATGTAATAATACTATTGGTGTGCAGTTATGTGGCTGGCATAAACCTGTTGAAGTATAATGTGAAATAGCTGATAAGAGAGGTCAGTTACATACAGTTTAGTACTGTAGATAAAGGTTACATTATAAAACACCCCAAAAGGCCTCTATAAATGTCAATTCTATTTCCTTGTATTAAATTTAGCCGCACAAACATTTATAGGAGTGGAGCTATGTAGATGGAAAAGTATCCTCTAACTATTAGCAGCAATAATAGCATATATTATACAAGATACAGAGCCAGTGGCCAACACACTTGGAACAGCCCAAAATATGACACCTGCTTTGACTGTGACATAAAATCCATGCTCTAGCTGTCCTAGTTACATCAGCCTTGTCCCAATGATATCCCTACACAGTCTGAGCCCCCCACAAGTGATTACAAATTAGTATGTCACCCTATAAAATTTGCCTCTGTCCCAGACTCTGCTCTATAAAATTAGTACATACCTGCCTCTGTCCATACAACATGATTACACACCAGCCTAAGCCCCCATAATTATTAAATAACCCTCTTTCTCCTGATTTAAACTTTGTAATAATTTTTTGCCGGGCGCAACTGAAAAACATCAGTACATTGTCGTGCAAGATTGTGTGCGGTGGTTGTCAAAGACCCTCCCATAAGATTTTACTGTCCTTTGAAAAAAGGGGAGTGGCTTCACGGTTTGACTGGATTTGTGTTTGGCTTAACATGTCCCTACTTTCAAATCAGAAATTTTAGGAGGTATCCTGATAAACTGGGAAAGCCACAACAAAAGCCTGGTTAGCCCTGTTCCAGCCAGTGTAATACAGAAAGTTATACAGGTAGAGTCTCCCATATCCAAATTTTCTGAAATACGGAATATTCCGAAATACGGAATAATTTTGGCATGACTGAGATAATGAAACGTTTTATTGTTGATGGTTCAATGTACACAAACTTTGTCTAAGGCACAAATTATTAAAAATATTGTATAAAATTACCATCAGGCTGTGTGTATAGGGTGTATATGAAACATAAATTAAATTTAATTTCTGTACACAAACTTTGCTTGAGCCACAGAATTATTGAAAATATTGTATAAAATTACCTCCAGGCTGCGTGTATAAAGGTGTATATAACACATAAATGCATTCTGTGTGTATATTGGGGTCCCATTCCCAAGATATTTCATTATGAAATGCAAATATTCCAAAATACGAAATATTCCGTTATCCAAAATACCCCTGGTCCCGAGCATTGTGGATATGGGAGACTCAACCTGTATCTGTAATAAAACCTGTATTGCAGACACATTCCGCATATCTGCTACTGCTTGGTGTGATGCCACTGGATCAGTGCATGCCACTCCCTCAGCTAGAGTCCCGTATGCCATCAGCTTGGGTAAGAAGCCTTTAATAGGAGAAAAAAAAGGTTCATAAATAACTGTAGTTAGTGGAGACATGAAGTGGCTTGTTTATGAGAGTAATTATTTTCTAAGCCTTCCCTTACCTCTGAAAGCATTATGACCTCTCCTGGGCAGGCTGTATAACTCCTAAATGATTCTCCATCATCTATTTGTGGCCCATTTCCTGTCTGTGCTGTATAGATCCCCTTCAATAGAACCTGGAAGTGACGTGAGTGAGGGCGCATAAAGTCCACCAACAGAAGAAACTTGTCCCCTCGCGGGCTCTCTTCGCTCGCCACAGGCTTATATTCCCCCTCTATGTCCACGTGGATGGTAAGGAATGACGTCGTACCCTGACGTCATCAGTTACGGTCCATCTATGGAAGGGGATCTATTCACTACCATATCCTGTCCCCATGTGAAAATTCAGGCTGTTTTAAATGACCATTAAACCTAAAACACAAGTTATGTAAACTTTTACATATATATTTATGATGTCATTGTACCCATTATGAGAGAACTGTAAATTTCTTCTTCAGGGTCCATAGGGACCACAGCATCTACCTTGGGGGTATGTAGTGGAAACTATCCATTGCACCAAACAGCCCTAGCTTTGCAGCTCCCAGCATGCATCGGTCCTCTCCCTATATACCCCACCCCCAGCCACAGGTATTCAGTATTTTTGTTCAGTATACGGCATGTATTCAGACTAGGCAGTCCCAGGCTTTTTCTTTTCTGATTTACTTAGTTACCGAGTTTCGCAGTACCAGACGCCGTTACAGACACAGGTACTGCGACTCCTACTACCTCCGCTGGGGCCGAAGACACCAGTATCGCTATATGCCCTGAGGTTCTCGGCGGGTCTCAGCATGGCTTAGCTAGCGCCTGTGCTGCGGTCCGGACTGCAGGTCTGGCATGGAGATGATAGGTGAGTGCGTGGCAGTCCTAGCATCCGGTGTAGGAGACGCATCGGTGCAGCTGCGGGTGAAGCCCTCGTGACGTGTCCTCACTAAAGCGGCCGGGACCATATCGCCTGTCGCCGAGAATGGGTGGTAAGACGCACTAGAGCGCACTAGTCAACATCTTGCTACTGTGAGGTCAGCGTACCCTGCCATCAAAATCACAGCCTATGGGAGATGGGCGCTCCTCCCCCGAACCAGACGCAACTTCCGGGGTGGAGTTTAGCGTCTGGTTTGCTACATTTGACCACCTCGTGATGACACTCGCAGATTGTGTGTGTGTGTGTGTACTGCTGTAGCTGCTGGTCTCAGAGGTTGGTCAGTCTCCCTGTATACCTCTCCCTTGGGCCTGGTATATAGCACTCTATATCCTACCATTACCCCTCCGGGGTTGGCTAGTTGTTGCAGAGTACCATTTCCAATAGCAATTGTGCGTATTTATACACTGTATGTGACTGTAATGCTAGCTGCTGTATGTATATATACACTGTATGTGACTGTAATCCTAGCTGCTGTATATACACTGTATGTGACTGTAATGCTAGCTGCTGTATATATATACTGTATGTGACTGTAATGCTAGCTGCTGTATATACACTGTATGTGACTGTAATGCTAGCTGCTGTATATATATACTGTATGTGACTGTAATGCTAGCTGCTGTATATATACTGTATGTGACTGTAATGCTAGCTGCTGTATATATATACTGGATGTGACTGTAATGCTAGCTGCTGTATATATACACTGTATGTGACTGTAACGCTAGCTGCTGTATATATACACTGTATGTGACTGTAATGCTAGCTGCTGTATGTATACACTGTATGTGACTGTAATTCTAGCTGCTGTATGTATACACTGTATGTGACTGTAATGCTAGCTGCTGTATATATACTGTATGTGACTGTAATGCTAGCTGCTGTATATATATACTGTATGTGACTGTAATGCTAGCTGCTGTATATATACACTGTATGTGACTGTAATGCTAGCTGCTATATATATATAGTATGTGACTGTAATGCTAGCTGCTGTATATACACTGTATGTGACTGTAATGCTAGCTGCTGTATATACACTGTATGTGACTGTAATGCTAGCTGCTGTATATATACACTGTATGTACTGTAATGCTAGCTGCTGTATATATACACTGTATGTGACTGTAATGCTAGCTGCTGTATATATACTGTATGTGACTGTAATGCTAGCTGCTGTATATATACTGTATGTGACTGTAATGCTAGCTGCTGTATATACACTGTATGTGACTGTAATGCTAGCTGCTGTATATACACTGTATGTGACTGTAATGCTAGCTGCTGTATATATACACTGTATGTACTGTAATGCTAGCTGCTGTATATATACACTGTATGTGACTGTAATGCTAGCTGCTGTATATATACTGTATGTGACTGTAACGCTAGCTGCTGTATGTATACACTGTATGTGACTGTAATGCTAGCTGCTGTATGTATACACTGTATGTGACTGTAATGCTAGCTGCTGTATATATACACTGTATGTGACTGTAATGCTAGCTGCTGTATATATACTGTATGTGACTGTAATGCTAGCTGCTGTATATATATACTGTATGTGACTGTAATGCTAGCTGCTGTATATATACACTGTATGTGACTGTAATGCTAGCTGCTATATATATAGTATGTGACTGTAATGCTAGCTGCTGTATATACACTATGTGACTGTAATGCTAGCTGCTGTGTATACACTGTATGTGACTGTAATGCTAGCTGCTGTATATATACACTGTATGTGACTGTAATGCTAGCTGCTGTATATATACACTGTATGTGACTGTAATGCTAGCTGCTGTATATATACACTGTATGTGACTGTAATGCTAGCTGCTATATATATAGTATGTGACTGTAATGCTAGCTGCTGTATATACACTATGTGACTGTAATGCTAGCTGCTGTATATACTGTATGTGACTGTAATGCTAGCTGCTGTATGTATACACTGTATGTGACTGTAATGCTAGCTGCTGTATGTATACACTGTATGTGACTGTAATGCTAGCTGCTGTATGTATACACTGTATGTGACTGTAACGCTAGCTGCTGTATATATACACTGTATGTGACGGTAACGCTAGCTGCTGTATGTATACACTGTATATGACTGTAATGCTAGCTGCTGTATATATACACTGTATGTGACTGTAACGCTAGCTGCTGTATATATACACTGTATGTGACTGTAATGCTAGCTGCTGTATATATACTGTATGTGACTGTAATGCTAGCTGCTGTATATATACACTGTATGTGACTGTAATGCTAGCTGCTGTATATATATACTGTATGTGACTGTAACGCTAGCTGCTGTATGTATACACTGTATATGACTGTAATGCTAGCTGCTGTATATATACACTGTATGTGACTGTAACGCTAGCTGCTGTATATATACACTGTATGTGACTGTAACGCTAGCTGCTGTATGTATACACTGTATATGACTGTAATGCTAGCTGCTGTATATATACACTGTATGTGACTGTAACGCTAGCTGCTGTATGTATACACTGTATGTGACTGTAATGCTAGCTGCTGTATATATATACTGTATGTGACTGTAATGCTAGCTGCTGTATATATACACTGTATGTGACTGTAATACTAGCTGCTGTATATACACTATGTGACTGTAATGCTAGCTGCTGTATATACTGTATGTGACTGTAATGCTAGCTGCTGTATATATACACTGTATGTGACTGTAATGCTAGCTGCTGTATGTATACTGTATGTGACTGTAATACTAGCTGCTGTATATATACACTGTATGTGACTGTAATGCTAGCTGCTGTATATATACTGTATGTGACTGTAATGCTAGCTGCTGTATATATACACTGTATGTGACTGTAATACTAGCTGCTGTATGTATACACTGTATGTGACTAATGCTAGCTGCTGTATATATACACTGTATGTGACTGTAATGCTAGCTGCTGTATATATACTGTATGTGACTGTAATGCTAGCTGCTGTATGTATACACTGTATGTGACTGTAATGCTAGCTGCTGTATATATACACTGTATGTGACTGTAATGCTAGCTGCTGTATATATACTGTATGTGACTGTAATGCTAGCTGCTGTATATATACACTGTATGTGACTGTAATGCTAGCTGCTGTATATATACTGTATGTGACTGTAATGCTAGCTGCTGTATATATACACTGTATGTGACTGTAATGCTAGCTGCTGTATATATACTGTATGTGACTGTAATGCTAGCTGCTATATATATAGTATGTGACTGTAATGCTAGCTGCTGTATATACACTATGTGACTGTAATGCTAGCTGCTGTATATATACACTGTATGTGACTGTAATGCTAGCTGCTGTATATATACTGTATGTGACTGTAATGCTAGCTGCTGTATGTATACACTGTATGTGCCTGTAATGCTAGCTGCTGTATGTATACACTGTATGTGACTGTAATGCTAGCTGCTGTATGTATACACTGTATGTGACTAATGCTAGATGCTGTATGTATACACTGTATGTGACTGTAATGCTAGCTGCTGTATATATACACTGTATGTGACTGTAATGCTAGCTGCTGTATATATACACTGTATGTGTCTGTAATGCTAGCTGCTGTATGTATACACTGTATGTGACTGTAATGCTAGCTGCTGTATGTATACACTGTATGTGACTGTAATGCTAGCTGCTGTATATACTGTATGTGACTGTAATGCTAGTTGCTGTATATACACTGTATGTGACTGTAACGCTAGCTGCTGTATATATACACTATGTGACTGTAACGCTAGCTGCTGTATATATACTGTATGTGACTGTAATGCTAGCTGCTGTATATATACACTGTATGTGACTGTAATGCTAGCTGCTGTATATATACTGTATGTGACTGTAATGCTAGCTGCTGTATGTATACACTGTATGTGACTGTAGTGCTAGCTGCTGTGTATATACACTGTATGTGACTGTAATGCTAGCTGCTGTATATATACACTGTATGTGACTGTAATGCTAGCTGCTGTATGTATACACTGTATGTGACTGTAATGCTAGCTGCTGTATATGACTGTAATGCTAGCTGCTGTATATATACACTGTATGTGACTGTAATGCTAGCTGCTGTATATATACACTATGTGACTGTAATGCTAGCTGCTGTATATATACACTGTGACTGTAATGCTAGCTGCTGTATGTATACACTGTATGTGACTGTAATGCTAGCTGCTGTATATATACACTGTATGTGACTGTAATGCTAGCTGCTGTATATATACACTGTATGTGACTGTAATGCTAGCTGCTGTATATATACACTGTATGTGACTGTAATGCTAGCTGCTGTATGTATACACTGTATGTGACTGTAATGCTAGCTGCTGTATATATACACTGTATGTGACTGTAATGCTAGCTGCTGTATATATACACTGTATGTGACTGTAATGCTAGCTGCTGTATGTATACACTGTATGTGACTGTAATGCTAGCTGCTGTATGTATACACTGTATGTGACTGTAATGCTAGCTGCTGTATATATACACTGTATGTGACTGTAATGCTAGCTGCTGTATGTATACACTGTATGTGACTGTAATGCTAGCTGCTGTATGTATACACTGTATGTGACTGTAATGCTAGCTGCTGTATATATACACTGTATGTGACTGTAACGCTAGCTGCTGTATATATACACTGTATGTGACTGTAATGCTAGCTGCTGTATATATACACTGTATGTGACTGTAACGCTAGCTGCTGTATATATACACTGTATGTGACTGTAACGCTAGCTGCTGTATATATACACTGTATGTGACTGTAATGCTAGCTGCTGTATATATACTGTATGTGACTGTAATGCTAGCTGCTGTATATATACACTATGTGACTGTAATGCTAGCTGCTGTATGTATACACTGTATGTGACTGTAATGCTAGCTGCTGTATATATACACTGTATGTACTGTAATGCTAGCTGCTGTATATATACACTGTATGTACTGTAATGCTAGCTGCTGTATATATACACTGTATGTACTGTAATGCTAGCTGCTGTATATATACACTGTATGTGACTGTAATGCTAGCTGCTGTATATATACACTGTATGTGACTGTAATGCTAGCTGCTGTATATATACACTGTATGTGACTAACGCTAGCTGCTGTATGTATACACTGTATGTGACTGTAACGCTAGCTGCTGTATATATACACTGTATGTGACTGTAATGCTAGCTGCTGTATGTATATACTGTATGTGACTGTAATGCTAGCTGCTGTATGTATACACTGTATGTGACTGTAATGCTAGCTGCTGTATATACACTGTATGTTACTGTAACGCTAGCTGCTGTATATATATACTGTATGTGACTAACGCTAGCTGCTGTATATATATACTGTATGTGACTGTAACGCTAGCTGCTGTATATATACACTGTATGTGACTGTAACGCTAGCTGCTGTATATACACTGTATGTGACTGTAATGCTAGCTGCTGTATATATACTGTATGTGACTGTAATGCTAGCTGCTGTATGTATACACTGTATGTGACTGTAATGCTAGCTGCTGTATATACACTGTATGTGACTGTAATGCTAGCTGCTGTATATATATACTGTATGTGACTGTAATGCTAGCTGCTGTATGTATACACTGTATGTGACTGTAATGCTAGCTGCTGTATATATACACTGTATGTGACTGTAACGCTAGCTGCTGTATATACACTGTATGTTACTGTAATGCTAGCTGCTGTATATATACACTGTATGTGACTGTAATGCTAGCTGCTGTATATACACTGTATGTTACTGTAACGCTAGCTGCTGTATATATATACTGTATGTGACTGTAACGCTAGCTGCTGTATATACACTGTATGTTACTGTAATGCTAGCTGCTGTATATATATACTGTATGTGACTGTAACGCTAGCTGCTGTATATATACTGTATGTGACTGTAACGCTAGCTGCTGTATATATACACTGTATGTGACTATAACGCTAGCTGCTGTATATATACACTGTATGTGACTGTAATGCTAGCTGCTGTATATACACTGTATGTTACTGTAATGCTAGCTGCTGTGTATATATATACTGTATGTGACTAACGCTAGCTGCTGTATATATACTGTATTTGACTGTAACGCTAGCTGCTGTATATATACACTGTATGTGACTGTAACGCTAGCTGCTGTATATATACACTGTATGTGACTGTAACGCTAGCTGCTGTATATATATACTGTATGTGACTGTAACGCTAGCTGCTGTATATATACTGTATGTGACTGTAACGCTAGCTGCTGTATATATACACTGTATGTGACTGTAACGCTAGCTGCTGTATATATACACTGTATGTGACTGTAACGCTAGCTGCTGTATATATACACTGTATGTGACTGTAATGCTAGCTGCTGTATATATACACTGTATGTGCTGCCTTTTTGTTCCAAACTGTCAGATGTACCTGTCACTGTGTTTCATTGATGGGTAGTCACATTGCATTTATACTGTACACCTTATACCATTTACGCATTTGTCATGTCTAAATGTGAAGGATGATATGCCAGTACCCAGATCATGTGTAAGGGTGTAGGTGATATGCCAGTACCCAGATCATGTGTAAGGGTGTAGGTGAGAAGGATGATATGCCAGTAGGTGAGAAGGATGATATGCCAGTACCCAGATCATGTGTAAGGGTGTAGGTGAGAAGGATGATATGCCAGTAGGTGAGAAGGATGATATGCCAGTACCCAGATCATGTGTAAGGGTGTAGGTGAGAAGGATGATAAGCCAGTAGGTGAGAAGGATGATATGCCAGTACCCAGATCATGTGTAAGGGTGTAGGTGAGAAGGATGATATGCCAGTACCCAGATCATGTGTAAGGGTGTAGGTGAGAAGGATCATATGCCTGTACTCGGATCATGTGTAAGGGTGTAGGTGAGAAGGATGATATGCCAGTACTGAGATCATGTGTATGGCTGTAGGTGAGAAGGATGATATGCCAGTAGGTGAGAAGGATGATATGCCAGTACCCAGATCATGTGTAAGGGTGTAGGTGAGAAGGATGATAAGCCAGTAGGTGAGAAGGATGATATGCCAGTACCCAGATCATGTGTAAGGGTGTAGGTGAGAAGGATGATATGCCAGTAGGTGTGAAGGATGATATGCCAGTACCCAGATCATGTGTAGGGGTGTAGGTGAGAAGGATGATATGCCTGTACTCGGATCATGTGTAAGGGTGTAGGTGAGAAGGATGATATGCTAGTACCCAGATCATGTGTAAGGGTGTAGGGAGAAGGATGATATGCCAGTACTCGGATCTTGTGTAAGGGTGTAGGGAGAAGGATGATATGCCAGTACTCGGATCTTGTGTAAGGGTGTAGGTGAGAAGGATCATATGCCAGTACTCGGATCATGTGTAAGGGTGTAGGTGAGAAGGATGATATGCCAGTACTCGGATCATGTGTAAGGGTGTAGGTGAGAAGGATCATATGCCAGTACTCGGATCATGTGTAAGGGTGTAGGTGAGAAGGATGATATGTCAGTACTCAGATCATGTGTAAGGGTGTAGGTGAGAAGGATGATATGTCAGTACCCAGATCATGTGTAAGGGTGTAGGGAGAAGGATCATATGCCAGTACTCGGATCATGTGTAAGGGTGTAGGTGAGAAGGATCATATGCCAGTACTCGGATCATGTGTAAGGGTGTAGGTGAGAAGGATGATATGTCAGTACTCAGATCATGTGTAAGGGTGTAGGTGAGAAGGATCATATGCCAGTACTCGGATCATGTGTAAGGGTGTAGGTGAGAAGGATGATATGCCAGTACTCGGATAATGTGTAAGGGTGTAGGTGAGAAGGATGATTTGCCAGTACTGAGATCATGGACCTCATTCATAGCCAGTCGCACTGAGCGTGCGGTCGGTCTGAATGAGGGGAGGATGTCTTGAATTTTCAAGACGTCCTCCTTTGCAGTGGTAAGGCTGTGGGTTAACACCCACAGTCTTACGACCGCCTAAGATGATGGTCGCGATGGTCAAGACCATCGCGACCATCGGGGCTTACAACGAGACCCTAGGGTAGGATCTCCCTTGTCGTAAGCCCTGGAGAGCTTTCGGCTCTGTCTGAGCTGGAAGCTCTCCACTGACATCACTAGTGATGTCAGTGGGCCCGCCCCCAAACGCCTCCATTTGGGCTGCCACCCCCTCGGCCCGCCTTCCAAACGGGGCGAGTTGTCAATCAACAGCGACAGCTCGCCCCCTTTGGATCGAGACCCGCTACGACCGGTGCTGTCGGTCGTAGCGGGTCTCACGCATGCGCACGACGTCGCTGTCGTGCGCATGCTCTGTGGGTGGGCATCGACCTGGTCCGAGCGCATCGGTGCTAACGACCGGGACTGAATGACCTCCCATGTGTAGCCTCTGTTGTAAACGGCTACATGTTCAAGCCAATACATCTAGAGCTCCAGCGCTAGAACCACCCGGGTGGTATCAGGTTTTGTCGCACTTGGTGGACAAAGTCAGAGAAGTGTGGGCTCCGGCTGCGGTATTTCCCCATGCTATGGGGTATTCACAGCAGTTGCATCTTTTCATGTATTTGCCCCCCATGAATTCCTGTTAATTCTACTATCTCTAGTCAGAGTATGGCGTCGTCTATAGCTCCTAAGCAGCCAGATAGACAGGTGGCGGCACAGCAGGGGCATATTAGAGGTTCCTATCAGTTGCCTCATGACGACCCGGACTCCTCTTCAGATTCTGACTCTGTGTTCTGGGTCTTCCTCCATAGAAGACCATCAGTCTCTTATGGATGTCCCCTTTCTGGTCAGCGAGGTTAGATCTGTTCTCAGTATAGAGGAAGAGGAGGCCCCACCGACAGCTAGAGTGGTCTTTAGTCGTCAAAAGAGGACTATTTTCCTCAGTCTGAACAAATGACGAATCTTATGTCTGAGGCATGGAGTACTGCTAGGAAGCATTTTCATGTTACAAGGAATATAACCTATCTGTACCCATTTCCACTTGGCGAGTGTAACAAGTGGGAGGTTCCCCCACCGATAGACGCTTATGTCACGAGGTTGATTAGGAGTGCTACGTTACCCATTCATGCAGCATCCTCTTTAAAGGAGGTTACAGATAAGAAACTTGACAATCATTTGTAATCAATGTTTTCATTATCAGGAACTATTATCAGACCAGCTATGGCTGCAGCCTGGGTATGGAGGAATGGACGACCGCTCTGGAGGGTACTATGCTAACCTGATGCTACCAGAGAACAGCTGTCTTTTCTCTATCAGATGTGGGAAGCAGCTGTGTATATTGGGGAAGTGGTCATTGACGCAGGTATTTTGGCTTCTAGGGTCTCGGCGACTTCAGTTGCAGCCCGAAGATCACTTTGGCTAAAAAACAATTTGAGGCTCTACCCTTCGGGCTGGCCACAGCCCCTCTGGTATTTACCACGATAATGACAGTCATGAAGGCTCTTCTCAGACAAGGAGTCAGGGTACTGCCATATCTAGATGACCTCCTGATATTGGCTCAATCTCAGGAGATATTGCAATGTCATCTGCGGATGACCATTGTCTGCTTACAAGAGCACGGCTGGGTAATCTATTGGGAAAAGTGTTTTCTTTCTCCAACTCAGCAGATGGTGCACTTAGGGTTGCTGCTGGACTCTCTGGGACAGAGGATTCTTCTACCCGAAGACAAGCTTGTGGCACTACAATCTTGTGTGCGCAGTCTACTCTGCACGCAAACTTAGTGTCAGTTCACTTGACTATGCAGGTACTGGGCTCCATGGTAGCCACATTCGACATGGTGCCTTATGCCAAGTTCCACTCCAGGTCCCTACAACATTGGATTCTGACTCATTGGGATGGTCAGTATCATTGCATAAAGGCTCAGATGATTCGCATCTCACCAGAGGTTCGGCTCTCCCTTGCATGGTGGCTGGAGACGACTCCTTTAAACAAGGGTTGTCCATTATGGTTTTCGGAATGGGTACTCCTCACCACGGACGCAAGTCTGCAAAGATGGGGAGTGGTGACAGGTCAATACACCTTTCAGGGAAGGTGGATGGTCCAGGAAAGTCACCTGCTAATAAATATATTGGAGCTTCGTGCAGTGCACAAAGCACTCCTACTAGCTAGGACTCCTACAGGCCAAGCCTGTCCAAATGCAGTCCGACAGCAGTGGCCTACATCAATCATCAAGTTGGCACACGAAGTCCGACAGCCATGGAGGAAGTGGCAAGGATTTTGCTATGGGCAGAATGCCATCTTCCAGCAATCTCGGCAATATTCATCCCAGGTGTACTCAACTGGGAAACTGACTTCCTAAGTCGCCAGGACATACACGCCGGAGAATGGGCTCTTCATCCGGACGTGTTTCAACTCATGGTGGACAAGTGGGGGTTACCGGACGTAGACCTCATGGTGTAACGTCACAACCACAAGGTCCCCAGGTATGGTTCCAGGACAAGGGACCCCTCAGCCGCCATCGTGGACGCTCTGGCGGTGAGGTCAGGTTGGCATACCTGTTTCCTACAATCTGTCTCCTCCCAAGGGTCGTCAGAAAGTTCAAGCAGGAAGGCGGCAAGATAATACTTATAGCTCCTGTCTTGCCCAGGAGGCATTGGTTCTCTGACCTGATGGGTCTGTCCATAGACAGTCCGCTTACACTGCCTCTATGACTGGCTCTGCTGGTGCAGGGTCCCTGCCTATATCGGGATTTACCTCGTCTGGCTTTGACTGCATGTCTGAGTCTGCTGTCTTCAAGGCCAAGGCTTTTTCAGCCTCTATGATTCAGACGATGCTGAGGGCAAGGAAGCCTGCTTCCGCCTGCATCTATCACAGAATTTGGCATTCATTTTTTCTTTGGTGTGCGCACAGAAAATATGACCCTAAGGTTTTCAAGGTCGCAAGAAATCTTGCTCATCTTCAGGCGGGATTAGACCTAGGTCTTCGAATGGCTACTTTGAGAGGTCAGGTTTCTGCTTTATCAGTTTTGTTCCAATACAGGATTGCCCCTTTGCCGGATGTTAGAACATTCTTGCAGGGGGTTCTCTGGCTGCAACCTCCATTTGTCTCTCCGGTGGCACCGTGGGATTTGACTTTGGTTCTTAGGGCATTGCAGGCGGCTCCCTTTGAACCTTTGGATATGGTTGACAGTGAAGAAACTTTTTCTCCTTGCTATCGCCTCGTAGACTTTCGGACTTGGCAGCGCTGTCATGTTGCTCTCCTCCATATTTGATTTTCCATCAAAATAGAGCTGTCCTCCGTACTAAGGCGGGTTACCTTCCAAAGGCGGTTTCTCGTTTCCATATAAATGAGGAGATTGTAGTTTCGGCCTTTCAGTCTTCAGACCTGTCTACAGGTGAAGCTTCCCTGGATGTGGTTCGTGCCCTTCGTATCTACGTGGATCGTATCAGCTCCATCAGGAAATCAGATTCGCTCTTTGTGTGTTATGGGTTTCACAAACGAGGCTGGCCAGCAAACGAGCAGACTTTAGCTCGCTGGCTGCGTATGACTATTTCTCAGGTCTATATACAGGCTGATCTCCCTGTTCCTAACAAGGTGACAGCACATTCCACTCTGTGGGAATGTCGTGGGCGGCTAGACATGGTGCCTCGGCTGAACAGCTGTGCAAGGCAGCCACTTGGTCTTACGTCAATACTTTTTATCAAATTCTGTGCATTTGATACTTTTTTGCCTCCCAGGATGCTTCCTTTGGGTGGCGGATTCTCCTCTCTGCACAGGAGCTTCCCCACCCTTAAGGGAACTGATTTAGGACGTCCCCAAGGTAGATTCTGTGGACCCTGAAGAAGAAAATCAGAGTTATGGTAGAACATACCTTTTTTTTTAGATAACTTTCTTTTTTTCTTCGAGGTCCACAGAGCATCCTACCTGGCCTCAGCCGGAATCTGTTTTTGTTTTTTTTCGGGTCACTGATTCCCTCTTCGTATTGAGTATTTCTTGTGTGCGTTGTACTTCCTTCTCCACTTTCTGTTTCTTGCCGTTACGCTTGTTTACAAACTGAATGCCTGTGGCTGGGGGTGGGGTATATAGGGAGGAGGACCAGTGCATGCTGGGAGCTGCAAAGCTAGAAGCTGTTTGGTGCAATGGATCGTTTCCACTACATACCCCCTCCCCCAAAGGTAGATTCTGTGGACCCTATGGGCCTCGAAGAAAGTGTTATCTAAGGTATGTTACACCATAACTCTGATTTTTGTGGCACCATGTACTACTTTAGTTGGATGGTAAACTGCTCATGGATATGCTATAAGAGCTCTTGGACGAGTCCTTGAACTATTTTCCTGTAGGACTACTACAGTGATGAACAGGGCTGCCATCAGACATTGTGGGGCCCGGTACTGACAAAGCAGACAGGTGGAGATATCTATATATATCTTAACCACATAAAATACATTGAAAATGCTAGACCCACATAAAAAGAGCCAGGAAAGTCTGACTGCACTGGCCTGGGGCAGGGGGGGGATGATAGGCTCAGGGCTGAGGAGGGGGAGGGGGGTGATAGGCTCAGGGCTGAGGAGGGGGGGGGATTATAGGCTCAGGGATGAGGAGGGGGGGTATGATAGGTTCAGGGCTGAGGAGGGGGGGTATGATAGGTTCAGGGCTGAGGAGTAGGGGATGATAGGCTCAGGGATGAGGAGGGGGGGAATGATAGGTTCAGGGCTGAGGAGTAGGGGATGATAGGATCAGGGCTGAGGAGTAAGGGGTGATGGGCTCAGGGCTGAGGAGTAAGGGGTGATGGGCTCAGGGCTGAGGAGTAAGGGGTGATAGGCTCAGGGCTGAGGAGGGAGGGAATGATAGGCTCAGGGCTGAGGAGTAGGGGGGGTGATGGGCTCAGGGCTGAGAGGGGGGGCAGGACAATGACTGCTGGCAGGACTAGAGGGGAGACTCACAGGGCCGGGAGGGCTGTCTGGACTAAGAGAGACAGGGAAGGCTGGCTGAACTAGCTGGGGAGGCTCAGGGCAGAGAGTGGAGGACAGGGTAGGGAGGGTAGGGAACAGGAGGCGGAGCACAGGGCATAGTCAGGCACTATGTAGTACCTGGTTTCCTCTTCAGTTGGCAGCCGGGATCAGCGCTGACTGCATATCAGGATGATTGCTGCACCCACCGGCATTTCACCATGTGCAGGACCCGCTCCTGATTGGCTGCTGGTCCAGGAGCTTTGATTGGATGGCGTCGGGGCGAGCCAATCTACACTCTCGGGCCGGCAGCCAATCAGGAGCTGAAGCTCCTGATTGGTTGCTGGTCCGCGAGCTCCGGCTGGCTCGCGGCTGGCACCGTATTTGTAATTGTAAATTAATGCAGCAGGCACTATCACTACTCTATGCAGTGGTGGAACTAGAGAGTGGTGGGCCCAGGTGCAAGAGTATGCTTTGCCCCCCCCTTTCCTGGCACCCAGCACCACAACATTTCTTTACCACCCCTCACTGCCCCCTCCAGTCAGTAAATCCAGTCTGTCCAGCCCGTGTGCCAGCCTCATTGTCCCCCCCCCTCCAGCGTGTGTCAGCCTCATTCTCCCCCTCCAGCCCATCAGCCTCAATCTTCCCCCCAGCGTGTGTCCCAGCCCCAGCGTGTCAGCCTCGTTCCCCCCCCCCCAGCCCCAGTGTGTGTCTCAGCCTTGTTCTCCCGACCCCCCCCCCCCCCACCAGCGTGTTCCGACCCTGACTCTATGGCTGCCGATACGGCTCCGCAGCCAGCCTGGCCCCCCTGTCTCTGCTCTCTCCGGGCAGTCCCCCGGTGGCCCCGGTCATGAAATAGTGCTTTAGGAGGACCCTTACAACTTTGTCCTAGTCTCCACAGTCCTCATTGGCCATTCCTCTATAAGCTTCCATTTCCTCTACATGTGGGCGCTAGGTATCTGACCCACTCCTGCTTGGACAAATCATGGAGTTTGATAATTTTGTGTGTGGCTCCTGCTATGAACACAGCAGCTTTTGGGTATGTGTGGACACGCTGCGATTCCTATGGTCCTCACTGTGAACCAGTCTGCACTGAATAGCTGGCTGAGGAGCTTTGATTCAACCAGAACAGCTGGAGAATTGAATAGCGTTTGGTGCTACTTTAGATAGTCACAGGATACAAACCGATCCCGGCGTCTTGAAGCAAGGGGGTGTTTGTAAACCTATATCTTTTAAGCAATAAACAGCTACTCCATCGCAAACATGACAAGTTCACGCCTCTCGGATAGTCAGATGGTCTCTACATTTCTGAGCTCATAGCTTCTCTTTTTTTTTTTTATTCAGTTCCAAGACACTTCCGCACGGGTTAAGTCTTCCCTGGTCTCCTCAGCCAATCAAGCTATGTGCACTTTTAACATGGGGTGCGGTCAATTTCTTTGTGCATGAGCCGCTGCAGAATTGACCACCTCTCCGGTGCCTGTAAGTCTGGAGAGGGGAATGTTATTTCTTCATCGCCCTCCAAAACTTACTTCCAGGAGCATGTTTTTCTCTGCCCAAAGATGTTCTCCATAGACACGCAGCCAGCCCCTGATGAGACCGTCTTCCTGCTACAGAGTTGGTGCTCTGTAATTACAAATGTGCCTCAATATGCCATGCAGCGCGATAAGCTTGGCATGAATG
Source organism: Taudactylus pleione (assembly GCA_031769625.1). Taxonomy (NCBI): domain Eukaryota; kingdom Metazoa; phylum Chordata; class Amphibia; order Anura; family Myobatrachidae; genus Taudactylus; species Taudactylus pleione. The sequence goes on along the minus strand of JAUIMM010000923.1, from coordinate 251,305 downwards.
AACTGCCAGGTCCCGTGCAACTCTGCTAACGGTGGGATGGGAGTAAGACCAGGAGACTGTGCTCATTAATGTAATATGCAACACTTGTATTATTATCATTTATTTATATGGTGCCACAAATGTTCCGCAGCGCCTTACAAAGTACATAAACATATTGTAGACAAGCGACTTACAGAACAATACAGGACCAGGACATAGATAATATAAATTCCTACATTAGCGACCAGATAAGCACCAAGTGTTGGGTATCTCTGTACAACGGAGTCTGTAAAATGCTGATATACAAGTGTCGCATATCAAATGAATCCGCACAGTCTCCTAGTGCATACTAGTCTCATCGCATTGTGACTTAGATGCATTTACGCCCAGCGCTAGCAAATTTTCACGGGACCATGCGCGCCAAGAGGGGCTGTTTGGTGCGACTGTAGCTAGCTTTGACCCCAGCTCTGCCTCCTTCTTCCGAGTTTCGGCAACTTGCAGGGCAAGACTTCCCAAGAGCTCATTGACTACAGCTGGCATAGAGAGGGACCTGGAGGCTGCTACTACAACATTTGCTCCAAGGATGTAAAGTACATGCATTTTGTTACTTATTTACACACACATACATTTGAAACACATTGTAATTGTACATTGCATTAGCCGGGACACAGAGCCGTGGTGGCTCTACAGTGCCTCCAACCCCCCTGCTTATCTTGGCGCTTATTGCAGTGCCTGCCCAGTACCGCAGACCTCTCCACACCTCCGAGATATACACCTGTGGTGCCTGCCCAGTACCGCAGACCTCTCCACACCTCCGAGATATACACCTGTGCTGCCTGCCCAGTACCGCAGACCTCTCCACACCTCCGAGATATACACCTGTGCTGCCTGCCCAGTACCGCAGACCTCTCCACACCTCCGAGATATACACCTGTGCTGCCTGCAGTGTAACCAGCATTTCCCCACCTTCTGACAACAAGAGGATTTTGGATACATAGTTCTGGCAAAGTCTAACCAGCGTGGCCACGCAGTGCGACAGACTAATGGTGAATTCATCTATACTGACTTATTTAAAGTGGGGACTCTCATTTAGCAGAGACTATTTGCTTATTTATGGTAATACTGGGACGCCAGTAGTTACCTTAAACACTGATATGTGACAGCGATCAGTGTGATAACTATATGCTTTGATCTGTTACAGCATATTATTGGATTGACAGTGTAACTATTTAGCTACCACAGGATTTGCAACAATTGCAAACAGCTAATGTATCCTATTAAGAGTACTGTGATACCTAATCACTCAGCATAGCAAAAAGGATTCTTTGTGATCTTTTACAGTGGTTTTTATGTGTACACTTTTTCTATCTGTTTATTAACAGTGTTATATATTGTTGCTGTTTATATGCAGTTATCTATTTTTATATTTATTTTTATTTGTGGATATTTTGAATAAAACCAATTTTGGTAGAACCAAACAAGCCTCTTGTACATTCAATAATAGAGAGCAAATCCTAAATGAATTGGTACATTTGAATAAAGGAATTGAATACCAGTGCAGTAACTTCTCGGTAGTCTTGTTACATTGTAATTGTATATATTTTGCTTATAATTTGCATCAAGCTTTATTCTCACAGACCTGCAGTACTTTGTAACCCAATTATAAACCACATTCTCTAAATACTTTCAAACATTATTTATATGCGCATAATTTTACTGGGGGGCACAGACTTTACCCATCGCAGCTCTGGCGGTACAGGGAGCTACCCTCCTGGTCCCCAGTGTTTTATTGCGCTAACAGTGCCCAGGCTTCCCATTTTACAGTCCTGAACTTTGGTTATACATTCCCCAGGTTTGGCTCAATGCGGGTTAACCTACATAGAAAACTCTGTCCAGTCTGTGGTGCACCATGCTGTCCCACTCTCAGCACAGGGTCTCCACATCACCCAACGTTCATCAACACGCTGCCTGGAAGTATGTGCTTCTGGCTGGAGGGTCACTAATTCCACGCAGTGGGTTAACCTACTTGAGGCTCTGCAGTCGCTGGGCTTATTCTGGAGCTGCAGTGTGTCCCCCGGTGCACCAGGGGTTAACCTTCCATTGTGAATTCATATTGAAAAGGCCCTATATTCTTTTTGAAAATGCATCCAAAGCTCAAAGGTTAACCCCCCTCAGTCCGCTTTAGCCAAGTTGGCCACGTGGGGTAGCCAGCTTCAGGATGGCGGCCTGACCACATTACCTTTTTAGGCGTTGTGTTTTACATGCTTCAGTATTGTATGTAAGTACAAAATGTGTTGAGGTACTATTCTGTTCCATGCTTCTTTGCTAGTAATAAAACCATATGGAATATTAACACAGAGCTGTAAGAGCCTAAAGCTTAAAATCTCTAGGCACCACCAAACTTGAGAAGGGGGCCTAAAAGTTATGTTTAAGCACATTCTGTCACCATGTTCATTTAGAGTTGACCCATTGGCTGCACAGTGGAGGCAGCCATTTTGTATTTTGTAAGACTGCAGCTAATCTCTAATGCATTCCTCAGTGATGTCACTGGTTCCAGGTCAGTTGAGGAATGCTCCTACCAGGGCCCGAAACTAGGATTTTTGTCATCTGTGGCAATGCAAATAAAAAAGGAGAAGAAAAAAACCAAGAGGATGAAAAGGGTGTGTGGTTTTGTGACACAGTAATGCCCATTACAACACATTATGCCACACACAGTAATGCCCATTACAACACATTATGCCACACACAGTAATGCCCATTACAACACATTATGCCACACACACATTATGCCACACACACTAAAGCCCCTTACAACACATTATGCCACACACAGTAATGCCCATTACAACACATTATGCCACACACAGCAATGCCCATTACAACACATTATGCCACACACAGTAATGCCCATTACAACACATTATGCCACACACAGTAATGCCCCCCAGTGACAACAGCCCCCCCCCCAGAGCTGACAGGTGTAACACACCGGCTCCTGTCTCTTACCTGCCAGGGCTGTGTGGTGGGGTGAGCTTGGGGCGGCACGGGACAGGGCTGCCACACGCTGGGGAAAGGTCAGCCCTGTATCATTCTAATGTGGTGCCGTTCATGGACCAGTTGGAGCTCGCAGACCGGCAACCAATCAGCAGCTGCCGGTCTGCGAGCTCCAACTGGTCCATGACCGGCACCACACTAGAATGATATGGCGCTAACCTTTCCAACTCTGCACGACCAGCGCCACTTTAGATCGATGGCATCTCTCAAGGCAGGGCTGCGGGTGGCTGCCTGCAGGTCCCGGCATGCAGCTCCAAACTCGCACATACAGCTACCTAGGTCAACCTGGCAGCCTCTCCTCGGCGCCACCTCAAGTCCAGCGCTTGGGGCACGTGCCCTCTTAGTGCCCCCGTGTTTGCGGCCCTGTTCCTACATTGTGTTTAGGTGACTGAGTTCTGTAAAGGTGTCTGTAATGGTAGGTACGTCTTTCTATGTGTGTTTATTTTCCTACAGTATTGTAAATTGCTGTGCTTGAATTGAAGGTAATCGTTGCTTGTGTTCTTTTTTCAGCCCATGCTTATTCATGATGGCTTCTGCGGAATGGCTTTAAATCAGCCAATCGGGGGTCTTACTGTGATTGAGGGACTGCCGCTGTTTGAGGAGAAAATGGATGGCATGGCTAGCGTGGCTGCTTACAGTTACAGCGGGCATTCTGTGGTGTTTGTGGGCACTCGCGTTGGAACTCTGAAGAAGGTGAGTGATTTTATGTTGGAGAAGACTGTGTTTAGGTGTATTGGTGGCATGAACTGTCTGTGCATCAGGAAGGGATTTGCTTTCTTATTAGTGTATCAGTGGGTTTGTTCCATATCACTACATGTTGCAGAGCTAAAAATAGATTTTACCTACAATTTTTAAATCCATGTATCTTCCCCTCCCCGTCAGTCTTATGCTGCTGGCGAGGAATTTCATCAATATGCACGGCAGCGTGGGAACATGTCCTTTCCTAATGCTAATAGGGGAAATTGGATGGACCACAGGACAAAACTGGCTTCCCTGCAGTAACCCTCTAAATTGCCTGGTGCATGGTATAACAGCACTGAGGGGGGTTTATTGTGTTATATCTCTGTAGTAAAGATGTGACAGCAAGGGTTTCACCCGGGTGTTACTGCAATAGCAAAACTTCTGGTGGAGTATGGCATTGATTGTGCTTTTGAAGCATTATCATCAACTAGCTGGATACCCAGCATTGCCCAAGTTGAAGACTGTACCCTGAAGTACACCTGCAGCCTTTATTTGTTTACTTTGTCCTCGCCTAGAACCCCATTCCATTCATCCTGAAAAGAACCCCACTGTTTGTGAGCATGCATGCAAACACTGACGTAACTACCGTGGGGGTGCGGCTGCTATGGTGCCCGAGCTGCCTCTGTACCCAGTCATGTGCACAAGGTGGGCCGGTCCAGTCAGTGGTGTTGATATGGTGCCGGTCAGCTGGCGCACCGGTAGGCAGATATGGAGAGACAGCGCCGCCTGTCAAGAGGCAATCAGAGCTCACGGACCGGCAGCCAATCAGCTCCTGATTGGCTGCCGATCTGCGAGCTCCGATTGGATCTCGTCTGGACCAGATTAATATTGCGCCAGCACTGTCTGTCCATTTGTGTGCTGGTGCGCCAACTGTAATTAGCTGGTGGACTGGCACCAAATCCACACCTGCTGGCTGCTGATGGCACACGGGGAGGCAAGAGGCTGCTGGAGGGACACCAGGAGGTGAGTTGCTGGGGGGGCATAATGTGTAAGGGGCATTACTGTGTAGCATAATGTGTAAGGGGCATTACTGTGTAGCATAATGTGTAAGGGGCATTACTGTGTAGCATAATGTGTAAGGGGCATTACTGTGTAGCATAATGTGTAAGGGGCATTACTATGTAGCATAATGTGTAAGGGGCATTACTGTGTAGCATAATGTGTAAGGGGCATTACTATGTAGCATAATGTGTAAGGGGCATTACTGTGTAGCATAATGTGTAAGGGGCATTACTATGTAGCATAATGTGTAAGGGGCATTACTGTGTAGCATAATGTGTAAGGGGCATTACTATGTAGCATGATGTGTAAGGGGCATTACTGTGTAGCATGATGTGTAAGGGGCATTACTGTGTAGCATTATATGTAAGGGGCATTACTGTGTAGCATAATGTGTAAGGGGCATTACTGTGTAGCATAATATGTAAGGGGCATTACTGTGTAGCATAATGTGTAAGGGGCATTATTGTGTAGCATAATGTGTACGGGGCATTACTCTGTGGTCTAATGTATATGGGGCACTACTACTAGATGGCATAACCTGAATGGGCTCTCTGTGGGGGCAAATGTATGTTTTTATACCTCTGGCCTCTGTAAGATCTTGCTATGTGGTCCCCAAAGTCTAGTTACGCACTTGCATGCAAAGACAGATGGCTGATTAATATATATGGTCACTTTAATATGGACTAAAGCTGGGTACACACCTGTACAATGGGCGGCTAGTTGGGTACAACTCTTCCAATCAACCGTGCAATGTGTCCCGAGTGTGACCCCCCCTACAGCTGCCTGTGAGCCGTATACACATAGTCAGTCAGATATAGCACAGTATGTACAGCTGCCTGTGAGCCGTATACCCATAGTGCAGATATAGCACAGTGTGTACAGGTGCCTGTGAGCCGTATACACATAGTGCAGATATAGCACAGTGTGTACAGGTGCCTGTGAGCCGCATATACATAGTGCAGATATAGCACAGTGTGTACAGGTGCCTGTGAGCCGCATATACATAGTGCAGATATAGCACAGTGTGTACAGGTGCCTGTGAGCCATATACACATAGTGCAGATATAGCACAGTGTGTACAGGTGCCTGTGAGCCGTATATACACAGTGCAGATATAGCACAGTGTGTACAGGTGCCTGTGAGCCGTATATACACAGTGCAGATATAGCACAGTGTGTACAGGTGCCTGTGAGCCGTATACACATAGTGCAGATATAGCACAGTGTGTACAGGTGCCTGTGAGCCGTATACACATAGTGCAGATATAGCACAGTGTGTACAGGTGCCTGTGAGCCGTATACACATAGTGCAGATATAGCACAGTGTGTACAGGTGCCTGTGAGCCGTATACACATAGTGCAGATATAGCACAGTGTGTACAGGTGCCTGTGAGCCGTATACACATAGTGCAGATATAGCACAGTGTGTACAGGTGCCTGTGAGCCGTATATACACAGTGCAGATATAGCACAGTGTGTACAGGTGCCTGTGAGCCGTATATACACAGTGCAGATATAGCACAGTGTGTACAGGTGCCTGTGAGCCGTGCACATCTGTCACATGGTGCCTACGCACGGTCACATCTGTCATATGGGTCCTGCATCTGATAAGGTACCGAAAGAGTGGAACTGGTATTAGAGCAATCCACCATGATCCTTCACCCCATCACATACATAGAGAAGGAAATATGTAAAATATGAGTGTCATTGTGTTGCGGTGATTTTGGGTCAGGTTGTTTTAGACGTGTGTGTGGTAACACTGGAACCTACTGTAGAACTTGTCCGACTCCTAAAATTAACATTGATCACCCTAAACTCACTATTATGGTTTGATATAACTTTAATTGTTCTGTATTTTGTGTATGAAAATATTTGATATAATACATGAATTCACATTGGTTCAAGCAGTCTGTTACATTTCTGAGCATATGGGTAGTGGGCAGACTGGAATATTTCTGGAGGTTATAGGAACATGAATTCACAGGTAAATCTCTTTTATATTAATCTTCCTGTATGTAGATTATTATTATTATTATTATCCTTTATTTATATGGCGCCACAAGGGTTCCGCAGCGCCTGACAAAGTACAGAAACAAATGAGCACACAAGACAACAGCTATTAACAGTACAGACAATGCAGTGTAAGTACATGATTTATATACATTGCTGCATAACACCTAAATAAGCAGCAGGGTGTCAGTAATCAGTTTTAGGTGCCATTGTGAATGAAAGTAAAAGTAAGGCAAGAAGAAGCACGTGAGGAAAGAGGGCCCTGCTCGCGAGAGCTTACATTTTGAGGGGAGGGTCAGACAAACAGGGTGACACAGATGGGCTAGATAGTGAGGAAGGAGCATAGAGTAGTGGGTTAGGATGAGCGCTGGAAAGCATTGAGGAAGAAATGGGTCTTGATGGTCCATTTGAAGATTAAGAGCCAGGAAGCCAAGTGATGGAGGAATTTTGCAGGAGCAGTGGTGTCAGAGGGGTAAATCCAGGGTTTGGTGATGGCTAGGAGAATCCAGGCATTGCAGATGAAGTGCTCATGAACGGAGACCAGTTTATTATAGACAAAACTGGCTTTCCAGAGGGAACAGGAGAGAGGGACAGAGTTAAGAGGTGAGAGGAGAATGAGATTATTAGGGTTGATGCAGTGTGGAGGTGATACTGATCTAGAGAAGGGGAATAAGGAGTGTGGGGTTATGTGGCTGGCTTCTGAATGAGGAAGGGTGACAGCAGGTGGTGGGTCAGGTGGAGGTTTAGTGTGGTGTGGGGGGGGGAGAGGATAGGTAACTTGGAGAAAAGAGAGGGTGCAGGGTTTAGTGGTGGTGCAGCAGGACCATGGTGGAAGAGAAGTGAATAATACTGGAGTTGTGGGAGATGCAGTTGAGAGACTTATATGTGATGAAGAGAGACAGAGGAGGGGGAGAACGTAGAGGGGACTATGGATGGAGAAAAGAGGTGAAAACTGGTGGTAGAGGAGAAAATAATGTAGCGGCTGAGTGAGGGTGGAGTAGAATAAAAGAGACATCGTGTAGATGAGGCAGTTGGGGGTGAAAAAGTCAGTAGTAGTAATGAGTTTGAGATGAGGGAGCAGTACAGGTCAAAGGTCAAAATCAGATAAAAGAAAGAACAGTGCTGGAAGATGTAAAGGCACAACTACAATAGTAAATTATAACCAAAAAAGGAGTGTAGAGCTGTTAAAGTAGCAAGACTTGAGAATTAGTCTAAAGTATGAATATATATATATATATATATATATATATATATATATATATATAATAAAAAAAAAAGGTATAGGTGTGAAACAATGGTAGATACTGCAGTAAAGATAAATTGACAGTGGTATTGGAATGATTTAAACAATGTAGAGAAGAAACGCAAACATACAAGTATTAAATGTTCAGTAAGCAGGGTGTTGTCAAAAGGTGGGTCCAGGTTATAATGGAAGCTGGTTGCTGAGTAGCAGGGTTTCCAGAAGCTCAGAAGATCCTTTGCTTTTTTCCAAGTTATAGAGAGTTCTTTTAAAATATTGTCCTCCTGCTTAACTCCTGACTAACTCTTGAAGTTATGCTGTACATGTAGTCCCACTTAGAAAAAAACCCACTTTGAAATAAAACCTAGCAGCCTTGTACAAGCCTAAAGCCTTGTGACCTACTGATTATATAGTTAAGCATAACATGTGTAGTCACTGATGACACCCACCCTCATTACCCTCACCCACACCAGATACAAGTCATAAAATTCTAATACAAACAAGCAAGGCCAAAACAGCATCCCATGAAGCTAAGAGATAAGATCTGACTATATAATTAAATTTAAAGTTACTCTGGTGTTTACAGATATTAAATAAAGACAGTATACCCAGCAAATCAGAGAATTCCAAACAGCATTGGTTTTTCTATAATAGGTGCCTGGTGCAAATATATGATTACCTGCAATGAAAGAATGGAAAAATCCGTCAAATCATCATCCCTCACTGATCGCAGAGGATATAGCTAGTAAGAACTCCTGACTAACTCTTGAAGTTATGCTGTACATGTAGTCCCACTTAGAAAAAACCCACTTTGAAATAAAACCTAGCAGCCTAGATACAACCATAGTAAATGCACAGCCCTGCGCTTACCTGTTGTCTAGCCAAGATGCACGGGGATACAAGCAAATGCGCCTGAGAGGTCAGTATAGCTAATGGCTTGTGGCAGAGGTTTGCAGCCTATCTTTCTAGCAGATGTGGAACTACAGGTCCCAGCAGGTTGTGGAACTATAGCAAACTGTGTCTATCTTTTTATCTGAGTTACAAGATAGATGGTGCCAACCAGCCGGGCAGAAAGACATTGTCTGCATTCTGTGACTCTTACTAAGTCAGGTACATTTTCCTGGGGTGTAATAGCAAGAATGTGGTTATGGAGTTTAGCTCCAAGGGCAGCAGGCCCAGGGGAGAGGGGGAACATTAAACTTACCATAAAATGGTGTGAAATCTGAGTCCATTCCCAGCTGGAACCCATTAGCAATCTCCTGTTTTACACATTTTTATATCTCTTGCACTTTAGCGGGCATTTCCTTTTGGTCTCCAGACACCCCAGCCCCCAGCCTGGCATGAAAGGGACGTGTCTGATGCATCGCTGACAAATGGGTTTTACTATTGGTGGAGAAGAGGCTTAGGCCAGATTCAGAAGTGGATGTAGTGTGGATCTCTATCATAAGAAGCCAATGTTTTCAGTCTCTGCATGCGTTCCGATGGTTACCACCAGGGTACGCAGAGAGGAAATTTAAGTGGATGTTCCTGGGTGGTAACAGGGGTAACTAGCTAGTCTTTTCCGCAGTTTCTCTGTTGCTCTTTTCTGGTTATTTATAGCATCAGAGATGTGCGATGGGATCTAATGCAACTCCTCTGTAATCTCTACGTTGGGTCCAATTCCATAATGAGAGCAGACTTTGTTGTATAACAGATCAAACAAAATATCATAATCAAATGCTGTAGATTTACTAGAGGCTTCCTTTATGAAGCAAGAGTAAGACCTAGCCATAGCCATGTTTCCTAATTATAAAGCTCCCTTGGGTAGCTGGCATCCCCATCGATACGTAGAAGACTTTCAAACCATTTTATATTTCCTGATTATTGGAAACCTATTCTCTGTGTGGTGTAGGCAGGTTGCCTCCCTCCATGCCAGAGACTCTAATAGTTGTCCTGCCTAAACCGCTTTATGTGGACTCTGACCATCTCATCTCACTTTTAACTACTGACCTAAAAATCCTTGCTAATCATCATTCCAGCTATTAGGCTTAACACACTCATTGCACAAATAGTCCACCCTGGACAAACGAGCTTTATGCCTGGTAAGGTCATAATCTGCTACGTTTATTTACACACCTCCAGACTCCCCAATCTGCTGAAGAGGGGGCAGTAGTGGAGTCCCTGGATGCCGCCAAAGCCTTTGACTCTGTGGAGTGTTGGTATTTGTGGTAGGCTCTCTGTAGTCTTGGTTTCGGCCATAACTCTTTATGCTAGTATAACTCTTGTATACTTCCTCGATGGCTTGTGTCACAATGAATGGATTTACGTCCCTCGTTTACCCTGGCAAATGCGTAAGGGCTGTCCATTATCCCCAGTGCTTGGTATAAAATCTCTTGCATGTTTTATTCAAGCGCATACTGGAATACGTGGAGGCACAGCTGGCACAATCGCGCTCTACGCAAATGACTCTATTTTTGGTGGATGCCTGTGACTCTTCCTAATCTCCTGCTCAAAGTGGAGGCATTTGGACCTTATTCAGGCCTTCCAATTAACTGGAATAAATCTAATTTGTATTAGTTGTTAACACCATGAACCGGGAGCGGTATCTATATACTTCTAGGAAGGGCCTGGACAAATACCATAAATTGTGGTCCCCGTGGTATTCCTCTCCGTATGGTCGGTGGGGATGGGGAGTTTAGTTGTGTATGAAAGTCTCTGGGGATCCTCATGTGTCTCTGTTGATGAGCATGGTACTTTTGATTTGACTCCCAATTTTATTTTATATGTTTACTAATGGAATATTCAAAGTTCTGTAATACAGTGAAGTGGCAAAAGCCATGGGATAGATTCCTAGTATTGTGTAGGACCCCCTCTAGCCTGGCGAAGTGCAGCAACTCGTCCAGTAACTTTGTCTGGATAGCTTCCCACAGTACCCCAATATTGTAGGTGCAGGCTCTCCACATTCCATAATGTCCAATTGGGTTCATGTCGGGCGAATGTGGCGGCCACACCATTTGTCGGAACTTCTCAAACCAATTCTTGGGAGAACTTGGGATCGATGACAGGGTATAATACCCTGCTGGAATGTTCCATAGTTGTGGGGGTACATGAACGGCTGCAAATGGTCATCAAGCAATGCAACAAAGAGATTGTCGGTCTATGACGTGTTCAGACGGAGCAGCGGACCCAACCTATGCCACGTAAACACACCCCACACCATTATGAAACCACCACCAGCCTGAACATGGGCCCCGGTTGACAGCTGGGGTCCATGGCCGCCCGGATTCCACACCCGAATCCTATCATCAGCCCAAAACAACTTGAACTGTGACTCATCTGCCCATGCCACATGGTTCCAGTCCACCAGGGTCCAATTAGCAACGTCATGAGCCCAGGCCATGCGCTCTGTTCTGTGTCGTAGTGGTAACAGGGGCACTCTGGTGAGTCTTCTGCTCCCATATCCCATGGAAGATAAAGTACACTGCACTGATCTGATGGCTATGCGTCTGGTACCGTTTGCGTGGAATGTGGATGTGATTTAAGCCAGAGTCACTTGTCTGTTACCACAGACCATTCTGGCGAGATGCCGCTGCTCGCGATCATTAAGCACCCGTGGTCGGACACTGCTCTGTCCACGGTGGATGGTAATGCCTTCCCTGAGTTATTCCTGGTACACACGTGACACCGTAGATCGAGGAATGTTGAATGTCCCATCGGTCAGTCTTCCACTATCATGTCTCAAAGTCTGAGAAAATCATGTCTCTTTGCTATGAGCAGCCTAGCCGGTGTTCAAACTGACTCCCAAGATGTCAGATTACAACTGATGCAGGTCTGGGCATTTCCAAGCTGCCACCTACCATTACCTTTACATACTGCTATCCCTTGACTTTTGGCACTTCAGTGTATATTTGTTTTTGTCATGTTGTTATTCTTTTATGTCTTGTCTTTTTAACTCTTGTTTGCAATTGGCTTATGTACTTATTTGTCTTGTGTTATTTCATATGTAAACATAATAAATCTACCTGATTCTGTGTATTTGCCCAGGTAATGCTTATGGAAGTGCTTGCTTTTTACCACCTAATGACTGGAGATATCACTGCACCCTAAAGGTTGTGGTACCCTTCTGATGGCCTGTGATTATATGAGCTGCATTGTATTTTATTACTCAGGCGCGGCAGAGCAGCGCTCTGGCGATCATTCTAACAATGGAAGTTAAATATCCAAAATACAAAACAAAAATAACAAAAAAATTGGAAAACTAATGATGGAAAAGTACTTTACGAACTACAAAAACAAGACAAAATATATTTAACCTTTTTGTGGCTGGAGATCTGACCCATGAGGGTATAATGGCTGGTGAAGCACTGGCGGGGTTAATCCTTGTGCTGTGGCACCATCTTTAAATTAGCAATTCAGGCGCTGATGTGCCAATTTTAAATGTTTTACTGGCACAGGGGGGGTTAATTTTTTTAATGTCTCTATCTCCAGGCCTCCTTGTCTTTCACCCAGGACCCCCTGGGCCTCACCATCCCCAGGACCCCCTGCATCTTTCCATCCTCAGGCCCACCTGTGGCTCTCTGCCCCATTCCCCCGGCCCCAGTGTGCGTCCCTCTGCCCCATTCCCCCGGCCCCAGTGTGCGTCCCTCTGCCCCATTCCCCCGGCCCCAGTGTGCGTCCCTCTGCCCCATTCCCCCGGCCCCAGTGTGCGTCCCTCTGCCCCATTCCCCCGGCCCCAGTGTGCGTCCCTCTGCCCCATTCCCCTGGCCCCAGTGTGCGCCTCTCTGCCCCATTCCCCTGGCCCCAGTGTGCGGCTCTCTGCCCCATTCCCCTGGCCCCAGTGTGTGCCCCTCTGCCCCATTCCCCTGGCCCCAGTGTGTGTCCCTCTGCCCCATTCCCCTGGCCCCAGTGTGCGGCTCTCTGCTGCCCCATTCCCCCGGCCCCAGTGTGCGTCCCTCTGCCCCATTCCCCCGGCCCCAGTGTGCGTCAACGTCATTCCCCAGCCCTGTGCAGTCAGCTCCAACCCCCCCAGACCCTCTTTCTCACATCACTGACCCCTCGCCTCTCAGCACAGACCCCCCTCTCACCTCAGACCCCACCCTCACAGCACAAACCCCATCTTTCCAGACATCACTTACACCTTCCACACTGCTTAGACTGCTGTCGCCATAGCACTGGGCCTGCAGCATCTTACTCCGTCCTTAGACTGACTTTGGCCCCGCCCTCAGCTCCGCCTAGTGCCTGATGTCGGGAAGGTCCTTCCAGCGCAGGTGATATAATTGCTAGTGTCCTCTCGCTGCCCGTACAGATTTGTTCTTCAAAAAGGCGGGCCAGCGGCGGATCGGCGAAATAGGTTAATGGGTGGTCTTGTGCACCCCCGGACCGCCCCCCAGTTTTGCCTATGATGGGGGGGTTAGGTTTAGAGACTTAAGATGCATAAACGCGTAATGATTTTTTTAACGATTTGTCCATGTTCAATCTTTAAAAAAATCGTTCAGTTTCTGAGTTATAACGATGAACGAGAATTGTTCAAGCGCGCTCCCATTTGTAGCTATCGTCCATTTCAGACTGTCCAACATAACGATTTTCATTAAGGGAAGGAACATTTTCGTAAATCGTTCAGAATAACGTTGGTACAAAATCGTTACGTGTGTATGCACCTTTAGGGTTAGGCATAAATAGAAGATGAAGAACCCGCTCCTAAGAAAAAAACAACCACTTTTTAAACGATAGTTTTACCAGAATTCCCAGGGACCAGCTATCTGATCACATGAGTGACGCTTGGAATATGCCCAGTAAAAGGTTTCAAATTCCAAAACGTTTAAGTTCCTTTTACCCTCTTCCAGCTACTGATTGTACTAAATGGGAAGTTCTCCCAGCAGTGGATTCTCATGTAACACATCTGGTTAATAATGCCACCTTACCCATCCATACCGCAACCTCCTTGAAGGCGACTATAGATAGACGTATAGAAGCTTGTCACAAATCCATTTACTCTTACAGGAGCTATTACTCGTCCTGCTAGGGCTACGGCCCGGTTGGCAAAAGCCATTGAGAGTTGGGCAGAGGACCATGAAGAGACATTTTCCCCTGATGCTTCAAGGGAACAACTATCCTACATATCTCACATTAGGGATGCAGCCTCCTACTTGGGTGAAGCAGCTATGGATACTGCTCTCCTGGCCTCCAGGATATCTGCCACTTCGGTAGTGGCCCGCCGTATTGTTTGGCTCCGGTCCTGTAAGGCAGAGTCAGACTTAGAGGGCTCTGGAGTGTCTGCTTTTTCTACTTCAGGGTCCATAGGGTATCCACAGGATACCTTGGGGTATAGGTGTGACGTCAGTCGCAGGGCACCAAAGAGTTAAGCTTTCAGCCTCCCAGGATGCACTAGGTCCCCCTCCTATACCCCGCCCCCGAGCCAAGGCACCTCAGTTTAGTTTGGTGCCCGGCCGGAGTCGGGTGCACCTGTTGGAGTGGGGGCTAGAAGAGCCCCTGAAGCTTTTTCTTCATGCAGCTGTGGCTGCACATCTGGATGAACAGCATGGACAGTCAGTCCTGATGTCCATGCTGTCTTCCCTACACCCCGCCGGTACCAGAACGCCGGTACTGATCCGGGGATGCTGGTGGGCATCTGGGGTCACAGCTAGCGGTGACCCCAGATGTTCCGGACCATGGCCGGATTCAAGGGGGACAGAGGTAAGCAGCGGGGTCCCGCGGTGGGTCCCCGCTGATCACATGGTCCTAAGTCCCCAGGCAGGGGGCTCCCTGGGGACTGGCTGCAGCGTGGAGCCAGGCGACCAACCTGCGCTTCCACTACCCCCTGGGACAGCGGACCGCAGCAGAGCGGTAGCGCTGCGGCGTCCCAGGGGTTAAATGCATGCCAGGGGAGCGCGCCTTCCCTGTCTCACAGCCGGCGCCTCCCCCGCTGCACACAGCCCTCTCTGCACTGTGCTGACTGGCCCTGTGTCAGCGCTCCTCCCCCAGGCCAGCCTTCTCTCTGCTCCTCGGCGGCCATCTTTTCAGAAGCATGGTGAACGCTGCTGGAAGCCTGCATTGGAAGCATCGTGGTCTGGGTCCCCCCGCATACCTCTCCTCCGCTGTGGTCAGGTCTGTGTATGCAGCGCTGTGTCCTACCAGGCCCTGTGTCTGTGTAGTTGAGTGATCAGCGCTGTTAGTGCAGGAATTGATTTTCTTTGCATTGTATGTGACTGTGCTAGCGCTGCCGTCTGTAACTTTTCTTCACAAGACTGTCAGCTTTATTACTGTCCCTGTTCTTTCTGCTAAGCCCTTGCGGTGCGGTGCTGCAGGGTGGTCTCTCGCCTATTTAATATATAATTGGTGAGAGGTGTCACATACGTGGTGCCATCATGTCTGAAAGTGATTTTCCCCTCCGGCTACAGTGTACCACGTGTAAAGTACCGTTAGCGGAGGGGGAGGGTAGCGCGGAGGGCCTTTGCCGGCAGTGTTTGTCCATGGCGCGGCCTCTTACGGTTACAGCACCGGTACAGGAGCCGCCCTGGGCTTGTTTCGCTCAGGCGCTAACAGCTTTAGTGGGCCAGTTAGCTCCGCAGCCCGCGTTTACTCCGATGGGTTTGTCCCAGCAGTCTGTGGTGTCGTCACCCATGCAGGGTTTCCCACGACAATTGGTGGTACCCTACAGTCTCCCTATTTCCCCGCTCCCGGTTTCTCAGGAGCCAGCGTGGGTTAACTCCCTGACGAGTTCTGTACAGCACTTGTCGGATGTGTTGCAAGGGGAGTCTGTGATGCGGCCTCATAAACGGCCGGTGGCGTCTCTGTCCGCTCCTTATGAGGATGACGAAGGGACGTCTGATGATGGGGAGATTCTGGATCCTTACGATCAGGAACCTCTCCATACAAAGGACGCTTATGCTAAGTCCAAAGTATATATTCCTGGACTTATTCGGGCGGTCCGCACAGCCTTGGTGATTGAGGACGAAGTTCCCCCAGCGGCTAAGTCTAAGTATGCCTTTTTTTAAAGACGTGAAGGGCGATGCCACAGTCTTTCCTCTTTCGGGTCAGTTGGTGGACCATTTAGAGGAGGCGTGGAAACAGCCTGGCAAAAGATACCAGCCGCAGAGACGCCTGGCGGTGGCTTATCCGTTCGTGGATAATTATTTTGCTAAGTGGGAATCCCCTCCACAGGTGGATTCTCACGTGACCCGTCTTGTCCGTAGTGCCACATTGCCGATGCCATCCATGTCCTCCCTTAAGGATGCTACGGACCGCAAGGTGGAAATCTGCCTGAAGTCCGCTTATTCCCTTGCGAGGGGGGGCAGCACGGCCGGCTATGGCCATTTGCTGGGTGGCCAGAGCGATGGAGCGCTGGGCGGATTCATTAGAGGCTTCTTTTGATTCCGATTGTCCGGCCGAACAGGCGGAGTTGATTGGCAATCTCCGTGATTCGGCCACCTACATCAACGAGGCGGCTCTAGACATTAGAACTCTGGTGTCTAGAATTTCTTCAGCAGCGGTAGCTGCTCGTCGCACCTTGTGGCTGCGATCCTGGAAGGCGGACGCAGATTCCAAGAAGGGTCTGGAAGCGTTGCCGTTTACCGGAGAAGTTCTCTTCGGTCCGGATCTGGATAAGATTGTGGCCACGCTGGCGGCAGCCAAATCGGCTTGTCTCCCATCGGTCGCTGCTCCTTCTGGTTCTGGACCATCGTCCTTTCGGTCATCTAGGGCCCAGGGCAGGCCCAAACCACAGTCGTTTCCTCGTCAGGCTGGCCCTAGGAAATCGGTCAAGCCCCGGAAGCAGGCATGGAGTACCACACGTCCGGCCCCCAAGCCAGATGACAAGCCTGCGGCCTGACGGTCCGGGCCTCCCTTTGGGGGATCCCAGGGTGGGAGGCCGCCTGCTGCTTTTCGCCCAGTGTTGGTCGGTCACTACGACAGACACTTGGGTTCTGGAGGTGGTCTCCCACGGGTACGCCCTCTCCTTCCGGCACAGACCCCCGGCTCGATTCTTCACCATGGGTCTACCATCAGACCGGAACAAGGCTACGGAGCTGCAGAAGGTATTGCACACTATGCTCCAGGCTGGAGTTATAGTGCCTGTTCCATTCTCCCAGAGGGGCCGGGGTTTCTATTCAAATCTTTTTTTGGTACAGAAACCCAATGGGTCGTATCGTCCGATTCTCAACCTCAAAGCACTCAACAAGTCTTTGCGGGTACCGAAGTTTCGGATGGAGACCCTATGGTCCATCATTCTGGCGCTGGAACCTGGGGACTACATGGTGTCATTGGACATACAGGACGCTTACCTGCATGTCCCTATTCTTTTGCGCCATCAACAGTTCCTCAGGTTTGCAATCCGCAGCGACCACTTCCAGTTTCGGGCGTTACCTTTTGGCCTGGCGACAGCACCACGTGTTTTCACCAAGGTGATGGCGGTCATGGCGGCTTCTCTGCGGCTGCAGGGAGTCCGCATGTTGCCGTACTTGGACGACCTGTTATTGGTGGCGGGATCTTCAGAGCTCCTGTTACGCCACTTGGACCTGACCATTGCCCTGCTGCAACGGCACGGCTGGCTAATCAACTGGCAGAAGTCCACTCTAATCTCGTCTCGGAGGATTCTGCATCTTGGAGCCTTATTGGACTCGGGACAGCAAAAGATCTTCGTGACGGAGGAAAAGATCTCTGCTTTACAGTCAAGGGTGCGCAGTTGTCTGCACAGCCGCAGGGTGTCTCTACACTCGGCGATGAGGTTACTGGGCTCCATGGTGTCGGTGTTCGACATGGTGGAATATGCCCAGTTTCACTCCAGACCTCTGCAGCACCTGATCCTGTCAAAGTGGAACGGGCTGCCGCAGTCTCTGAAGTCCCAGACGATTGTGTTCTCCCCGGAGGTTCACCTGTCCCTTGCTTGGTGGTTACAGACGACCCACCTCAGCGAGGGACGTCCGTTCTGGGTTCCAAATTGGGTCCTGTTGACAACGGACGCCAGTCTTCGGGGTTGGGGAGCAGTTTCGGGTCCACATCTGTTCCAGGGCAGGTGGACGCCGACAGAAGCGGAGCTTCCAATCAATATCTTGGAACTCCGTGCGGTCTTCAATGCTCTCCAGCAGGCACATTGGTTTCCCCAGGGTCACCCGGTACAGGTCCAGTCAGACAACGCTACCACCGTGGCCTACATAAACAGGCAAGGAGGAACCCAAAGCCGGGCGGCTCTCGTAGAGGTGTCTCGGATCCTGGTTTGGGCGGAGCGCAATCTTCCGGCCATATCAGCGGTCTTCATCCCGGGAGTGCTCAATTGGGAGGCGGACTTTCTAAGTCGCCAGGACGTTCATCCGGGGGAATGGTCCCTGCACCCGGACGTTTTTCAACTACTGGTGGACAGATGGGGTCTTCCAGAGATCGACTTCATGGCGTCCCGGCACAACAACAAGTTGCCGGTGTACGGGTCTCGCACAAGAGACAAAGGGGCGTCTCTGGTGGATGCTCTGTCCGTCCGGTGGACGTTCCGGTTCGCATACCTGTTCCCTCCGGTCTCCCTTCTTCCACGGGTAATCCGGAAATTCAAACAGGAAGGAGGGACGCTCTTGTTGATAGCTCCCGCGTGGCCCAGACGGCACTGGTTCTCAGACCTTCAGGGTCTGTCCGTGGACAGTCCTCTGCGGTTGCCGCTACGACCGGACCTCCTGTCTCAGGGTCCTTGTCGTCACCCGGACCTGACTCGGCTGTCTTTGACGGCGAGGCTGTTGAGATTGGCCATGCTGAGGTCCCGGGGGTTTTCCAGCTCTGTGGTGCGTACCATGTTGCGAGCTCGGAAACCGTCTTCCGCGAGGATATACCATCGCGTGTGGCATACGTTCTTCCAGTGGTGTCGACCGAGAGGTTATGCACCGCGGGAGTTTCGTCTGTCTCGGATTCTCGCCTTCCTGCAAGCGGGACTAGATCATGGGCTTCGCCTTGCTTCTTTGAAGGTACAGGTTTCGGCCCTGTCTTTCTGGTTTCACAGTAGGATTGCTACAATCCCGGATGTGCGCACCTTTATGCAAGGTGTTCCCCGCATTCAGCCGCCCTTTGTTCCACCTGTGGCGCCTTGGGATTTGGCTGTGGTCCTGAGGGCTCTCCAAGGACCGCCGTTTGAACCACTGGGATCAGTGGATCTTAAATGGCTAACAGCTAAGACTGTTTTCCTTCTGGCTATTGCTTCGGCCAGACGTGTTTCTGAGTTAGGGGCTCTTTCTTGTAGACCCCCTTTCTTGGTTTTTCATGGGAACAGGGCAGTACTCCGCACTCGGCCCGAGTTTCTTCCCAATGTTGTTTCCCAGTTTCATGTTAACGAGGAAATTGTTGTTCCGGCCTTTAACTCACCGGGTCTTTCCGTGGGTGAGGCCTCTTTGGATGTTGTGCGGGCCTTAAGGACTTATGTTGACCGCACTTCTTCATTTAGGAAGTCGGACGATTTGTTTGTCCTCTATGGCTTCCGTAAAAAGGGTTGGCCTGCTTCAAAGCAAACTTTGGCAGCCTGGATCCGTATGGCTATTTCTGAAGCTTATCTTCATGAAGGCCTACCGGTTTCTCCTTCTCTGAAGGCTCATTCCACTAGGTCTGTGGGTCCTTCGTGGGCAGCTCGACGTGGTGCCTCTGCAGTCCAGATCTGCAAGGCTGCTACGTGGTCCTCTGTCCATACCTTCGTGAGGTATTACAGGTTTGACACCTTCGCCTCTCAGGATGCTTCCTTCGGGCGGCGGATTCTCCTTTCTGCACAGGAGCGTCCCCACCCTTAAGGGATACTGCTTTGGGACATCCCCAAGGTATCCTGTGGATACCCTATGGACCCTGAAGTAGAAAATATGAGATATGGTAAGAACTTACCCTTGTTATCTCTATTTCTACGAAGTCCATAGGGTTCCACAGGACTCCCGCCCTGTCGCACCTGTGCTGCAGATGGGCTTTGCTCTGGTCACCGGTTTTCCATCTCCCTCTGGTGAGAATGTGATTCTTGTATGTGTCCAGATCTTTGTTCTCTCTCTTCCTTCTCCTCCTCCGGCCTATGGCTTGGTAACTAACTGAGGTGCCTTGGCTCGGGGGCGGGGTATAGGAGGGGAACCTAGTGCATCCTGGGAGGCTGAAAGCTTAACTCTTTGGTGCCCTGCGACTGACGTCACACCTATACCCCAAGGTATCCTGTGGAACCCTATGGACTTCGTAGAAATAGAGATAACAAGGGTAAGTTCTTACCATATCTCATATTATTCTGGAGATATCCTATTTGGTCCAGAATTAGATAAAATTGTGACTACTTTGGCAGCTTCCAAGACAGCGTTCCTGCCCTCTGCATATAATACAAAACCTAGGACGTCATCCTTTTGCCCTGAAGGAAAAGCTAAGGGTCAGTCCTTTTCCGTGGCAGCAGTCGTCATTAGCATTTTTTTATTTTGCATTGTATAAGTCTTTCAGACCACCATTTTCATCCATTCTCCCCACTTGTAGCTCTTGGTTTTTTGTTTTTTTCCCAAACACTCTTTATTAGGTTTTAACATAGAGACTATGACCAGTAGTTATCAATGCCACAAGCAAGACCTATATATTCATTAGGGTCTAGGTTAGGTTAGGGTTAATACAATAGAGAGACGATATGCATTGCTGGAGGGATCCAGAGACTCTAGGATACATACATTAGAGTGAAAATAATAAACAGTATTACTAGCAATGATATTGAGAACAAGAGAAAAACTAATAACAGTAGTAATAAAAGGATGGTTACAATGAAAACCATAAGAACAAGAGTTGGAAACACGAGAGGATGGAAAGGGGATACGGGACAAGGTTACTCATCGATTAAGAACTACTCAGAAGAGCGGATGAGGGGGAAGTGCGATCTTAAATAAAAAAATAAAATAAATGTTTGGGGTACATACGAAGTTTCAAACTTCAATTCAATTTATTGTCTCAAACATTTTTGGACATGCGACTGGGTGTCATTATCCAGGTGGTCAATATAAATCTTCTGGTGTTTGTTTTTATGAAAATAAATGCTGCCAGGTGTGCCAATAACCCCCCCCCCCCCAGGAGACCCTCTGGCCTGCCTGGACATAGCTGACGTGTTATCTGGGTGTAGGAAGCTGTGTGTTGTGTGAATTTTCTCTGCTGATGGAGACACCAGCAAATGTCCGTTTACACAAATCTATAAGTGGTTTCTGACCATCCGAAATGTTATGAGCTCCTGTCGGCAGCGTTTGTGTGAGTGCAGACAGAGCTCCCCTCCCCCTTATTTACTACTCTGCCCCCTGAGTCTGTCAGTCTGTGTCACCGCTTTATAGACTAATGATGTTTGTCATATACTGAGGACAGCAGACATTTGTGGAGTATATGGGGTCTGCCGGTACAAAGCCCCCTTGTGTCCTGTGGGCAGTTACTTTCATTGTTTTTCTTGCCTTGACAGATTCGCGTAGACAGCGCTGCAGATGCCGTGTTGTACGACAGTGCTGTGGTGGTGCCAGGAAAACCCATATTGAGGGACATGGTGTTCAGCCCAGACTGGCAGTCTGTATACATCCTGAGCGAGAAGCAGGTGAGATGAGCAAATCTGCAAAGTGCAAGAAATGTGGATTTAAAATATATTCGATAAAAACAACACATAACATATAAACTGGTAAATTATTAATATAGCAACCATGTCCTCCTGCCACATATACTGCTCGTCCTCTGTGCCCCTCACGCATCCATCTAAACAACCACGGCTTAGTTGAAGTCGCAAACCATCTTACATTTGTTGTGTGCTTACGATATGTTGCTGCTGGCAATGTCGGTGTTATGTGCTTACGATATGTTGCTGCTGGCGATGTCGGTGTTGTGTGCTTACGATATGTTGCTGCTGGCGATGTCGGTGTTGTGTGCTTACGATATGTTGCTGCTGGCGATGTCGGTGTTGTGTGCTTACGATATGTTGCTGCTGGCGAT
This sequence comes from Taudactylus pleione, assembly GCA_031769625.1. Lineage (NCBI taxonomy): Eukaryota > Metazoa > Chordata > Amphibia > Anura > Myobatrachidae > Taudactylus > Taudactylus pleione. Next base: position 229,375 of record JAUIMM010000923.1, on the reverse strand, counting down.
GTCGGTGTTGTGTGCTTACGATATGTTGCTGCTGGCGATGTCGCTGATCCTATCACACTGACAATACATTAGAAAGTGGATGTTTGTTTTTGGAAAGAGATGTTGCACCTCACTGCTCTGGGAGTGCAGGTACAATATTGAATATTTCTCCTGTTAAATAAAATGGGCCCTATGTGTAGCTGTAACAAGCTGGAAACATTATCACAATTTTATTTTTTTTTCCTCCTTTTGTTTTATTTTTTTTATTTAAATGACACCTGTGTGGTTCTATGTAAGTGTGACGGGACGACCTTGACCTAGCCACTCCCGATCACAGGTTGGCGTTTGTCCCCACTTTGTCTTGGGGTATCAAGGATTCCCGCTTACCGTCAGTGTCTGCCTGTCACTGACTCTGCCCACTGCGCCGTGGGCGTGTAACGATGCTGCCACCACCAAGCTTCTTCCGTTGGCGCTTGGAACCGCATCTGCGTCAACTAGCTGCGGCCACGCCCCCTGATTGGTGTCGGTTATTTCCTCGTGATCACTCGCAATGGACCATGCTCTGCACGGTAGCTGGCAGAGGGCTGGAGGTTTTGGAGATGCTTGGCTCAATCCAGAACAGCAGGAGAACGGAATAGCGTTTTGCGCAATTCTGTTGGTCTCAGGATGCAGATGCAGTCGTAAGGCAAAGATGTTTATTGCTCACGGACTTGAAAAAGACTCTTCCCTTTATCTTCAAGGGGTTACAGCATACATAGATGATACAGCAGTCTTGATCTTCCAGAGATACACAAAGATGTACATTTTTATCAGGCACGCAGCCTTCTTATGTCACTCCAATACAGATTACCCCAGGGGATAAGTCCGGCCTGTGTTCCTTCTAGCCAATCATGCTAGCTCACAAAATATAAATTAACACCTCTTACATTTTAAAGATACTAACATCATTTCCTCGTCACCACCCAAAAAAGTTGATTTGCTTAAAGCACATACTGAGTTAGCATATACTGTTTCTGAAAAGGTAAATATAATGTAAATTTTCAGTGGCATTCGTCGTCCTTTCACATGTCTATGACTAAACCAGTATTGGCTTTCCCAGTCTTAACACCTTCTAAGTTCTTCCACACAATAGAAGCTTCTTACACACAGACACATTGCTTTCCCCAAGCTTGCTGGGTATTGTACATAGACACACAGGAGACCTCTGCATTACATTTCAATGAAAGTGCTGTAAACAAAGGTTTGGTCACTACATCAGGATAAATAACAGATCACTAGGAGGTGAGAAGGTCTCAAAACCATTTGATTCTAAATGTTAGTCTTCTAAAACAAAATAACTTATACATTCCTTATAAGTGCATAGGCTATATATTTAAAAGTACATTTCCACAACTGCACACAGCACATTGAATATAACATGTTCAAACACATTACACTGCGCCTAAAGGTTCTTTTAAAAATGGTGCTGTGGCATGAGAGCTAATCCCTTCAGTGCCGTGGCAGCAATTTTAATTACGTATGGTCGGGCTCCAGCCACAGTAAGGATAACTGTAACACTTTTAAAGCATATCTGTTACATACACATAGTGAATTCTGAAAGAGGTCTACTTCCACTATGTGCTAGTAACAGGCATTGATATCGCTGATCTTTATGTATTGCATTGAATTCCTGCATTCAAATACTGTCTCCACCAACAAAATGGCTCTTTCCACTTTGTATGTAACCGGTACACTTATAGTAGATATGGTAAAACTGATAATTGTCTGATTATATTGCAGATCAGCCGCGTTCCTGTGGAGAGTTGCCAGCGGTATAACTCCTGTAGCATGTGTCTGGGGTCCGGAGACCCTCATTGTGGCTGGTGTGTACTTAACAGCAGGTGAGTTGGCAACTGGTCTCTCTTGTTATTATCCAGGTCATGTCTACATTATCCTAATTAGCATGTCTAATGTTCACTCCATACTCTTTGAATTGGTCTGTTACATGTGTCCTTGTCGTGAATGAATAATAAGAGTACAGGTTGAGTCTCCCATATCCAAAATGCTTGGGACCAGGGGTATTTTGGATATCGGAATATTCCGTATTTTGGAATAATTGCATATTATAATGAAATGTCTTGGAAATGGGACCCCAATATACACACAGAATGCATTTATGTGTTATATACACCTTATACATACAGCCTGCAGGTCATTTTAGACAATATTTTTTATAATTTTGTGCATCAAAAAAAGTTTGTTTACATACATGAAATTCATTTGTTTCATACACACCTTATACACACAGCCTGAAGGTTATTTTATACAATCTTTTTAATAATTTGTGCCTTAGACAAAGTTTATGTACATTAAACAATCAAAAATCAAAGGTTTCATTATCTCAGTCATGCCAAAAATATTCCGTATTTCGGAATATTTGGATATGGGAGACTCAACCTGTATTATGTATTTCATGCATTCAGTGAAATTGTACCGTAATGGTCAAAGCTGTCTTAGCTATGCCTGTGGTACAGAAAAAGATGCAACACTATAGGGTGTTTCTGCTGCCTGTCCTTCACATGGCTCTACCAGGAACCCAAAGGGACGAGAATATCTAGCAGAAGTGCTATACTGGTTGCTGATGGGAGGTGTTGGGAGAATCAACATAATGAAATATTGCTTCCCTTCCTTTTCATCTATCTGGGGGATGCCATTACTTCTGGGTTATGCGTAGTGAGGTGTGGAGTCCACCTGGGGGATGCCATTACTTCTGGGTTATGCGTAGAGAGGCCTGGAGTCCATCTGGGGGATGCCATTACTTCTGGGTTATGCGTAGTGAGGTGTGGAGTCCATCTGGGGGATGCCATTACTTCTGGGTTATGCGTAGTGAGGGTGCAGTCCATCTGGGAGATGCCATTACTTCTGGGTTATGCGTAGTGAGGGTGCAGTCCATCTGGGAGATGCCATTACTTCTGGGTTATGCGTAGTGAGGGTGCAGTCCATCTGGGAGATGCCATTACTTCTGGGTTATGCGTAGAGAGGCCTGGAGTCAATCTGGGGGATGCCATTACTTGTGGATTATGCGTAGTGAGGTGTGGAGTCCATCTGGGGGATGTCATTACTTGTTAATTATGCGTAGTGAGGTGTGCAGTCCATCTGGGAGATGCCATTACTTCTGGGTTATGCGTAGAGAGGCCTGGAGTCCATCTGGGGGATGCCATTACTTGTGGATTATGCGTAGTGAGGTGTGGAGTCCATCTGGGGGATGCCATTACTTGTGGATTATGCGTAGTGAGGTGTGGAGTTGGACACTAATTGAATCTGGCTCTCACCCCCTATATAACCCCTCCCCTTCCACCAATAAGCTCAGTCTTGTTTTTAGTACCTTGGAGTAAGGCACTAGCTAGGTCCTAGCTTTTAGCTAGGTTTAATATCTTTATTTTGATGTTTGGTTGCTTAGTTCCTGGCAGCAGGTGATGAGCACTAGCAGAGTGGGGAGTTAGATAAAATAGAGGATGCTGTGTGGTTTGGGTGGTTAGTTCCTGGCACCAGGTGACGAGCACTAGCAGAGTGGGAGTTAGATAGAATAGAGGACGCTGTGTGGTTTGGGTGGTTAGTTCCTGGCACCAGGTGACGAGCACTATCAGAGGGGGAGTTAGATAGAATAGAGGATGCTGTGTGGTTTGGGTGGTTAGTTCCTGGCACCAGGTGACGAGCACTAGCAGAGTGGGAGTTAGATGGAATAGAGGACGCTGTGTGGTTTGGGTGGTTAGTTCCTGGCACCAGGTGACGAGCACTAGCAGAGTGGGAGTTAGATAGAATAGAGGACGCTGTGTGGTTTGGGTGGTTAGTTCCTGGCACCAGGTGGCGAGCACTAGCAGAGTGGGGAGTTAGATAGAATAGAGGATGCCGTGTGGTTTGGGTGGTTAGTTCCTGGCACCAGGTGATGAGCACTAGCAGAGGGGGAGTTAGATAGAATAGAGGATGCTGTGTGGTTTGGGTGGTTAGTTCCTGACACCAGGTGACGAGCACTAGCAGAGTGGGAGTTGGATAGAATAGAGGATGCTGTGTGGTTTGGGTGGTTAGTTCCTGGCACCAGGTGACGAGCACTAGCAGAGTGGGAGTTGGATAGAATAGAGGATGCTGTGTGGTTTGGGTGGTTAGTTCCTGGCACCAGGTGACGAGCACTAGCAGAGTGGGGAGATGGATAGAATAGAGGATGCTGTGTAGTTTGGGTGGTTAGTTCCTGGCACCAGGTGACGAGCACTAGCAGAGGGGGAGTTAGATAGAATAGAGGATGCTGTGTGGTTTGGGTGGTTAGTTCCTTGCACCAGGTGATGAGCACTAGCAGAGTGAGAGTTAGATAGAATAGAGGTTGCTGTGTGGTTTGGGTGGTTAGTTCCTGGCACCAGGTGACGAGCACTAGCAGAGTGGGAGTTAGATAGAATAGAGGATGCTGTGTGGTTTGGGTGGTTAGTTCCTGGCACCAGGTGATGAGCACTAGCAGAGTGAGAGTTAGATAGAATAGAGGTTGCTGTGTGGTTTGGGTGGTTAGTTCCTGGCACCAGGTGACGAGCACTAGCAGAGTGGGAGTTAGATAGAATAGAGGATGCTGTGTGGTTTGGGTGGTTAGTTCCTGGAACCAGGTGACGAGCACTAGCAGAGTGGGAGTTAGATAGAATAGAGGTCGCTGTGTGGTTTGGGTGGTTAGTTCCTGGCACCAGGTGACGAGCACTAGTAGAGTGGCAGTTGGATAGAATAGAGGTTTGTGTGACCCCTGTATTCCACTCTAAAGCCGGCCCCTGGGAGAGTCGCCAAACTACATAGTCCCTGGGTCTCTCTCCATGACAGACAGACATCTGAGGAGGCCACTGGCAAAGAGAAGGTAAGCTTTATACATGTAGAAGACCTTGTTGCCTCTATGTACTGCTTCCCGGCATGCCGCTTTTAAGCAGAGCGGCCGGGTATTATGTTACTCGCACGACTGCGCTGTAGGGCCGGCGTGTCTCACACCTCCTTGGGCTTCCACAGCACTCGCTGCTTTCAGGACCACGACGGTTCCCTTGCAGGACCGCCGGAATGGATTACAGAGCAGCAACATGCTGCTAGTTTTGTGGGAGAGAGAGGCTTGAACGGTTCCAGGACGCGGCGCCGAAGCGGGGGCGCACCATTAGTGATGTCGTCATTCCAGGCTGCGGTAACACTGTAGCCTCCGGAGTACACTGGAGGCTAGGAGGATAACATCAGGTGTCCTGAGTAAAGCAGGACGCCGACGGCCATGCTTCCACCAGGTATTTCAGTTGCAGCAGCTCACAAGGCTTCAGAGGAACGCACAAAACAGCTGATGACAGCGGCTGGAGTTTCACAGCAGATACAGGGGGACGGCTGTGTACTGATAGATAAGCAGTTAGGTGGGATTATTACTTGGGATATTAACCTGGTGATCTTTGTTTGAGCCTATAGTATTGTGGACTAATATATATATATATATATATATATATATATATATATATATATATATATATATATATATATAATGTGTATGTATGTATGTATGTATGTATATTAGTATATGTACATACACCTTTTACTGCTCTGTTTCTCCAGAATTTAGGCAGTAGCATGCAGGGGTATACTAAGAATTTGTTTGCCTTTGGTTTTTTGCAGAGAATATGAACTTCTAGGAGTCCAGGGTTTTTGCATTTAACTGATGGGTGAATTAGTCTTAATTATTCCCTTCTTTGGGTTTTTCTATTCAATTAGTGCTACACTTTTTCCAGAGGAATTTAGGTAGCTATCTGTATTGGTTAGACTTGTCTTTCTCGTATGGATAAGCCAGACAAAGGTTCCTTTTATACTTGTACAAAATGTGAGAAAAAATTGCCAAAAGGTAAGGACCCAGGTTTGCTCGGTACTGGTTGTTCACAGGGGGATTCATTACCTGGAGGTTTGGCTGAAGAGCCGGTGATGCCTGATTGGGCCAGATCTATGGTTGAGGCCATAGGTGAGTTAAGTCACTCTCAGGCAAATTATATAAACCCCTGTGCTGAAGCTCCTCCTTTTTCTGATCCCGTGTTAGATTGCAGGTGGGCCCAGGATATGGGACGATGTCTCGCTCAGATGGCAATATCCCTAAATAAAATGGGAACGACCGCAGGGGCCACAGCCACTAAAAGACGTTCAGGTCTTTCCTCTGTGGATTTTCCTGGATAAGAGGCTTCAGCTACCTCTTCAATTGGATTGTGACTGGGAAGACACCTCAAACTGGGAGGGTGACTCCCATTCTGATTCAGAAGTTTCTATGTTGATAGTTGCGGTCAGGGAGACTTTGCGTCTACAGCCGTGGTTCTCAGACTCTGTCCTCAGGACCCCAAACGGTTCACGTTTTCCTGGTCTCCTGGCAGGTGCACAGGTGTATTCATTACTCACTGACACATTTTAAAAGATCCACAGGTGGTTATAATTATTTCACTTTTAAATCTGTGAAAAGACCTGGAAACCATGCACTGTGTGGGATCCCGAGGATCTACAGGAAACAGCTATTCCAGTAACTAAACTTTCTTTAAACTTTAAGAAGAAACATGTATCTGTTTTTTACATTTTGAGGGAATATTAAATGAAGCCTGGTTAAAACCGGATTCCAAATTTCAAATTCCGAAAAAATTTGTGTCTTTCCTTTTTCGGAAGAGGATACCATGCTTTGGGAAATTCCACCCATGATGGATGCTCCTGTTGCTAGATTGTGTTGTGGGAATAACTGTATTCCTGACCTGTCTCTAACTCCTAAAGATCCTATGGATAGGAAGAATGAGGCTGTACTTAAGTCTATATTCGCTTTGTCAGGAGTCTCGCTGTGACCAATTCTGGCCAGCGCCTGGGTGATAAAGGTTATCAATCCCTGGATGAACCAGATGATTACTGGATCTCTGTCTGTGGATTTGTCTGAAGCTAGCTCTTAGCTGATCAGATTTTGAAAGCTCTAACCTATATAGGTGATGCTTTAATAGGAGACTGTACCTGAATCGTATCTATTTCGGCTTTGGCCATTTCCGCCAGGCATCCGCTATGACTTAAAACATGGAAGGCAGACATAGAATCCAAGCATGCTTTAAAAGCATTACCTTTTGAAGGAGGTTCTTTGTTTGGTCCAGAATGAACTGAAATTATTTCTCTGGTCATAGGAGGAAAAAGTCCTTACCTTCCTGTATCAACACCAAAAACAAAATCCCCTAGGTTTTGTTCCTTTCGGACTCAAAGCAGCCCTTCCGGGTGTGCCTAGGAGTCCACGAAGAGGGACCTTCAGGGGACGTGCTGTCCCCGGCACCAGTCACCCTGCTGTTAAGCCAGGTCAATCCACATGACCACAGTCACGGTACTGAGACCGTCCTCTGGTGGGAGGCCGCTTACTCAAATCCTGGGAAACTTGGATTCAATCCAATCTGGATTTTTGGGTAAGTCAAGTAGTAACCAGGGGTTACATTTTAGATTTGGAGGGTCCAGCTCCAAAAAGATTTTTTTCCACTCCTCTCCCTGTGGATGGTTGCAGAAATGCAGCTCTTATACAGGCAATTTCTGCGCTTTCCATTTCCGGAGTAATTGTTCTGTTTCTGGTACTGCAGCAAGGCCTGAGTTCTACTCTAATCTTTTCTTGATGGACAAACCAGACTGGTCGTTTTGTCCCATTCGCAACCTCAGGGGGTTAAATGCTTATCTCCATTTAGAAAAAAAGGTCAGTCATTTGTTCCATGGAGGAAGAGGAATTTCTGGCCTCCATAGAGATCAAGGATGCCTACCTCCATATTCCTATATAGAGGGGTCATCAACATCATCTGCGGTTTGCAGAAGGGCATCAGCATTTTCAGTTCCAGGCTCTGCCATTCGGTTTGGCCACCGCTCCCAGAGTCTTTACAAAGGTTATGGCACAAATGATCTCCCTACTCAGGAGTGGGGGAATAAATGTGTTGGTTTATCTGGGCGATTTATTGCTAAAGGCACCCTCAATAGCCCTATTGCAACGGTATACGTTTAGAAAGCCGGCGGACTGAATGCTGACCGCCGGCTTCCAGACAATTCAATCCCAACCAGCGAGGAATGACAGGCGTCTAAATCCGCTGGGGGTGGGAGGGTTAGGTTTGGGGCTCCCTGGGGGGGACTTACAGTTAGGCACTCCAATCCCCCCCCCCCCCCCCCTGGAGGTTAGGGTTAGGCTAGGGGGAGGGAGGGTTAGGTATAAAAATAGGTTAGTTTATACTTACCTAGGGATGATCGGGATTTCCTCCTCTGTTGGCCAGCCGCTGTCAGGATTTGAACTGTCGGCCAGGGGTCCATGCGGTAATTCATACCGATTCCATTGCAACAACATCTTCAGATTACCTTAGACATGCTTCAGAGATTCGGCTGGATCATCAATTTCCCCAAATCTAATTTATTCCATCTCAGAGGATGTTTTTTTTGAGTTTTATCTTCGACACCCGGTGTCAGTGTTTCAGGATCTTCAATCCAGAATAAGGACCATTTTACAGATCTCACAGATCTTGCATATCTCAGTCCTCAGGGCTATGCAGCTCCTGGGAAAAATGGTGGCTTCATTCAAAACCGTTCCTTTTGCCAGATTTCATGTCCGTCCACTGCAAAACCAACTGCTTCATCAATGGGTGAAGCCAGACCCGCAATTAAACAGGCAGATATTTAGATTATTTCTACAGACCCAAAAGTCACTTCAGTTTTGGCTACAGGATGCAAATCTGAACGGGTTGTCAATTGTCGGTGTTAAACTGGACCATTGTCACCTCTGATGCCAGTCTAACAGGCTAGAGGGCGGTGGTTCTAGACAGGCACCTAAGGGTTTTTGGTCTGTCCAAGAAACCTCTCTTTCCAGCAATATTCTGGAATTAAGGGCAATTTGATATACATTGGTTCAAACTCAATGCCATCTAAGGAGCCTACCAATGCGAATCCAATCAGACAATTCCACGGCAGTTGCTTATATAAACAAGCAGGGTGGCACACGCAGCTGGCAAGCAATCAAGGTGGTTTCTCACATCTTTCATTGGGTTCCAGCTATTTTGGAAATTTACATTCCAGGGGTGGACAACTGGGAGGCTGAGTTCTTAAGTCACCACAGTGTGCACCCAGTGGAATGGGAGTTACACCAGGGGGTGTTTGCGGAAAAAGTTGCCAGATGGGGATCTCCAGACATAGATCTAATGGCTTCTCGTCTCAACAAGAAACTTCCAAGGTACGGATCTCTGTCCCGGGATCCTCTGGCATCTCTGGTGGATGCCATGACAGCACCTTGGATACATTTTCCTCCTCTGGTAATGTTACCAAAGGTACTTCAGCGGATTCAATCAGTGGCACAGCCATTCATTCTGGTGGCTTCAGACTGGCCACTGACCATGCCGTCATTGGCATGCAATTCTTCGGAGTGTGTTGGCAGTTCCATATGGTCTGCCCCTGCGTCCAGATCTGTTACTTCAGGGTCCATGCCATCACCCCGATTTGCCTCACTTGGCTTTGACGGCATGGTTCTTGAATCCAATATCTTGAGGGCCAAAGAGTTTATAGAATCTGTGGTGAAAACCATGATACAGGCTCACAAACCAGTCACTTCCCAGATTTATCATCGGATATGGAAGATAGATATTTGTTGGGGTGAACGACACAAGTTCAAATCTGAAAGGTTCTGAGTGTCTCGTCTCTAGTCTTTTCTGCAAGAGGGGTTGGTTAAGGGTCTTGGATTGTCCTCTCTTAAGGGACAAATTTCTGCCCTATTGATCCTGTTTCAGAGAAAATTGGCCTCCATTCCTGAAGTTCAAACTTTCTTGCAGGGTGTTCCTCGCATACAGTCTCCTTATGTCTCGCTGGTTCCTCCTTGGACTTGAATTTCACACTTCAGAAGGCACCGTTTGAGCCTTTGCAAACTGAATTGTGATATCTTACTTTTGAAGGTTGTTTTCCTTCTGGCCGTTGCTTAGGCCAGAAGGGTATATGAATTAGCGTCTCTTTCTTGTAAATCTCCACTTCTCATCTTTCATGAGGAAGGTGGTATCTGCTTTCCACATTAACCAGGATATTGTCCTGTTAATAAGTGATATTGTCCTTCCAGCTTTTCAACAGGATTCAGTGACTAATGAAAATTCTTCCTTAGCACTGTTGGATGTGGTACATGCGTTACGCATTTACTTGGACCGTACTGCGTCTTTGAGACGTACGGATTCCCTGTTGGTGTTGATTGATGCACCAAAAAGAGGCTGGCCTGCCTCGAAAGGATCCATCATACTCCAGACCTCACTATGCATAACCCAGAAGTAATGGCATCCCCCAGATGGACTCTAAGGAAGGGATTTTACGGTGAGTAAAACTACAATTTTTGTATGCCCCTGGTGCCGGGAACGTTCATTCATATAGTACACGACAGAAGAAATTCACAAATTATAATTAATTCAGTCCTTTCAAAATGATCCCAGGCTTGGAAGAGAAGTGATGTATATAAATGATGTGATGTTCAAACACCAGAAAACACGGAAAAAGGTCGTTCAGGCAAGTTGGTTATATCTGTTTGATTTAATCAACTTGTCTGAACAACAGCTTTCGTCTGTTTTCCGGTGTTTGGGAGCAATTGGCTGACTGTTGCTTGCTCCCATACATCTTAGGATATTCATTCTAACCAACCAGCTAGTTGGATGATTGGTGGAAAGTTGGTCTGGTGTATGGCCAGCTGAACCGCGATCTGTTGGTTGGTCCGGAATGAAAGATGTTCACTGGTTAACATGTTTCCAGCTTATTTAGCACTTTGTCAAGGCAACTCTGTTTTTGGCTTTGTATACACAACATATCATAAAATCCAAAAATATAGAGAACAATTCCTGTGAAATTAATAAAATAAAAACTAATTTATGGTAATATTCTGTAGAGGGAATTCAATTCCTCATATCGACTCAGTGTGCCTTTACGGAATGGCACATCACGTCCTGTCGGGAAAGCTTGCATTGCCGGCACTACTGTAAGTACCGATATGTGCGCAGACGTGGCACTTCATGCGCGATCGAATCCCCCAAATGTGAGTATCATTCCTCCAGACTCAGTCGCGCACAGATACGCAAGTGTTGCAGATCAAATTAATCAGTGCAGTCTCGTGTCGCATCAGAATGAGACTAAGGGGTAAATTTACTAAGAATCGAGTTTTTTTTTTTTTTTTTTTTTTCAATTCTATTTGCATCGCCGAAACTCGGGTGATTTGATGCTTCTGAAACTCACAAATTTTATTAAGAAGTGAGTTTAGCTGAGAGCGAGTTGGCCACTGGTGAAGCAGGTCGAGATTGCTCTCCAAGTAGCAAGTTTAGAATGAGATTGCTCACCTGAGATTGCAGGGTCTTCTCTCTCCCAAACAAGCAGCCTTCACATATTAGTATATAGTGAGATATATCAGTGAGATATGTGAAGGCTGCTTGTGTGGTCTATCTGTTAAAAAAAAAAAAAAAAAAAGGGTTATTTTTATTTTTTTAAATGAAGTAGGGTCCCACCCCCCAAACGCACAAACAGCCCCGGGCTGTTCAGCCAGTCCTGGTTCCTAAATATAAGGGGAAAATATAAAGTGTCCCCCCATATTTTAGGAACCAGCACCTGGCTAAAAATAGGGGGAAAAACGTAGGATTCCCCCTATATTTAAAACCAGCACCAGGCTCAAATCCGGCTGAAGTGTAATGCCACAGCCAGGGGACCCTATCACTGGGTCACCCCAGCCAAAGCATTCACACCCCAAGCCAGGGGTGCCCCTCACGACACCCCAGGCTTAGTCCTTTGCAGTCCCCTATCAGCACCCAGTGAGTGTCCCATTTCCTCCTGTGATCACACCAGCAGCTATATGCTGGACTTTCTGAATATATTGTGTCTTGGCTTTAACCATTCCTTGCTCCACGTTCCCATACATGAACCTTTCTAGACAATGTGCTTGTTCTTTCTTTCTGACACAAATTCTGTTAATGGTTTGATTCTTCTGTCAATGAAAGAGGATGATTGCTCAGTTGCCTGGAATATGGATGATTAGTTGTGACTTAGGGGCTGACTCAGCAAGGAACGCAGATGAGAATTCGCACGCACTGGATGATTTTTTGGCACTGTGCATGCATCGCACTGCACATACACAAACTAGCCATTGCGAGCGGGTAAGGGTACGCAGGCTACACACAGTGTACGCAGACCCTTCCGATATTGATTGACAGGAAGTGCCGTTTGTCGGTGGTAACTGGTTGGTTAGGCCAATGCAGGCGTGCCGGAGCATTGGGACACCGTTATAGGGGCGTGCATAATTAAGGCAGTGCAGCGTCATATGCAGCCAGACGACTCGATGCACGCAAGAAGTGGCCACAATCCTACACAAGATCAGGTAAACCTCTATTGTGCATATGCTTCTCAATGTTTCCGCTGTCTTGTGGACTATTAAGGCTTTGAGTAATGGGAAGTGGGCGGCATTGTGTAGTGCTGGGCGTCTGCATTTTCTGCCGCGGTTGCCGTGCGTATGCATGGATTAGCATATATTTGCAGCGTGCGCACACTTGCGTTCCTTGCTGAATCAGGCCTTTTAGTTTCAGGAGGAAAAAGTAAAGTGGTTCTGTGTGTAGCCTAAATGTGTTGAAGGCTGTATAGTATATGTATGCTAATTAATAATCTAACTCCGTGATTGGTTTGTCCCTTTTATGTGTAAAACAAATATATAGTCTGTGTAAGACGCACAATTGTTGTGTATAGTCATTTGTTAATCCGCAGCATATATATCAGATTCTCAGTGACCGGCTGTAGATTGTCATGTTCTTTTATTTGGGCATGTGCAGCCGCAGGATTGATGTGTGCGCTTACTGCCGCCGGTTTGCCGTGTTAGTGTCTCTCTCTCTCCTGGCTGGGATTTAACAAGGAGGGAGCCTGGTGTTCCCCTTCCCCCCACCTAGATGGATTTAACAGTTGTGTGTTCCCAGGTGAGAAGAGAGATTCTCCAGACTACAGTCAATCACACATCCCCCATAGCACAGCTCAGCCAGAGCCTTAACCCTGTGTGTAGTAAGTACCATTGCCCCGGACACAGGTAGAGGATAGGCTGGTGCTTCACATGTTTATTTGAATTATTTATTTCTATTGATCAGAAGTTTTCTACAGTGTTGTACATCCCATCCCCCACACTTACCAGTACAAGACCCTCCTCCTCCATATTATACCCCTCATTACCTTATTAACTAGCCTGTGTTGGCATGGAATGCACCCTTAGCCAGTCATACCCCTCCCCATGGTCTCCTGGTAACACTCGGAATGCACCATGTAAGCCATGTGTAGGCAGCTGTTGTAAAACTACAAAGCCCAGGATTTGGCTGTTTGGCATACTGGAACTTGTAGTTCTATAGCAGATAAAAAGTTGCAGCTTTAAGGACTGGCTCCCAGTTGACACCTTATTTGTATTTCTTCTCTGTAGACGAGGGCCCAGGAAATGGCAATGTATGTCTGCTCTTACACTTTACGGCGTAATGCTTAGCCTCTGTCTATTTGGATTGCTGGGAGATACAGTTCCACGAGAGCTTGCCTATCACTCTATAAGTGTTTATATTGTAGGGGTTTTATGAACCACATATTCCATACGGATGAAGTTTGCATCCCGGCGTACGTTATGCCGACAGTCTTATTACCGGCGCCGAAATCCCGACAGGTCAGGATCCCGAAGGTAAATATCGGGGAGTTAGGGGGAGGTTAGGATTAGGCACTAGGGTTAGGCATCGGGGAGGGTTAGTATTAGGGTGCGGGAGGTTAGGATTAGGCACTAGGGTTAGGCACCGGGGAGGGTTAGTATTAGGGTGCGGGGTGGGGGAGGTTAGGATTAGGCACTAGGGTTAGGCACCGGGGAGGGTTAGTATTAGGGTGCGGGGTGGGGGGAGGTTAGGGTTAGGCACTAGGGGGCAGGTTAGCTTTAGGCTCCGGGGAGGGGGTCTTAGGTTTATGGAGCGGGGAGGTTAGGTTTAGGCACTAGGAAGGGGGGGTTAGGGTAGGGTTTAGAAAAGATCTTACCTTGCGTCCTATGGGTGTCGGTATTCAGGCTGTCGGTATTCTGAACAGTGGCATCACGATAGCCGGGATATCATACCCACCCATTCCATAGTAGCGTTGCATTTGAAAAGCCAGTGGGTGTAAATTTAGTGGCTTAGTGTCTGATCCATACTTGTTACATACTTTGCCGCCTTTCATAGAGATTATATGAACATTTGTACTTTTGTGTTTGTCCTCAAACCTCTCGAACAATAACCCACCCAAGGGGAGACAGCCCCCAATCAGTGCCTTGGCTGCAATACTCACACCATAAGCGATGCCAGGTATTACACTGCTTTCTGCCTGGTTGCAAGACTATTCCATTCCATCAAGGGCTCGTCAGTCCCACGCAGATTCTTCCGAGTCCTGGCGAGGTGGGGATGTGCCCTCTGTTTGATGTCTATTTATGAGAGCTCAGGCTGTCTGGTCTGGGCCAAGTCTGTTTTCCAAAGAATGCCTTTTAAAAGAGACAGCTGGTGACGTGAGTGAGGGCATAAGGCATGGCCTTTATAACGGTCTCTTAGGGACTGTACATGTAATGTGCTCTCTCCATATCTGTGCAGGCTCTCACTAGGGACTGCACATGGTCTCTGAGACGGTAATCTGTTATTGTACCTCTTTCATTCTATGTGGACTGTCTCTTAAAGAATAAAAGTTGATTGCAATATATAAATGTACACATCTTGACTGTGTAGACTGTCTCTCAGACATGACAGAGTGTAGTGTTTATATGTAACAGTCATATTGTCTCTTGGCTGTCTCTTCAGGTGCCTGCACGCATGGCGATTTTTTTTACACAATTTGCCCAATTCCGACGAATCGTGACGACAAATTGTGTAAAATATGCCCAAATCGTGACTTTCTACTCACGATCACGATGCCAATGCGCGTCCCCGCTCGCCGTACATCGCATCTTCAGATCGTGCTTTAGGGCAGATTTGCCAATCTGGGACACAATGCACTGGATGCACGATAGATCTCAAGTCAGATTGGACATTTTTTACTCCAAATCGTGCACACGACTGCTGGGGAGGGGTCAGGGGAAATCGTGTGTAGGATGCCGGGGTGCTGCCTGGGGAGGGGTCAGGGGAAATCGTGCCTCAGGTCGCATCGTGAGTACATCGCTATGTGTGTAGGATGCTGGGGAGCTGCGGTCGCATCGTGAGTACATCGCTATGTGTGTAGGATGCCGGGGAGCTGCGGTCGCATCGTGAGTACATCGCTATGTGTGTAGGATGCCGGGGAGCTGCGGTCACATCGTGAGTACATCGCTATGTGTGTAGGATGCCGGGGAGCTGCGGTCGCATCGTGAGTACATCGCTATGTGTGTAGGATGCCGGGGAGCTGCGGTCGCATCGTGAGTACATCGCTATGAGTGTAGGATGCCGGGGAGCTGCGGTCGCATCGTGAGTACATCGCTATGTGTGTAGGATGCCGGGGAGCTGCGGTCGCATCGTGAGTACATCGCTATGTGTGTAGGATGCCGGGGAGCTGCGGTCGCATCGTGAGTACATCGCTATGTGTGTAGGCACCTTTACAGTCTGCGCTTTTGCATTCTCTCAATGTTTTTGGGGACTGTCTCTCAGGCTGCAGAATGATTATGATCTAGAACTGCCTGTCACCATTATATATGGAATGCATCCTCTGTATGGGCTGTCTCAGAGACCACTAGCTTTGTGCAGTAGAGAACACTCTGTAAGACTTCAGAACTGTCCTGTTACTCGCTGTCTCTCAGACTGCAGCATAGACCCTCTGTGTCTTCTATGGCAGCCACCTACTATTTTTATTTCTATAATTTGTGCTCCTGTGATGAGGAATTGGATTCAGTTCCACACTTCTAATCCTATTAGGAAGGGCTCACACTGTTCCTCTGGATGTGACAGGGGAGGGTCTGCACACACACACAGCAGTGACAAGGGAGGGTCTGCACACACGCACGCATGCGCGCACACGCAGCAGTGACAGGGGAGGGTCTACACACGCAGCAGTGACAGGGGATGGTCTACACACACAGCAGTGACAGGGGAGGATCTACACACACATGTGACGGGAGTGGTCTACACACACACACACACACACACAGCAGTGACAGGGGAGGGTCTGCACACATACACACACAGCAGTGACAGGGGAGGATCTACACACGCACACATGTGACGGGAGTGGTCTGCACACGCACACATGTGACGGGAGTGGTCTGCACACACACATGCGCACACATACACACACACATAGCAGTGACAGGGGCGGGTCTACACACACAAGTTACAAGGAAGGGTCTAGACACAGACACACACACGTACACTTGTTACAGGGGAGGGTCTACACACACACGCGCACACAAAGCAGTGACGGGAGGGTCTACACAGAGAGCAGTGACGGGAGGGTCTACACAGAGAGCAGTGACGGGAGGGTCTACACAGAGAGCAGTGACGGGAGGGTCTACACAGAGAGCAGTGACGGGAGGGTCTGTGTGCGAGGGTCTGTGTGCACACAGCAGTGACAAGGGAGGGTCTACACAAGCGCACACCGCAGTGACGGGAGCTCTCGCTTCATTACCAGATGTTAGAAAGTTTATTCAAGGAGTTCTGCGACTTCAGCCTCCTTTCATCCCACCTGTAGCACCGTGGGATCTGTCTACAAGCTCACCCATTTTAACCTTTGGACTCTGTACACTTTTTCTCCTCGCTATCTCTTCTGCACGCAGTCTCTGATGTAGCAGCGCTCTCTTGTTGTTCCCCATTTTTTCGTTTTTCACCAGGATAGAGCTGTTGTTCGTACAAGGGAGTGTTACCTTCCGAAGGTAGTGTCCCGTTTTCATGTAAATGAAGAAATTGTAGTTCCAGCTTTTCAGGCTCCAGATCTTTCTGTAGGTGAAGCCTCCCTGGATGTAGTTAGTGCTCTATATCTATGTGGAGCATACACACTCTGTTAGAAAATTAGATGCTCTTTATGTATTATATGGTTTTCGCAAATGAGGATGGCCAGCTAACAAGCAGACCCTGGCTCGATGGTTACGTATGACTATCTCTCAGGTGTACACACAGGCTGATCTTCCTGTCCCAAGCACGGTGACTGCACATTCTACTCTGTCTGTAGGGCCATCATGGGCATTTAGTCGTGGTGCCTCTGCTGAACAATTATGCAAGGCAGCCACGTGGTTTTCTGCCCACACTTTTCTTAGGTTCTACGCGTTTGATACTTTTGCCTCTCAGGATGCTACCTTTGGGCGACGAGTTTTCCTTTCTGCTCAGTAGCGTCCCCCACCCTTAGGGGAACTACTTTAGAACATCCCCATGGTATCCCTGGGATCCCTATGGACCCTGAAGAAGGAAATAAGAGTTATGGTAGATTTACCATTGATGGCTCTTTTTCTTTGAGGTCCATAGGGTCCACAGGACACCCACCCTAACACCCTGGCTGCATTGGGGTTTTTTTTTTTCTTTTGGTCACTGATTCCCTATGATCTTGTGTGCAAGTGCTTCTGGTGTACGATTGCTTTTCCTTCTCCTCTTTCCTTCTCCTGTCTTGAGGCCTGTTTAGAAAACTGAAGGCCTGTGGGTGGGGTATATATGGAGGAGGACCCAAGGCATCTTGGGAGCTGAAAGCTTAACTTTTTGGTTCCTGGATCAGTGGCTGATGGTTGGGAGTGCTTTCCCATAATTAGACCGCTGGGGCAAGTGTCAGTCCCATAAGCAGACAAAGAAAAGGAGAAGACGGGCAGGGTGTACCTGAAGCAGCAGATAGATGAGCAGAACCGACTTCTCAACACATCAGGCAGAAGCAGAAGCCTGCACTCCATGCATCAGGAATGAGGGGAGAGGGGTACTTCCAGACCCAGAGCCACAACCAAATAATGGAGACTCCAAAGAGCAGTAACTTCACCGATGGTTGATTACCCCAGCAACCGACATGGCCCAGCACACAGGAGAGCATACACAGGTGCCACCAGCATGCTTACTGCCAGCAGCCCAAGATGGCACATGAGCCAGGAGAGAAGTGTGGTACACAGGCTGCACCACCCTCAAACACCGAGCCACAGGACCGGACCAAAGGCTACTTCGGAGTGAGGGAGGTAAGGCCCAGCAGTTATGAGATGTCAGGGCGTGAACGTAGGGATAGGCTGAACATAATGAAGAGGTTTAGATTTGCATAAAATACAGAAACTATGAATATAATACAAAGGTGAGTAACTATTTTGGGTCATCCATCCCAAGGGTAATGCATCCTACCCATGAAGGATCCAGGTGATGCAGTAATTTTAGCCCCCTACATAGGGCCAAGTCTGAGGACAAGCCTACAGCCTAACGAGGTTGGTTCTCTCCCCGGGTCTCCCAGGGTGGGAGGCCGACTTCTTCAATTTGCCCAGTTTTGGTGTCTGATTACATCAGACATCTGGGTAAGAGAAGTGGTTTCCCATGGATATGCCCTATCCTTCCTAAGGCAATCCCCCCCCCCCCCTCCCCATCAGTTATTTTATCACAGGACCTCAATCAGTACCAAGCAAGGCCCTGCTGCTCCAAAAAGCCATTCAGTCCTTACTGAATTCAGCAGTAATAATTCCGGTCCCCTCCTCACAAAGAGGCAAGGGCTTATTATTCTACCCTTTTCCTGGTTCAGAAGCCCATCCTCATCAGACAATCCTAAACCTCAAATCTCTGAACAAGTTTATTAGGGTGCCCGGGTTTTGTATGGAATCCCTCCGCTCTATTATCCTAGCGCTTTCTCATCAACAATATCTCCGGTCTGCTATCCTGCAGTAGCATTACCAATTTCAGGCTCTACTGTTTGGCCTCTCAATGGCCCCTTGGATCCTTACCAAAATCATGGCAGTTATGGCGGCCTACCTCCGTCGTCAAGGGATCAGACAACTCCCCTACTTAAACAACTTCTTGCTGTTGGCCAGCTCCCCAGAGATTCTTCACCGCCATCTGCAGGTAACAATTGCCTTCCTACAAACGCATGGTTGGCTGATCATCTGGAAAAAGTATTCCCTGACACCTTCTCAAAGAATGGTACAATTTGGAGCCCTCCTGGACTCTCAGTTTCAAAGAATCTTCCTAACAGACAAATTCTCATTAATACAACACCGAGTGTGCAGACTGCTCCGCAGTCGCCGAGTCTCAATTCATGCTGCTATGTGGACATTGGTATCAATGGTGTCCACCTTCAACATGGTGGAGTTCGCTCAGTTTTCACTCCAGGCCCCAACAACACCTGATCCTCTCCAGGTGGAACGGGCTACCCCATCTAAGTCTGTCCCAGACTATGGGCATCCCCCCGGAGGTTTGCCTGTCCCTAGCCTGGTGGCTACAGACATTCCATTTAGACAAGGGTCGCCCCTTTTTATCCTGGACTGGGCTCTCCCCACCACGGACGCAAGCCTCCGAGGGTGGGGCGCAGTGACCGGCCAGCACTCTTTCCAGGGCTGCTGGACCCCAGTCGAGGCAGTGTTGCCAATCAATGTCTTGGAACTTTGAGCCATCTACAGAGCTCTCACTCTGGCTCAGTACAAGTATAGTCCAACAACGCCACGGCAGTGGCCTACCTCAATCACCAAGGAGGCACTCGAAGTCGGGCAGCAATGGCAGAAGTGTCCCACGTTCTCACATGGACCGAACGCAATCTCCCAGGTATTCATCCCGGGATTTCTCAATAGGGAAGCAGATTTCCTCAGCCAGCATGACGTGCATGCAGGAGAGTGGTCTCCTCTACATCCAAGTCTTTCAGCTCCTGGTGGACAAAAGGGGTCTTCCAGAAGTGGATCTCATGGCCTCAAGACACAGCCACAAACTTCCAATTTATAGAGCCAGAGCAAAGGACCCTGAAGCGGCCTTCATAGACGCCTTGTTGGTGAAATGGAACTTCCATTTGGCATATCTCTTCCCTCCGATATCCCTGCTTCCTCGAGTGCTTAGGAAATTCAGACAGGAGGGAGGCACAGTCCAATTGATAGCTCCGGATTGGCCCAGACACACATGGTGTCTGCCGGATGTGGATCTCATGGCCTCAAGACACAGCAACAAACTTCCAGTATATGGAACCAGGACAAGGGACCCTGATGCAGCCTTGTGGATGCATTGTCAGTAAAATGGACCTTCCATTTGGCATATCTCTTTCCCCCAATATCCCTGCTTCCTCGAGTTCTTCGACAGTTCAAGCAGGAAGGGGGCACAGTCTGTTGATGGCTCCGAGTTGGCCCAGACGCCGTTGGTACTCTGATCTTCAAAGTCTCTCCATGGAGAGTAGACCTGTTGTCTCAGGGTCCATGTCCACATCCGGACCTACCCCGTCTGTCCTTAATGCTTGGCTCTTGAGACATCCCTCCTAACGGCTAAGGGATTTTCCAGCTCTGTGGTCCAGACCATGCTCGTAGCCCGTAAAATTAACTCAGCCAGGATTTATCACAGAATATGGCATACATATTTTCAGTGATGTGCTCTGAGAAAGTATGACCCTCGAGTTTTTAAGGTGTCTACAATTCTTGCCTTTCTTCAGGCTGGATTGGATCTAGGCCTCTGCCTAGCATCTCTGAAAGTGCAGATCTCTGCTTTGTCCATCTGGTTCCAGCACAGACTTGCTCCTATGCTGGATGTTCACACCTTCCTGTTGTATACAGCCTCCCTTTGTCCCTCCTGCGGCTACATGAGATTTGGCAGTGGTGCTCCAAGCACTTCAGGAACCTCCATTCGAACCCCTGGAACCAGTGGATGTCAAATGGCTCACTGTGAAGACTGTTTCTTCTGGCTATCGCATTTTATCGTAGGGTATCGGATTTAGATGCCCTTTCATCGGGACAGGGCTGTTCTTAGAACAGGCCCGGACTTCCTTCCCAAGGTGGTTTCTCGTTTCCACCTAAATGAGGAAATTGAGGTTCCGGCCTTTCAATTACCAGACCTCTCAGCAGGTGAGGCCTTTTTTGGATGTGGTTTGTGCTCTCAAGATCTACATGGACCGTACTGCTTCCATCAAGAAATGGGAGTCCCTATTTGTCCTATATGGATTCCACAAGAAGGGATGGAGAGCTAACTAACAGACTCTGGCCAGATGGATTTGAATGACTATCTCACAGGCTTACACGCAGTCTGGCCTTCCTGTTCCGGCTACAGTATCTGCTCATTCTACTCGCTCTGTGGGTCCCTCGTGGGCAGCCCAGCGTGGCGCCTCAGCTGAACAGCTATGCAAGGTTGCCACCTGGTCTTCTTTCCACACCTTTTTTAGGTTTCATGCCTTTGATACATTTGCCTCTCAGTATGCTTCCTTCGGACGAAGGGTTCTATCAGCTCAGGAGCTTCCCTGCCCTTGAACAACTGCTTTGTGGAGCCCTATGGACCCTGATGAAGACTTTCTTTGAAGTCCATAGGGTCCACAGGGGACCCGCCCAGACTCACCTGGCTTCTATGGGTTTCTTCTCCTAGTCACTTGTTTCCTTCTCTGTATGAGAGTGTGATTTTTCAGTGTACCAGTCTTCCTGGTCTCCTATCCTGCTCCTGCCTTGGGCTTGTTAACAAAACTGAGTTGCCCTCAGGCTGTGAGCAGGTTATATGGGAAAGGACCAGAGCATCCTGGGATTGAAAAGCTTTTCTGTTGGTGTCTGGTCCTCCAGGTCCCACCTACACCCCATTGTCTCCCTGTGGACCCTATGGACTTTGAAGAAAGAGAGTTAACAAAGGTAAGTTTTACCATAACTCTCCTTTTCACATATCAGTAGGCACAGGCTCCCTGATAGTGGTGGCAGCGAGTTAACCACCCACTGCGCAGTAGGTGGAGTCAGTCAGACAGTTACTAATATAGAAGTAAGGTTACTGAGATTACTCGGATGAGTAACCATCCTCTATTCTGATCAGCGTCAGAATATCTGTGATCGCCTGGCAGGGGAGGTCATCTGGTCACACAGACTATTTCCCAAACCCTTGACCGACCACGACTGCCGCTTGCTGCAAAATAAACCCCAATGTGCATACACCCCTGGGATGGATTCCAAATCTAGGTTTCTCATTCTCGTATCTAACCTTGGATTTTTTATTATTAATCTAAGTGAAATCTGAAGCCGGTGTTGAACGAATATCTTTTCATATGCACCAAACTGTCAGTATAATTCATAGTAAGATTAAGTGTATCCCACTTCAGAGGTCAAAACTCTTAATCGCTGGGCTGCCTCTCCTGCTAATTATACTGTGTCCTCATCACTTGTATGAAATGGAAAGGCTGTTAATATGATAGTAAATCTTGTGCTCTGTCCTTTTTATGTTCCGGCACTTTGCCCACCCTCCTCCGTCTCCCCCTCTCACTGTCAGAAATCTGCACTCCCCCTTTCTTCTCCCCCCTCCTCTGTCAGCACTCCTGCCCTCTCCCCCTTATGATGGTGATTAAAGCAGTTGTGTAGACTGCCCGTGACCTTTCACAGTCCTTTTTTAATATATGACTCCCTCCATCTATTCCTCCAGGGAGCAGGAAGATATTTCAGCCAGGACAGACTCAGGGGTCATACGCTCTGATCCTATTAGAATATATACTGTGGTTTGTGCTAATGAAATAGTTTCTATACAGCAGAACAAGCACCTTCCGGTCACTTGCAGCCCAGTGAGTACAATGAGGTATAGAGAACGGGTTTCTGCATACCCAGGGGTTGGAGGTCTGCTTTGCCAGAAAGACAATGAAACTCACTGTTCCGGGACCCTCTTGCCTATACTAGCCCCCACTTGCTTAGTGCTTTGCCCTTTTTCTTTTGTCCTTTATGAACTGTGCTGGAGTTTAGTTCAATTCTCCGGTCAATGCATATGTATGAGCTGTATGTGTACATGTGTTATCTTTTAAGTAAATACCCTTAATATTGTTGCTGAGAAGAGATTATTCACCGGAATCTGTAAAGTGCCTGTAGAGAAGTTAGAGCTGGAATATGAAATATAATCATTATAAAATAATAAAGTTTTGGAATTCAATATCTGCTCAGTGGAGGCTTAATATAAGATAATTATAAGTGCCCCCTGTCCGTATCACCCTGATGTGGGGAGCAGAAAAGAAACTCATTGTGGGGGAGATTGCCAGACACTCTCTCTTTTTGTAGTTGGGTAGATTTTAATTCCCCTCTATTGAGCTCCATCAGTTGTGGAGGAAAGTGACAGAGTTTATCGGACACAACAGAAGTGAACCTTTACTTGTGGAGCTGACACAACTTTGCCCTGTTAGTAACTTACACCTTAAAGTTAGTAAGTTCTGCCCAGCGTCCCTGGGTCGAAGTTCTGCCCAGCGTACACACGTGTGTTATAAGCAGGTGTGACTAATGTTCCATTCTCCGTACAGTTGTGTTATGTACGCAAATGTTACTTGTGTTCTATTCTCCTCACAGGTGTGTTATACACAGGTGTGACTTGTGTTTTGTTTTCTGCACAGGTGTTGCCGTGACAGTGAGTGTGAACGAGCTATTGAACCTCACCGCTTTACGAGTGATCTGAGTCAATGTGTCCGTCTGGAAGTGACTCCCAGTAATGCCTCAGTCAGTGTTCCTGAGCTGCTGGTAAGGTTGTCATGTCAGGGAAGTTATGGCTGGAGAACTGGGTTCTGCAAATATTTGGTTCATAATACACAAATGGTCAAATGCAGAGTTTCCTAAATGCCCCCATTACAGTCCAGGTTTTAAGGATATCCATGCTTCAGTCTAGATGGTTAAATCAAATTGACTGAGGTACTAATTAAGTCACCTGTGTTCAAGCTTTAATATCCTTAAAACCTGGACTGTAATTGTGGAGTTTGGGAAACTACTCTAATCTTTGGAGATTTGTATTTTTTGTTCTGCTTAAATGGTCAGTCACAAAATAATTGATACATTTTATATTTTTTGAGAACATTTTAAACCTAGTTATGAAACTTTCTACTTTTCTGTAGTAATTTTGTCTCTTCTAAAGCTGAATCTGTCTGTGCAAAATGTTCCTGACCTGTCAGCGGGTGTCATCTGTATGTTTGGTGACGTGGCAGAGAGCGAGGCCATATTGGGGAATAGAACAGTTCAGTGCTTGTCCCCCTCACTACGCGACATCTCTGGGATTACTGGGGGACTCGGTGAGTTTATGGTCTGCTATAACCCTGCACTGCGTATTACTATCACTTCTCATACAGTACCAGTATACTGCACATAGCATTACTATCACTTCTCATACAGTACCAGTATACTGCACATAGCATTACTATCACTTCTCATACAGTACCAGCATACTGCACATAGCATTACTATCACTTCTCATACAGTACCAGTATACTGCACATAGCATTACTATCACTTCTCATACAGTACCAGTATACTGCACATAGCATTACTATCACTTCTCATACAGTACCAGCATACTGCACATAGCATTACTATCACTTCTCATACAGTACCAGTATACTGCACATAGCATTACTATCACTTCTCATACAGTACCAGTATACTGCACATAGCATTACTATCACTTCTCATACAGTACCAGCATACTGCACATAGCATTACTATCACTTCTCATACAGTACCAGCATACTGCACATAGCATTACTATCACTTCTCATACAGTACCAGTATACTGCACATAGCATTACTATCACTTCTCATACAGTACCAGCATACTGCACATAGCATTACTATCACTTCTCATACAGTACCAGTATACTGCACATAGCATTACTATCACTTCTCATACAGTACCAGTATACTGCACATAGCATTACTATCACTTCTCATACAGTACCATCATACTGCACATAGCATTACTATCACTTCTCATACAGTACCAGCATACTGCACATAGCTTTACTATCACTTCTCATACAGTACCAGTATACTGCACATAGTATTACTATCACTTCTCATACAGTACCAGTATACTGCACATAGCATTACTATCACTTCTCATACAGTACCAGTATACTGCACATAGTATTACTATCACTTCTCATACAGTACCAGTATACTGCACATAGCATTACTATCACTTCTCATACAGTACCAGTATACTGCACATAGCATTACTATCACTTCTCATACAGTACCAGCATACTGCACATAGCATTACTATCACTTCTCATACAGTACCAGTATACTGCACATAGCATTACTATCACTTCTCATACAGTACCAGCATACTGCACATAGCTTTACTATCACTTCTCATACAGTACCAGTATACTGCACATAGTATTACTATCACTTCTCATACAGTACCAGTATACTGCACATAGCATTACTATCACTTCTCATACAGTACCAGCATACTGCACATAGCATTACTATCACTTCTCATACAGTACCAGTATACTGCACATAGCATTACTATCACTTCTCATACAGTACCAGCATACTGCACATAGCATTACTATCACTTCTCATACAGTACCAGCATACTGCACATAGCTTTACTATCACTTCTCATACAGTACCAGTATACTGCACATAGTATTACTATCACTTCTCATACAGTACCAGTATACTGCACATAGCATTACTATCACTTCTCATACAGTACCAGCATACTGCACATAGCATTACTATCACTTCTCATACAGTACCAGTATACTGCACATAGCATTACTATCACTTCTCATACAGTACCAGTATACTGCACATAGCATTACTATCACTTCTCATAAAGGGCAACTCGACCCAAAACCAGCAATTCAATTCTAATTGGGGTATATTTAAGTTAAACAATGATACTGAATCATTTATGTATAAGTTGAAATAACATGTAATAACAAAATACTAATATACATAGAAAAAGTACATATGTGGTACAGACATAAAGCAGAGAGGGTCCCTCTAATGATGGGAAAAGGGCATATGATGTATCTGGTACATGGAAGCCACAAGTCTCTATAGCTGTGATACATCTCTCTTCTGATAATTGCCTGTTGTCACAGCCCCTCCTACTCCTCCTGTCCATTCCAGGGTATAAGTGGGAATGGCATTGACAAGCTGTTCTCTGTGCCTTCTTACCTACACTTTGCTGAGTCTTCATTCTGAGGCTGTTCCTGTCCTATTGTGGATAATGTAACTCTTCTCTCCCTACACACTGGAAGTATTGATAATCGTGCATCCCCTGTATGTGCCAGGTGCTCTACACACTGTTCAACTGCATCTGAAGTCTAGGGAGACCGGCCTGAGATTTGCCAGCACCGATTTTGTTTTCTACAACTGCAGCGTTCTCCAATCGTAAGATTATTCCTCCTTCTTTACTTCCGTTCTTCTACTTCCACTGATGCTGAATTGTGCTCATTGCTAAGACATGTCTGCACTTCCCTTTTCTGGCCTTCTGAGATCAGCTTGATGGAGTATTCTTGTTGAACTATAAATCTTAATTAAAGTAGGAGAGCCATTTCGGAATTGGGATGCAACTGGCTCGGCATAGGTTTGGCGGAATGGGGAACGTGGAATGTAAATACAGTCAAATATTGGGACATTGACAGAATTTTCATATTTTGGCCTCTATTCACCACCACAATGGCTTTGAAATGAAACAAACAAGATGTGATTTACCTGCAGACTTTCAGATTTAATTTGAGGGTAATTAAATTCAAATCAGGTGAACAATGTAGGAATTACAACGGTTTCTATATGTACCTCCCACCTTTTAAGGGGCCAAAAGTAATGGGACTATCAACTCAAAAGCTATTTCATGGACAGGTGTGGGCTATTCCCTCATTATTTCATTATCAATTAAGCAGGTGAAAGGTCTGGAGTTGATTCTAGGTGTGACATTTGCATTTGGAATCAGTTGCTGTCGACTCTCAATATGAGATCCAAAGAGCTGTCACTATCAGTGAAACAAGCCATCATTAGGCTGAAAAATCAAAACAAACCCATCAGAGATATGGCAAAAACATTAGGTGTGACTAAATTAACTGTTTGGAACATTCTTAAAAAGAAAGAACGCACCGGAGAGCACAGCAACACCAAAAGACCCGGAAGACCACGGAAAACAACTGTGGTGGATGACAGAAGAATTATTTCCCTGGTGAAGAAAAACCCCTTCAGTACAGTTGGCCAAATCAAGAACACTCTCCAGGAGGTAGGTGTATATGTGTCAAAGTCAACAATCAAGAGAAGACTTCACAAGAGTGAATATAGAGGGTTCACCACAAGATGAAAACCATTGGTGAGCCACAAAAACAGGAAGAACAGATTAGAGTTTGCCAAACAACATCTAAAAAAGCCATTGCAGTTCTGGAACAACATCCTATGGACAGATGAGACAAAGATCAACTTGTACCAGAGTGATGGGAAGAGAAGAGTATGGAGAAGGTAAGGAACTGCTCATGATCCAAAACATACCACCTCATCAGTGAAGCATGGTGGTGGTAGTGTCATGGCGTTGGCATGTATGGCTGCCAATGGAACTGGTTCCCTTGTATTTATTGATGTTACTGCTGACAAAAGCAGCAGAATGAATTCTGAAGTGTTTCGGGCAATATTATATGCTCATATTCAGTCAAATGCTTCAGAACTCATTGGACGGCGCTTCACAGTGCAGATGGACAATGACCCGAAGCATACTGCAAAAGCAACCAAAGAGTTTTTTAAGGCTAAAAAGTGGAATGTTATGCAATGGCCAAGTCAATCCCCTGACCTGAATCTGATTGAGCATGCATTTCACTTGATGAAGACAAAACTGAAGGGAAAATGACCCAAGAACAATCAGGAACTGAAGACATTTGCAGTAGAGGCCTGGCAGAGCATCACCAGGGATGAAACCCAGCGTCTGGTGATGTCTATGCGTTCCAGACTTCAGGCTGTAATTGCCTGCAAAGGATTTGCAACAAAGTATTAAAAAGTGAAAGTTAGATTTAGGATTGTTTAGTTTGTCCCATTACTTTTGGCCCCTTAAAAAGTGGGAGGCACATATAGAAACCGTTGTAATTCCTACACCGTTCACCTGATTTGGATGTAATTGCCCTCAAATTAAATCTGAAAGTCTGCAGTTAAAGCACATCTTGTATGTTTCACTTCAAAGCCATTGTGGTGGTGAATAGAGGCCAAAATATGAAAATTCTGTCAATGTCCCAATATTTATGCACCTGACTGTATGTGGAAACGGTTTTCAGCTCCAAGTTTTCCGGGGTCAGTGTAGTAGTGCGCCATTCCCAATGGTGGTTCTTGATGATGCATTGGATGTGTTTGGTTCCGGTGATTTCAAATGTGGTTAAACCATTATATCCTGGTTCTTAGTGCTCAGAAAGGGCACGATAACCCGAATTATAGCTAGCTTTTAAAGTGTCCACTTAAAACAGTGTTTGCAATTTTTTACATGTTTTTTTTAACTTTGCTGTGTATAGATTTGTTATATATATTTGAAGGTCTGTTACGAAGGTGTAAAACGCATTGGGGATGTCACACTTATCGCATTAAGGTTTATAGCTGTTTAGGACCACATGCATCTTCCCAGTTTTTCTGATAAATACTGTCTAGTGCATCCTCAATCACGCCTTAAATGTACCGCCTCCTGATGCAAAATGTCACAAAACTGAATTTTTCTTACTTATTTGCATTGTCATAAATGATCATTACACTGGGGAACAAAAAAATATATCTTTTTTTCTTGCCAAGGATTTAATATCGGCTTGAGAGTACTCTCAGGTCCTATTTTCACATTAGATCTTCGCTATAGCTGAAATACAATTATTTTCTCCATTTAAAGTACCTTACTAGTCTAGGCCGCTTTACTTAACAAATTCGACTTAGTTTAGCTTTTTTAACAAGTACCCTCTTTCAACAATAACAAGAATTTGTTTTATTTGTGATAACGTAGCTAGTAGTCACGTTTGAGACACATAACACATTCATATCTCCTCACTAACGCTGAGAGGAGGCATGGCAGTGCATTGCTGAGCCTGCTGGGACATCCTTAGACCACAGCCACGCCTCCTCCCAGCATACAGAGAGGAGCAATGCACTGCTGAGCATGCTGGGACATCCTCAGACCACATCCACGCCTCCTCCCATCGTACAGAGAGGAGCAATGCACTGCTGAGCATGCTGGAACATCCTCACACCACAGCCACGCCTCCTCCCATCATACAGAGAGGAGCAATGCACTGCTGGGACATCCTCAGTCCACAGCCACGCCTCCTCCCAGCATACAGAGAGGAGCAATGCACTGCTGGGACATCCTCACACCACAACCACGCCTCCTCCCAGCATACAGAGAGGAACAATGCACTGCTGAGCCTGCTGGGACATCCTCAGTCCACAGCCACGCCTCCTCCCAGCATACAGAGAGGACCAATGCACTGCTGAGCCTGCTGGGGCGTCCTCACACCACAGCCACGCCTACTCCCAGCATACAGAGAGGAGCAATGCACTGCTGAGCCTGCTGGGACATCCTCAGTCCACAGCCACGCCTCCTCCCAGCATAGAGAGAGGAGCAATGCACTGCTGGGACGTCGTCACACAACAGCCACGCCTCCTCCCAGCAAAGAGAGAGGAGCAATGCACTGCTGGGACATCCTCACACCACAGCCACGCCTCCTCCTAGCATACAGAGAGTAGTAATGCGCTGCTGAGCCTGTTGGGACGTCCTCAGACCACAGCCAGGCCTCCTCCCAGCATACAGAGAGGAGCAGTGTGCTGCTGAGCCTGCTGGGACATCCTCACACCACAGCCACGCCTTCTCCCATCATACAGAGAGTAGCAACGCACTGCTGGGACATCCTCACACCACAGCCACGCCTCCTCCCAGCATAGAGAGAGGAGCAATGCACTGCTGGGACGTCGTCACACCACAGCCACGCCTCCTCCCAGCATACAGAGAGGAGCAATGCACTGCTGAGCTTGCTGGGACATCCTCAGGCCACAACCACGCCCCCTCCCAGCATACAGAGAGGAGCAATGCACTGCTGGGCCTGCTGGGACATCCTCAGTCCACAGCCACGCCTCCTACAAGCATACAGAGAGGTGCAATGCACTGCTGAGCCTGCTGGGACATCCTCAGTCCACAGCCACGCCTACTCCCAGCATAGAGAGAGGAGCAATGCACTGCTGAGCCTGCTGGGACGTCCTCACACCACAGCCACGCCTCCTCCCAGCATACAGAGAGGAGCAATGCATTGCTGAGCCTGCTGGGACATCCTTAGTCCACAGCCACGCCTCCTCCCAGCATAGAGAGAGGAGTAATGCGCTGCTGAGCCTGCTGGGACATCCTCACACCACAGCCACGCCTCCTCCCAGCATACAGAGAGGAGTAATGCGCTGCTGAGCCTGCTGGGACATCCTCACACCTCAGCCACGCCTTCTCCCATCATACAGAGAGGAGCAATGCACTGCTGAGCCTGCTGGGACGTCCTCACACCACAGCCACGCCTCCTCCCAGCATAGAGAGAGGGGCAATGCACTGCTGAGCCTGCTGGGACATCCTCAGTCCACAGCCACGCCTCCTCCCAGCATACAGAGAGGAGTAATGCGCTGCTGAGCCTGCTGGGACGTCCTCACACCACAGCCACGCCTACTCCCAGCATACAGAGAGGAGCAATGCACTGCTGAGCCTGCTGGGACATCCTCACACCACAGCCACGCCTCCTCCCATCATACAGAGAGGAGCAATGCATTGCTGATCCTGCTGGGACATCCTCAGTCCACAGCCACGCCTCCTTCCAGCATAGAGAGAGGAGCAATGCACTGCTGGGACGTCGTCACACCACAGCCACGCCTCCTCCCATCATACAGAGAGGAGCAATGCGCTGCTGAGCCTGCTGGGACATCCTCACACCACAGCCACGCCTCCTCCCGGCATACAGAGGAGCAATGCACTGTTGAGCCTGCTGGGACGTCCTCACACCACAGCCACGCCTCCTCCCAGCATACAGAGAGGAGTAATGCACTGCTGAGCATGCTGGGACATCCTCACACCACAGCCACGCCTCCTCCCAGCATACAGAGAGGAGCAATGCACTGCTGAGCATGCTGGGACCTCCTCACACCACAGCCTCGCCTCATCCCAGCATACAGAGAGGAGCAATGCACTGCTGAGCATGCTGGGACATCCTCAGACCACAGCCACGCCTCCTCCCAGCATACAGAGAGGAGCAATGCACTGCTGAGCATGCTGGGACATTCTCAGTAAAAGCATCTAATGTAAAAGCATTGGACAAGTCAGGTGATTGTTTCACGTATATTTGTTGAACATTTCCATCTCTTAGTAATGAAAAATGAAATGCAGGATTTTTTGACAGCCCACAGATACAGAAACTGGTGAAGGATGTAAATTTATCACTGAAGCCGAATCTGAAGCATGGCTGAGTTATGTGTCTGTCATTCAAAATGTTTAGGCCAATCACAAGGCAGATAACTATCATGAATTAGTCCACAACATGCTGCAATGTTTTGAGAATGTCGGTGCCAACATGAGAATGAGCGTTAAAGTGCATTTTTTGTACAGCCATTAGATGACTTCCCGTCCAATCTAGGAGATATAAGCGAAGAACAGGGTGAACGGTTCCACCAGGATATTCAGGTAATGGAAGAAAGATATCAGAGAAGGTGGGATCGTCACACGATGGCTGATTACTGAGTCTGCAGAGGGACTGCCTGCAACAAGGATACAAAAGAAAATCCTACAAAAAACTCTTTTCATAGCTTCCTAAGACTTGTGTATGTAATTATCCTGTCTTTTTATAACATTTTACGAATCAAATTTAATCACAATAAAAAAATATCTTTAACTATTTTTAACATTGTTTAATTTCATTTTTCATATATATTAGATATATGCATATCTCAAAAAACTAGAGCCAATTCAAAAATCAGCATGGCCTATTCATGATCAGGAGAACAAAACTAATCGAAATCGATTCTTAAATCTCTGGCAACAGACTGACTGGTCCCCAGTGTTATCAATCATGTTCTGTACAAACTGACTCATTTTATGAGTAACCTTTTCAATGGATTCCAATTGTAGTTATACATTTACTGTAGATACTGTATAAACCGGGTAATGTAATTGTTGTTTCTGCAGGTGTCTTTCCTGTGTGAGCAGTCAGTACCCGTGTCACTGGTGTAAATATCGTCATGTATGTACTCACAATGCAGACGAGTGCTACTTCCTGGAGGGACGAGTCAACAGCACAGATGTAAGCACCACAGGGTATCTGCTACTGTAGGGGGGGGGAGTAGGGCCTTGTACTGGGGCAGTAAGAACTAAGTACCCCTAGAGAATGTGTGAGGCATTCTTATTCACCTCCTTTCTCTACATTCTGCAAGAATCACAGGTAGAGGGGGGTGACTGACTGGGGGGGGGGGAGGGGGTGACTGACTGGGGGGGTGACTGAACAAAGGTGTTTCAGGATTCATTCCTTCTGCTTTACCCCCTGTACCAATTCTTCGCTTGTACTATCCCTGTCCACAGTGGTGCTGCCAGTGGCCCCTTTGCAACTATCACTCCTACTCTACCACCCTTTCTCCATTTATGCCCTCTGTCATTTTGCCCATTTCTGTTGGCCATACCCATGTTCCCTCACAGTCCTGTATTTGGCAATATTTATAGCGAGTATGATGAAGAGCGTTTTATTACTGTTACAGAAGCTTTTTCTCCCCAGTATACTTTGTCAGCAGGTCTCCATTGCCGAGCTCTGGTGTCAGTGTGCCAGGGTGAGATTCACACGGAGCAGAAAGTGTCAGGGATGGGGGAGCAAAGTGTTTAATGAGGAACGCCTGACTCTTCATTTCCTTACACCTCGGCAATGGTGTCAATCACTCCTGAACAATGCTAGATACATACAATGTACAACATTATTGCGGCAGGTATGCTAGGATTATGTCAGGCATTCTGAGGGCAGGGATGAGGGGGATTAAATGACAATTTCCATCCTGTGTTTGGATGAGGCACTTTAACGTCTGTACGTATTGTGATCCCCTCAGTGTGCACAGCACTGCGTCACATGCACAGAATTACCTCAACCCATTTCACTCCGACACAGTCTTGGCATTGACACCATTCACTGTCTGACATTCTCCAGAACACAGATTTTGTATTTTCCACTGGATGGATTTTGGATGAAAACTTCAGAGGAATGGGAATTGGTTTGGGACGCCTATTGGAATGTTTGGGGTCCCGGTCGGACCTCATGGCGGATTGCTCCGGGAAAAACTTTGACCCAGGGAGTCTGTTCTGGGCCTTCCACTGGATGGGTTTGGATGACATTACATAATAAAACTTAATAACTTGAAGATTTAAACCCGGCCAATGCCAGGTACTTCATCTAGTTGAAAATAAATTTGAATTGGTCTTGGATAACCACTGTCTTAGGTTCCACAACACCCAGTTTGGCAACCACTGTCTTAGACTACTTTTTGCTGTAGTGGGGGCAGATATTTTGTTTCTCGTACCTCGGTGATATCATTAGGACCATGTAAAGTGGCCCAGCCCACAAAATGACTGTTGCTATTGCCTTCAGGTAATGGGTACAACTTAACCTTATTTACACAACTGCTTGCTGGAAAGTGAAGTTCAGCACGTCCGTTATGTTTGAATATATTACCAGTTACTTGTGCGCATATTTACGTCTCCCATTCCGCATACCAAATCTCACTAGCACTGCTATTTATTGAATGGCAGAATTCAACTAGGTTCCTTTACGCAGTTGCAGACCTGGTTCATTCTTGCATAACCAGGTCTGTATTTGCATATACAAGCCTTGACGCTGGATAGCGGAAGAGGGGATGTGTCACCATGGTAACAGGATCTTTCCACATGATCCTTCATCATTCTCTGCCTATCTCCTGGGGGCATTAGTAGGAAGAGCTCACTGTAACAGATGAGAGAAGAAGTCTCTGTAGTGATGTGCATGTATGAATGCAGAATACCTCAATAATGCCATTTTTTAATTGCAGTACATACTGTTTATATGTGTTGCCTAGATCTATCCATCCATCCCAAGCTATATGCATAATTCCTCCTTTAAGTCCATCCACAAGGGGTGCCCTGTACTGTCCCAGCACAAAAGACTGAAACCACAGTAGACCATTTCACAAATGGGGCACTCGCCAATCCACATGAAATATAATTACTTTAATCATTTTAACCTTTAAAAATTTCTCAGTAAATCATGAATAATAGCGGCCTTTTATTACAGATATCACTGCGTACATTGCAATGGTGATACTGCATGTGAAGCTGGTGATCTTGAAAATGGACTGAGTGGTCCGAGGTGTCAACATACATGCTGACATAAAAGCCTATGTGGTGGTGATGTACACTGTGGTATAAGAAACAAAAGTCCGCTATTTTTCATGACTTAATTAGAAATTAATAAAGGCGAGAAAAATTTAGTTATTATATTTGTGAAACGGACTATACAGTGGGGCAAAAAAGTTTTTGGAAAGCCACGGATTGTGCCAGTTGTTTGCACTTTAAAAGATGAGAGAAGTCTGTAATTTCCATCATAGGTTACACTTCAACTGTGAGAGACAGAATCTGAACAAAAAATTTCGGAAATCACATTGTATGATTTTTAAACAATTTATTTGTATATTCTTTCTGAAAAAAAAAATATTTGGACAATCAAAAAGTTTAACTCAATACTTTGTAAAGTAACCTCGGTTGGCAATTACAGAGGTCAAACATTTCCTGTAGTTCTTGACCAGGTTTGCACACACTGCAGCAGGTATTTTGGCCTACTCTTCAATGCAGATCTTCTCTAGATGTGTCATGTTTTTGGGCTGTCGCCAGGCAACACGGACTTTCATCTCCCTCCACAGATTTTCTATTGGGTTGAGGTCTGGAGACTGGCTAGGGCAGGACCTTGAAATGCTTCTTACAGAACCACTCCTTAGGTCCCTGGGCGGTGTGTTTGGGGTCATTGTCATGCTGGAAGACCCAGCCATGTTGCATCTTCAATTCTCTTGCTGAGGGAAGGAGGTTTTTCCCCAA
Source organism: Taudactylus pleione (assembly GCA_031769625.1). NCBI lineage: Eukaryota > Metazoa > Chordata > Amphibia > Anura > Myobatrachidae > Taudactylus > Taudactylus pleione. Next base: position 194,462 of record JAUIMM010000923.1, on the reverse strand, counting down.
AATGTCACGACTCATGGCTCCATTCATCCTCTCCGTAATACGGATCAGTCGTCCTGTCCCCTTTGCAGAAAAGCATCCCAAAAGCATGATGTTTCCACCCCCATGCTTCACAGTGAGTATGGTGTTTTTGGGATGCCACTCATCATTCTTCTCCCTCCAAACACGTTGTGTGGAGTTTATACCAAAAAGTTCTATTTTTTGTCTCATCTGACCACATGACAGTCTCCCAATCCTCTGGATCATTTAGATGGTCACGGGCAAACTTTAGACGGGCCTGGACATGTACTGGCTTAAGCAGGGGTACCTTTCGGGCGCTACAGGATTTTAATCCATGACAACGTAGTGTGTTACTAATGGTAACCTTTGTGACTGTGGTCCCAGCTCTCTTGAGGTCATTGCCTAGGTCCCCCCGTGTAGTTCTGGGCTGATCCCTCACCGTTTTCAAGATCATTGATACCCCACGAGGTGAGATCTTGCATGGCGCCCCTGGTCGAGGGAGATTGTCCGTGATCTGCACCAGGTTGGAAGAACTGTAGCTATGTGCCACAGCCCAGGACCAGCTGCTGCGGTAATGCAGTATGTTAACCTCCAGTACAGCCACTGAGTGCTTCGTGCTGGGAACAGGGGCCCCAGCTCCACATTGCGGCAATGCAGGATGTTAACCTGAGGGACTGTTCACCCAGTCGCTGCATGCAGTGTTGTGTGCTAGCTGCTGGGGATTTGGAGCTTAGCTCCTGATACCCCAGCAGAGCAGCACGGTGATTCTGCTGTTAACCCCCGGTGCTCTGCCCAGGGGGACGGTGCACAAAGAGCCATTGCAGCCGGGGGCTGTGTGCTGACTGCTGGGGACCGGGAGTGGAGCTCCTTGCGCACCAGCACTTACAGGGTTGTGAGCTTGCTCGCTGGGGGACAGAGCCCGAACCCCTAGCATTGAGGGCAGACCGTAGTTAACCCACCGGGGGAGTATGAACGGAGCTGACCACTGGGGGGACTGGGAAAGCTGGCTCCCAATGAGGCAGTTAAGGCTGTTAACCCCTGATGCACTGCACCAGTGGGGGGGGGAACCTTAGACTGCAGGGGTAGGAGAGCCTGGCACTGAGTGCCAGACACTGGGTGTACTGCAGAGTGCTGGAGGACTGGGAGAGCAGCTCCCAGTACCACCAGTACTGGGAGTTAGAGTGGGGTGGGGGGTATAATGTGTAGTAATGTAATAGTAGTGCCCCTTACACATTATACCACACAGTAATGCCCTTTACAGATTATGCCACATTGTAGTGGTGCCCCATATAACACTATATTCCACGCAATAGTAGTGTCCCTTAATATGTTATATGGGGCACTACTACTATGTGGCATAATCTGTAAAGGGCATTACTGTGTGGCATAATGTGTATAATGTGTATAAGGGGTATTGCTGTGTGGCATAACCTGAATGGGCTCTGTGTGGGGTTAAATGTGTGTGTGTGTGTGTGTGTGTATATATATGTATGTATATATATGTGTGTGTGTATATATATATATATGTGTGTGTGTGTGTGTATATATATATATATATATATATATATATATATATATATCTTCCAATGGTTCGGCACTTGACACACTATGAACCATGTAGATTTCGGGTGCCTTCCTGTGAATAAGATAGACCAAAATTCCCCGCTGAGCTGTATAGGTCCCAATGCAAAAAGATAGGCGGCACTCCGTTGTTGAAGTAAATAAGGTTGTATTAAGTCCACAACATGGTAACACAAACAGTGGTCGACGTTTCAAGGCCAACTCAGGACCTTTTCCTTAGGACGTATGTGTGAAAAGTGACATACAAAAGTGTCTTACCTTAAATAGAATAGGTGTAGAAGGCGCGTGTGTAAACACGCTGGACTCTCCCCACAGCTGGAAGCCGCCGGGAATCAGGAAAGCTCCGGCCCGTCGGTCTGTGATGACGTCATCCGTGCTTAGGTTACGGATAAACGTGAAAAGCATATTTATCACGTAGAATGAAGAGAATTCTAATCCATGCCCACAAATTACGGCATCCATCTCTGTCTGGGTCGGTCTCTCTCTCTCTGTCTCTCTCGATATATATATATATATATATATATATATATGCCGTAATTTGTGGGCATGGATTAGAATTCTCTTCATTCTATGTGATAAATATGCTTTTCCCGTTTATGTGCTGCCACGGTAAGTGGTAACAAGCTCAGATTTACAGGGAATTGCTCTTTTATACTCCAAAACAGAACGTATAGAGCTGCCACTTTCTGCTTTTATGTTTTATGTCTGCTCTGAAAGCTCATTAATCCCAGTGACGTCATGTCTGTCCTTTGCATGTCCTCCCTCAGGTTATAGTACCTCTGCTTTTTGCAGACTTAAATGATTGAGTAGATGCTCGAATGCCCATCTGCATCATTTTATTTCGAAAAGCTACCATTGACCTCTATGTTGGTCACAGCATTAATGCTATGTACCTATCCACCTGATTGTCTGAGTAACCCTTGGCCATCATTCTGTGACTCGTCCTGACCATTAATTTACCATGTCCTTTTATAACCTAATGCCACTTTGCACCCTCACCTTACGCCCTCTTTTCAGGTCCTTATTGCCACTTGAGTCGTGTGATAATCTTACCAACTCTCCTGTATCTGTATCTCGCTCCAGTGTTAGTCTGACAAATGGTCTATTTTACAGGGTTGCCCGGAGATCATCCCGATCGGTGAAATCCTGATACCAGTGGGGGTGGTGCAACCGATCACCCTGAAAGCCAAGAACCTCCCACAGCCTCAGTCTGGGCAGAAGAACTACGAGTGTGTATTCAACATTGAGGGGAAAGTCCAGCGGGTTCCAGCTGTAAGGTTCAACAGCAGCAGCGTGCAGTGTCAGAATACCTCAGTGAGTATGAACGCCACAATGGGTGCACAAGAGTATGTACATTTTGATGAGTGCACACTAGGTGGAGTATGAATGCCTAGGTGAGTGCAAACTATACAGAGTATGAACACCCTGTTGAGTGCTCTCTATATAGAGAGAGAACACCCCATTCCGTGCACACTACACAGTGTATGAGTACCCGATTAGTGCACATGCAACCCTGCAGAGCTTTTCTTCATTCTTAGTTATTGTGCTCTATACCATGATCTGGCTCTGTGGAGTTGGCCCTGTCTTTTCTCTCATGTATTACCCCAAGCGACTGCTATAGTGTATATCCTCCTAACATGACAGTACATGTATTACCCCAAGTGACTGCTATAGTGTATATCCTCCTAACATGACGGTACATGTATTACCCCAAGTGACTGCTATAGTGTATATCCTCCTAACATGACGGTACATGTATTACCCCAAGTGACTGCTATAGTGTATATCCTCCTAACATGACGGTACATGTATTACCCCAAGTAAGTGTCAGACATTGTATAATAAACACCCTTTGGGAGTCTTTCTGATATCCTTGCTCACTAACTACAATTGTTCTGATCCAGTTCCCCTTTGTGGACCTCATACATAAGTGAACGCTATACATTACTTATATACTTTGGTTTCTACTGGTCTCATTCAAAGGTATTTTCACATATGAACTAATTTTTGCTATTGAGCCATTACAAAAAGTCTGATAATCCCCTTTGGCGCATGCATACTATGGAGTCTACGCAGAGACCGTTACTGCTAATGGAATTGCGAGTAATGAAGCTGGCAGTGGACAGCCATTGGCGTTCTTGGCAGTTGTCTGGGAGGCGGCCAGAAGTGAACGCAAAAACGGCTGTGTCATGCGTTATAGGAGTGTGGCGGGTGTGTCAGTGATGGCGGCTGCTTTCTCTAATGCCGAGTCACCGCTAACGAGGCCATGATTAGAGAAAGTTCAAAAGGAGATACTGTGCCAGCCATAGGGTCAATGTACATAGTGATGGTGCGCCGATGGCGGACTCGTTCAGCGGTGGATTTCCACAGATATAGAAAGTGGGTGTCTCAAGGCTTGGCGCTCGTAATTACACAAGAGAAAGGAAGAAATGGCAGCTGCGACATCATTAGCGTCCACCTCTGAAACCGTCCCATATACCGTATAAGGAGTTAATACCTGTAAGAGGGTAATATGGGCAGTGATGGCTGGATATGCCTGGAGACCACTATATTGTGTGCTACAATAATATCCATGAGCGTGCAAGCTAATGACAGTAATGAGGCATGAAACTATCCATGCCTCATGCCTCAGTCGCAACACTAGTACCTTGTAAATTGACAGAATGAATATTAATTCAGCCTACCAGATATTCTGTCTGCCTCCACTGCAGTGGCGGATCTAGACATTTCTTTTAGGGGGGGCGGTTTAATAATAACTGTCGGAACATGATACTGACGTCATCACCTGGTCATTATGTCAGTATCATGTTCCGACAGCCAGGTGTGCAGTCCCGCCCCGCTTCAGTACGCCCCTTCTCTGGGTGATAAAGGTAAGCTCCGGTTTTGTGTTTCTATATCCTGATGAAAATGTGATTAAAACATTGACCTACAGAAGCGCTGTCCAGTGATGGATTTATTGTTTGGAGTGCCACACCTGTGACTATATGTGTGTGTGTGTGTGTGTGTGTGACATATATATATCAGATGGTGCGCAAATTCTTTTAAAACTATAGCAGCAGTCCCGGTAGTTTTTTTTTAACCAAGTCAATGCCGGTCTGTGAGCAATGCCTTAGGAATTAGGCCGGCATCTTCCCCTCTCCGAAATCCCCGTATCCAAACACCGGGTTAAATGTATCTAAAAAATGAACAAAGGGGGCACCACATAGTGCTTTATCAATGACATTTAATGACACACATCATAAATGATAAAACGTACCAGAGGTGGCGGTCAGACCACCGCGAGTGTAACAAGCTCCAAACATAAGACCGGTCGGTACAGCAACCTGCTCCGGTATCATCAACCACAGAATGAGTCACGCTAGGCCACGCCCCTACGCGTTTCGTCCGTGTACGTTTTATCATTTATGATATGTCATTGATAAAGCACTATGTGGCGCCCCCTTTGTTCATTTTTTATATATATATATCTATCTCACACGCACATACTACATAGGGACATACCTGCACACTTACATGGGGACATACCTGCACACCCACACTTACATGGGGACATACCTGCACACTTACATGGGGACATACCTGCACACCCACACTTACATGGGGACATACCTGCACACCCACACTTACATGGGGACATACATACATACACACCCACACATACATGGGGACATACATAAATACACACCCACACATACATGGGGACATACATAAATACACACCCACACATACATGGACATACATACATGCACACTCACACTTACATGGGGACATACATACATACACACCCACACATACATGGGGACATACATAAATACACACCCACACATACATGGGGACATACATACATACACACCCACACATACATAGGGACATACATACACACCCACACTTATATAAATTTAATCATAAGACACACTGACTTTTGAATCCTATCCTGACATGCTGCAGCAGGTTGTTGATGGGGGCAGAGCCGAGCAGTTTCCATCAGTAGGCTCCGCCCCCCGCGACATAATCCCGCGATTGATGAAGATGCTGCTCAGTGTTACTGTCTTCCGAGTCCCAGAGCAGAGAGGCAAAGACGCTAGGGGGGGGGATCACTCCAATCGCCCCCTCTGGTTCCGCCACTGCTCCACTGAAGGTTAAATTGCGCAAAAGTGCAGCACATTTCATAACCAGTTATCCATTCTGAGTCTATATAGTCACATACATTATATGGTCAGTGGGGCTGCTGTATACTGTATATAGTCACATTCATTATATGGTCAGTGGGGCTGCTGTATACTGTATATAGTCACATTCATTTTATGGTCAGTGGGGCTGCTGTATATAGTATATAGTCACATACATTATATGGTCAGTGGGGCTGCTGTATACAGTATATAGTCACATACATTATATGGTCAGTGGGGCTGCTGTATACTGTATATAGTCACATTCATTTTATGGTCAGTGGGGCTGCTGTATACTGTATATAGTCACATACATTATATGGTCAGTGGGGCTGCTGTATACTGTATATAGTCACATTCATTTTATGGTCAGTGGGGCTGCTGTATACTGTATATAGTCACATACATTATATGGTCAGTGGGGCTGCTGTATACTGTATATAGTCACATTCATTTTATGGTCAGTGGGGCTGCTGTATACAGTATATAGTCACATACATTATATGGTCAGTGGGGCTACTGTATATAGTCACATACATTATATGGTCAGTGGGGCTGCTGTATACTGTATATAGTCACATTCATTATATGGTCAGTGGGGCTGCTGTATACTGTATATAGTCACATTCATTTTATGGTCAGTGGGGCTGCTGTATACAGTATATAGTCACATACATTATATGGTCAGTGGGGCTACTGTATATAGTCACATACATTATATGGTCAGTGGGGCTGCTGTATACTGTATATAGTCACATACATTATATGGTCAGTGGGGCTGCTGTATACAGTATATAGTCACATACATTATATGGTCAGTGGGGCTGCTGTATACTGTATATAGTCACATACATTTTATGGTCAGTGGGGCTGCTGTATACAGTATATAGTCACATACATTATATGGTCAGTGGGGCTACTGTATATAGTCACATTCATTATATGGTCAGTGGGGCTGCTGTATACTGTATATAGTGACATTCATTACATGATCAGTGGGGCTGCTGTATACAGTATATAGTCACATACATTATATGGTCAGTGGGGCTACTGTATATAGTCACATTCATTATATGGTCAGTGGGGCTGGTGTATACTGTATATAGTCACATTCTGTATAAGGGGATCTCAGTCCGCACACAGCATGGAAGAGGTTAATTCTCCCTATCCCCTACTGATGTCAGGTGGGCGAGGCTGCTGAGGAAAGAGATGCTGGATGTTGCTAGGAAACAGATCTCTTCTGTTACCATGGAAACAGATTTTCATCTCTTCCCTATCCTGCTGGCTTTGTTACACTGTGACCCTCAGCACCTTCACACCATGTATGTTATGTGCAGAATATCACGCTGTGCCTTGTGTATTAGTAATCTACATGTCCATCTATCTGTGGATTTGACACAGCCATTAATATACTCCTTTTCCCTAAAATAACTAAAGTTCAGGTGCTCCCAGAGGTATTGCCAGCACTGTGCAGGCGTTATAGCTGGAGAAGCCCTCACAGGTGGTCATAGCTTATCACTTTCCTCCACTGTGACCAGGCCTCAGAGCGCCAAGGACAGAAGGTAATCCTTACACTGAGAGTAGCTAATGGCAGACTCTGGCCACAAGGGGGAGAGAAGTATTTCATGTGTGCTGGGCTGATACCTGTATGCGTATATACATATGATTGGAACACATCTTCCATGTTTTTGCCATGCTAATGCTAGTTACAGTGGCCATGTTGAAAATGGGGATTAATGGCACATTTTGGCTTCTAATTGATATGATGACGCAGCTGCATACTGTCCTATAGCACTTTAGCTTTGCTTCACCCCTGGAAATTACCTTCCCGGGGGGAATTTATTCCCACTAAAGTCTGTTACTTTATGCTACGGAATAACTTTTTTCTCTATACGTCTTTATTCTGTATAAGCTTGCTAGCTTTAATGTCTTGTCACGTTACTCATGATATAATGATATTTTCTCAACGTTAACAGATTGACTGTTCAATTACTAAATCACGTTCTGTCACAATACTTTCTCCAAGTTATTGATTTAGAACACAAATGTCGCCTCACCATGCTCTATTCATATTAAGGCATGAAGTACTCACTGTTATCTCAATACTATCTCTATGTTAACAGATTGAGAACTGATGTATTAGCTTTCTTGTTCTGCCCCAATACTCCGGTAATTGCGTACTTTGGCTCATGTTCTGCCACGCTACTCTGTTATACCGATTTCACACTGAAATACCGGCTGGTTGAAATTGCGGGGTCTCCGACCATGATGAAAAGCTGGGTTGGAGACCCGGGAAGACACTTTCACACAGAAATATGGCCCATGTGCTGGTTACTTGCAGATCCTGTTCAGTGGGCTTGTCCCCTCAGGATTTCGTGCAGGATGGTCTGTGTGTTATTTGTTATGTACCACCTCTCCAGTCCACCGTACCAGCCCCTGTCCAGGAGCCACCTTGGGTGTCCTATTTATCCCAGGTTATTACGCAGCTAGTGGACTGCTTATCAGCCCCCATGCTGCCTCCCACCTACCCACAGCTATTACAGCCTACTATGTCGGTACCCCGTATGCATCCTCCTTGGATGGATGTTTATGCCCACTCAGTTCAGAATATGGCTCAAATGTCTGCCACCTATCAGCAAAAGGCGGACAGACAGCCACCAAAGCACATAGGCGGACTATATCATCCACTCAGTCCACCCAGTTTTCGGATTCTGATGCATTATCTGAGGAGGCAGATGATGCACAGGGTTCTCTCTCCGGGTCGCACTCGAGTGAGGAGAACAGTTATTCAACAGTGGATGTCCCTTTTTGAGTGAGGGCAGTTAAATCGATCCTGAATATAGAGGATGATGAACTGGCCCCTAATCCGAAAACCCTGATGTTTACACGTCAAAAGGTGGTTAAGGCTGAATTCCCTCATTGGACCAGCTCAGTGAGCTCATGGGGGAAGCTTGGGGTACTCCTGGCAAACTGTTCTAGGTCCCAAAAAGACTAGCGTCTTTTTACCCTCTACCTACTAGTGAGTGTACTAAGTGGGAAGTCCCTCCTACTGTTGATTTCGCATGTGGCATGCTTAGTCAGAAGTTCTACTCTGCCTTTACCGTCTACATCCTCCCTTAATGATGCCACAGATAAAAAGCTGGAAACTTGTCTCAAGTCAGTCTACTCGCTTTCTGGTGCTATCACTAGGCCGGCTATGGCCGCGGCCTAGGTGGCTAAGGGTAATGAAGGATGGGCGGAGGCACTGGAAAAGTCTGCCATCAGACGCTACCAGGGAACAACTGGCCTACGTCTCCCATATTCAGGAAGCAGCCTCTTATTTGGGAGAAGCTGCGTTGAATACTGGACTCCTTGCCTCTAAGGCTGCAACCTTTGTAGTCGCCCGCCGGGTCCTTTGGCTACAGTCCTGGAAGGTGGACATAGGATCCTAGAAGGCACTAGAATTCTTACCCTTCTCTGAAGACAGGCTGTTCAGCACAGAGTTGGACAAAATTGTGGCTACTGTGGCAGCCTCAAAATCTGCCTTTCTGCCATCAGCAGCTGCCCCTAAGCCTAGGCAGTCCTCTTCTCTGTCCTTTCGTCCTCAGGGTAAGGCAAGAGGACAGTCCTTTCCCAGGCAGTCTAGTTCTAACAAGACCACCAAGCCGTGATCCAAGCAGTCTTGGTTGGCCAGATGTCCAGCTTCCAAGTCTGACGATAAACCCTACGCCTGATGGGACGGGCCTTCTCTTGGCGTCAAACAACAGACACCTGGGTCTGAGAAGTGGTCTCTCAGGGATACGCCCTCACCTTCCTGAGGCATCCTCCCCAGGAGGCCATTCACTCCTTGCTGCATTTAGGTGTGATAATACCATTTTCCTTCGGCTCAGCGAGGGAATTGGTTTTTATTCCACTCATTTTAATTCAGAAGCCGTATGTGTCTCAACGGCCTATTCTGAATCTCAAACTCTTCAACAAATTTATCCGAGTACCAAGTTCTGCGTGTAAACTCTGCATTCAATTGTTCTGGCATTGGAGCCTGAGGATTTCATAGTTTCTCAGGACATTCAGGATGCATACCTGCATGTACCTATTACTCCAACCCACCAGCGTTTCCTACGGTATGCTGTTCTGCAGCAACATTACCAGTTTCGGGCGCTGCCCTTTAGTCTTTTAAAAATAACTACCAAAATAATAGCAGTTCTGGCGGCCCACCTCAGGCGCCAGGGAGTTAGAATCCTGCCATACCTAGACGACCTCTTAATCTTGGCACATTCACTGGCTGTGTTACAACGCCATCTCCAGCTAACCAAGGACTGCCTGCAAACATACAGCTGGCTCATCAACTGGAAAATGTCCTCCCTATCTCCGACAGTGGATGGTACATCTGGGGGTACTCCTGGATTGTCGAATACAAAGGATCTTTCTGCCAGCGGCCAAAATTTTTACACTAGACTTGCTTGTGCGCAACTTGCTCCACAGTCTAAGGGTATCCATTCACTCAACAGTGCAGGACCTGGGGTCCATGGTATCCACCTTCTATATAGTGGAATACACCCAGTTCCACTCCAGGCCCCTTCAACAACTGATTCTCTCCTGGTGGAATGGGCAGCATCATCTGATCCGGTCCCAGACAATCCTCCTTTGTCCGGATGTTCGGCTTTCCCTCTCATGGTGGCTACAGACGTCCCATCTGAACAAGGGTCGCCCCTTCTGGTTCCAAATTGGGAACTTCTCACTACAGATGCCAGGCTTCGCTCATTGGGTGCGGGAATCGGTCATCATACCTTTTCAGGGGCGGTGGATAACCCAGGAAAGTCACCTGCCCATAAACATTCTGGAGCTGCGAGCAGTGTACAGAGCGCTCACTCTGGCACAAGATCTCCTCCGGGGCAGGCCAGTCCAAATCCAGTCCGACAACGCGACTGCGGTAGCCTACCTCAGCCATGCGGGAAGTAGCACACATCCTGGTCTGGGCCGAATGTCATATCTCGGCAGTGTTCATCCCCGTAGTCATCAACTGGGAAGCGGATTTCCTAAGCCGTCAGGACATACATGCCCGAGAGTGGGCTCTCCACCCGGATATCTTTCAACTCCTGGTGGACAAATGGGGCCTGCCAGACGTAGACCTCATGGCCTCACGTCACAGCCACAAGGTCCCCAGGTACAACTTCAGGACCAGAGACCCCTCAGCCGCCTTTGTGGACGCTTTGGCAGTAAGGTGGGACTTCAATCTCGCATACCTCTGTCCTCCATTCTCCCTCCTCCCGAGGGTTCTCCGAAAGTTCAAACAAGAAGACTGCAAGGTGATACTAATAGCCCCAGCCTGGCCCAGGCAACATTGGTTCACCGACCTATGGAGTCTCCCCATAGACACTCCTTTTCAACTTCCTCTACGGCAGGATCTACTAGCACAGGGTCCTTGCCTGTACCCGGACCTACCTCGTCTGTCTTTGACGGCTTGGCTCTTGAGTCATCCCTCTTAAGAGCCAAGGGTTTCTCTTGCTCTGTGGTCCAGACAATGCTTAGGGTGCTTAAGCCTGCATCTCTATAGGCACTCTTACTTTCAATGGTGCTCCTCCAGAGGCTATGACCCTACAGTTTTTAGGGTCTCCTGGATGCTTGCCTTTCTCCTGGCTGGGTTAGACTTCCGCCTGGCCTCCCTTAGAGTTCAGATTTCTGCTCTGTCAATCTAAAGGATTGCTCTCCCTGCCTGATGTTAGAACATTCTTTCAGGGTGTTCTCCGCCTTCAACCTCCTTTTTGTCCCTCTGGTGGCTCCGTGGGATTTGTCCTTGGTTCTCCAGGCTCTACAGGCTCCTCCGTTTGAACCTCTGGACTCAGCAGACCTCATGTGGCGGGCAGTGAAGACACTCTATCTCCTCGCTATCTCCTCTGCTTGCAGGGTATCTAATTTAGCAGCGCTCTCCTGTCGCTCCCCATTCTTGATCTTTCATCCGGACAGAGCTGTTCTCCTTACCAGGGCTGGGTACCTCCCTAAAATGGTATCCCAGTTCCATTTGAATGAAGTGATTTTGGTTCCGACCATCCAGTCTTCGGACCTCTGTGCAGGTGAAGCCTGTGGTTCGTGCTCTTCGGATCTACGTGGATTGTACTAATTCCTTTAGGTCAGGGGTCTTCAACCTTTGGTCCTCCAGCTGCTGTGGAACTGCACATCCCAGCATGCCCTGCCACTGTTTTGATATAACAGCATGCTAAAACTGTGGCAGGGCATCCTGGGATCTGTAGTTCCACAGCTGCTGGAGGGCCAGTGGTTGAAGAACCATGCTTTAGGTAATTAGATTCTCTTTGTATTGTATGGTTTTCACAAGCGAGGTTGGCCAGCTAACAAACACTTTGCCTCTCAGGATGCTTTCTTTTGGGCGTGGGATTCTCCTTTCTGCTCAGGAGCATCCCTACCCTTTGGGGAAACTGCAATGGGACAATCCACATGGTATCCCTGTGGAACCCCTATGGATCCTGAAGAAGAGTTATGGTAGACTTACCTTTGTTAACTCTATTTCTTCGAAATCCATAGGATCCACAGGGTATTTTCCTCTTGGTCAGGGATCCCTCATCTTTTGTGAGGGTGTTTCTTGTGTATATTCTTCCTTCTCCTCTCTTCTGCTCCTGCCTTGGGCTTATTTACAAAACTGTCTGCCTGGGGATGGGGTATATGTGGAGGAGGACCGGGGCATCCTTTTGGTGCCCGGATCTCTCCAACCACACACACCCCATGGTATCCCTGTGGATCCTATGGACTTCGAAGAAATGGAGTTAACAAATGTAAGTCTACCATAACTCTTAATATTATGTGTGGATGAGAATAAGTAGCTCTCTTGTTTCCGAAAAGTCTCTGTGAAGCTGACAAAGTGTAATTTCCACTGTGTTGTGCGTTTCCTTGAAGGTGCTTAGTGACACTGCGTCGACAGGGCTGAGCTGAGCCGCAACAATGCAGCCGTGTGCAAGTTACTGAGGTTGGCGCGTTGCGATTTTTTTTTATAAGTTACTCAGGGATCTATGTACTAAGGGGGCACTTACCGCTGTGTAAAAGCCGCTTCTGCTTCACTTGCATACCGCTGCGAAGCGGGAGCTGGCTACTGCGAATTGTTAATGATAACAGACCCGCAGAGGTGGGTGAACATTAAGTCATCCCCTCGGCGGTGTAGGCAGTAAAGCAGAGACTGGACTCGCCACATTTTGCAGCAATTTGGGCATGTTTACAAAAGCTAATGAAAATTTTTAACAAGCAGTAATTTTATGCAGTGTACATAATTATGCTTTTCCTACCCATGTTCCTCATTGCCTCTAGAAACCTGTAGTTTAACACTAGTATTGTCAAAAGTATCATTGAATCTCGAAACAAGAGTCAACTATAGAAGGAAAAAGCCAATGGTCAATTGTCCCCCGTCGATAGAGAGGTATGAAGATATATCCGGTAAAGCTAGTCCTGCGGCAACAACGACAGAGGACACATCTGTAGATGGCTATTAACCCCTGGCCCTGCAGAGCTGGAGCAGCCTGCTTGATTCCACAGTAGCACGTGATCGCTTCCTCTATATGAAGAAGGAATGTACTCTGAAATTTGAGGTTTCGTTCCTTTGGATAGATTCACTGTATGCCTTGGAGGAGGAGGCTTTTCTTCATGTCCCATAGGTGCCTTTTATGTCAATTATTATGTTTATATAATATATGTATTAGTGTTCCCACTAGGCTGTTTTAGCTGGGCGCGGCACCCTGCCCTTTTGGCGGCGGCCCACTGAAACAGTGTCCCAGGGGGGAGTTGCCATGAAACAATTACCATCGAGTGAATAGATGCCGCGCACATATGTGCATGTCATCTGTTTCTGCTGCAGGGAGAGCTTTGGGGCTGCGCGCGTCCCCTATAGTGATGAAATTGGGGAACATCTTAAGATCATCCTTTTTGAGTCACCGCGCCCCCTTTTTGGCAATATAGTGCCCCTTTTACTCAGACGCCTTTCCCCACCCTAACCCTGGAGTGACCAATGTGTATGTGTTCTTTATATTGACATGATGATTTCTACTCCTGCCTCTTTGAGCCGTGCTCTGTTTCTCTCTATTTATACTGTATTCCAGAGATTCCCAAACGCGGTCCTCCAGGCTCCCCAACAGTTCAGGTGTTAGAGATATCCATGGTGTGTAAATCACATTGACTGACGTACTAATTTAGTCACCTGTGCTCGTGGATGTGTTGGGGAGCCTTGAGGATGGCGTTTGGGAACCTCTGCGATGTTCTTCACCATCTCTCTCTGGGCTTGGCCTATTTCCGTAGCTCTTTTGTAACTGTTCTCTATTCTCTACGCAGCATAGATTTTTTTTTCTTTTAGTCTTTATGATTTTATTTTTATTTTTGTACAGTGTTGACTTTGGGGCTGATAGAGAGGTGCACGCTCGGGTGATATCGGCCACAAGTGAACAATTGTTTTTCAATCTTCACATACGCACGAGCCGCATTGCGCATATGCAGATCTTGTCCTGCGTCTTCGGACGCAGTGCAGCTGCAGACATTGGGTGAGTTACAGTCAGCAACTATTTGGGGGGCATTTAGGAGGACAGTTTCATAAAATGGGGGCGTGTCTTCCCCGTTTGTGAGGCGTGACAAAGCCAGTATCTCCGCCATCGGACGCAGATTCATTGGCTTTGGCAGCTGGTCATTCTGAGTAACACAAAGGTTTCTCAAAAATCCAATGGTCCTGATGGTGTTCTGATGAGCGGATCTGAGAAGCCGGCAGTGGGACGCTTCCTGCGGCCTTAGCATATACACTCAAATCCGCTGCAACCGAAAATTCAGCACCGATCCACACAGCATCTACCTCTGAGTCAGCCCCTTTGTTTGAAAACTGTAATGGAGATTTCACAATGAAAATTAACTTCATAACACCGATGCTAAAATAAATGAATTTGGAGTTTTCAGGGTTTGAATGGAAACATCGATGATATGAGATACTGATAATTATGACCTGTTATGTTGCAGTACACGTATGAAGGAAATGAATCTGGTGATCTTTCTGTTGATTTCTCCATCGTGTGGGACGGACATTTTTACATCGATAAACCAGCCACATTTAAAGGTACAAGACAGACTCCCGATCCGTGTGCACTACACACGTCGTCATGTATTCCTGATCATCGTACATCTCTCTCTTCCTCCCAGCTTTGCTGTATAAGTGTCCGGCTCAGCGGGAGAGCTGCGGTCTCTGTCTGAAGGCGGATCCACGTTTTGAGTGCGGCTGGTGTGTATCAGACAATAAATGTCTCCTCCGCCAGTACTGTGCCAACCCCAAGACCAACTGGATGCATCTCAGCAAAAGGAACACACGTTGTACCAATCCCCAAATCTATGAGGTTCGTTTCCTTCCACCATGTGAGCTGACGCTCTAAGTGGTCCTAGTACCAGACTAGCAATAGTTTGCTTTGAGCCTTAACCTGCAAATGTACCTAAAGTGAAGGACACTGTGTATGAAATGAAATGAAATCCCGCCAGGGGTCTAGTACAGACGTTGAGATCCCGAGAGGGTTAGGTTAAGGGCTCCCGTGGGGACTTGGGGTTAGGCACCCCCCCCCAGGAGGGTTAGGCTAGGAAAAGGGGGGGTTAGGGTTAGTCACCCCCCTGGGAGGCTTAGGTTTAGGCTGCGGGGAAGAGGGGGTTAGGGTTAGGCACCCCTAAGGGAGGTTTAGGAGGGGGGGTTAGGTTAGTAAATAGTTAAATACTTACCTGTCGGGATCTTCACTGCCGGTCTTCCAGCGTCCGACTGTATTCGTTACCGATCCCGTTGAAATAAATACTGATGTTCACAAGCGTTTGATAAACTCCTGGAGCTTTCTTACAAAGTGTAGCTTATTTCAGCAAAAATTGTCATGAGGGTAGACTATTTCCCATTAGCACACCAAACCTCTTGTCTGTAAATGTTATTCAAGGAAACATGGAGCCTTTCAAGGTCTACAGTGGCCATACAGTTATTGTATTAGTGCTAGCAATGTTTTATTTTTATATTTATATATTTATTTATTTTTTGTGAGACCCCTCTCCCCAAGTGTTACTTGACCTATTTCTCACTTCTCTCCCTTTTTAGATTCATCCGCTTACTGGCCCAAGAGAGGGGGGGACTAAAGTCACCATTAGTGGGGCTAACCTTGGCTTGTATTTCCGAGAGGTGTGGGTGCAGGTGGCGGGGGTGCAATGTGCATCGGTGCCCTCGCAGTACGTCAGTGCCGAGAGGTAAGCCATATTGATGTGCTGTAGGTAATTGGGAGTCATTCGATGATGATGTAGCTTATGGATGGTAGAATAGCTTAGTATTGGGAACAAGTTCTAGTGCCATTAGCAGGGTCATGCATAGATTTACATATCATTATACAGTCTTGTCCGTCAAATGTCCATTGTGATGAAATCCCACTTTCTACTTCAGAGTCCATAGGGGGTCCACAGGGTTGACCTTGGGGTATAGCTGGATCTGAATCCACGGGCACCACGCAGTTAAAGCTTTGCTGCTCCCAGGATGCACTTGGGTCCGTCCTCCTCTATACCCCGCCCCCGAGCCACAGACACCTCAGTTTTAGTTGGTGCCCGGCCGGAGTCGGGTCACCCTGGGCAGTGTGGCTGCATAAGCAGCCCCTAAGCTTTATTTTTATTTTAAAAAAAAAAAGATTTTATTTTATTTTTTTACTATCTTCAAGAGCAGCAACATCAGACTGTCCATCTGGACGTCCATGCTGCTGCTCCAACAGCCCCGCTGGCGCTGCGACGCCAGTACTGATCCGGGGATCGCAACGGGACCCCGGAGTCAGTACTAGCGTGGCTCCGGGACCTCCCAAGGACTGCTGCCGGACACACGGGGCCAGGTAGAACAAAGACAGTCTTTAGCCGCCGGTCTCTGGGGACAGACCGGCGGCGCTAGTAGCGGTGGCGGCCTCCCCCCTCAGAGGCATACCCCGCATAACCGCTGGACCACCAGGGTGTAAGTACCGGTGGGGAACCGGCTTCCCTGGTGGTTTCTTACTAGCAGGGGAGGCAGCCTTCCCTGCTTGTGCGGCTTCTCCCCTCAGCCCAGCACGCCTTCTCTTGTGTGCTGGCGTCGCTGGGCTGTTATCTCCTGGCCACTCCTCCTCAGAGCTCTCCGGCGGCCATCTTCTCCAGGCAGTGTCGCAGAGCTCCCAGGCGGTATCCAGTGGACCAGTCCCCCTGCGTACCTCTCCCCCTACAAAGGACAGTGTTCGCAGCACTATAGCCCTCCCAGACACTGAATCTGGGAGGTGATTGTAGCTGAAGGTGCAGTGAGTATAACTTCTCTGCATGGTATGTGACTATTGCTAGTGCTGCCTGTCTGTGCTTATTTTCTACTTACTGTCAGCTTTTTACCTATCCCTTTCCTTCTCCTACGGCCCGCAGGTGCGTGGGGGAGGGGTGTTCTTTCTGTTTACCTCACTTATATAGATCTACATATTTGTGAGGTCCGTCACATACAGCGGTGTGCTGCTCAGTACCATTTTGTGGGCTGCTTGTGTTGCATACTGGGGAGTGCGCAGGTGTTATACGCCTTACCTCGTTTCGGTGATACATTGTTATTGCATAAGTTTTGTGTCATGTCTGATGAGAATGAGCGCTCCGTGGCTCCTGTGTTGTTTTCCTGTCGACGCTGTTCGGCAGGGGTTGACGGGGGCGGATTTGTCTCAGGACGGTCTGTGCAGTTGGTGCCAGCTGGTACCTGGTCCCTCTAAACCCCCGGTGGCGCAGGATCCTCCGTGGGCGATGTTTACGCAAGTGCTGGCGTCGATCGCGGACCGGCTTGCGGTCCCTTCTAGGGCGTTGCCCCAGCCTACCATCCCCCGTTCCCCGGGTGTGACGCGTCTGGTGCAGTCTTCCCCCGGGTCTCAGACTGTGGGTCCTTATGCGGGATTGCCTGTATACGTGCAATCTCCCACGGTGCCGCAGCAGTCGATGGTACCTTTTCAGGGGTATCCTCAAACGGTTCCCTCTCCCTGGGTGGATGTCCTCTCCAGCTCTGTTCAGAGTCTGGCGGCTTCGTCATCGGCTTTTCAGTCTATGTTGCACAGTGATTTGCCCCCAAAGACGTCCAAGCGACCCGTTTCGGCTTCACTGGCGGCGCAGTTCACGGACACGGACGTGTCTTCGGATGACTGGGAGATCCATGAAGACTCTGGCTCGGATGCCCAGGAGGTGGAGGCCAAGTCCTCCATTAATGTGCCGGCATTGGTTAGGGCGGTGCGGGCCATCCTTCATATAGAGGAGGATGCGCCGGCCCCCAAGTCGAAGTACCCTAATTTTAAAAAGGCCAAAGTAGTTTTGACTGTTTTTCCCCTGTCCGACCAGTTGACGGATCATATGGCAGGGGCCTGGCAGTTGTCCAGCAAGAGATTCCAACCGCAGAAATGGTAGGCTTCAAACTACCCCTTTCCTGAGGCTCATTGCAGGAAATGGGAAACTCCGCCTGCGGTGGATTCCCATGTCACCCGCTTGAATAAAAGTGCTGCGTTGCCTTTGCTGTCGATCTCCTCCCTGAAAGATCCCACGGACAGGAAAGTGGAGACTTGTTTGAAGTCTATCTACTCTCTCTCGGGGGCGGTGGCCCGGCCGTCCATGGCCATCTTTTGGGTGGCTAAGGCCATCGAGAGCTGGGCCAACGCTTTGGAGGATACCTTTCCGGATGATGCTCCGGAGATCCAGAGAGCGTTGATAGGACAAATGAGGGATGCGGCTTCCTACATTGGGGAAGCCTCGTTGGATGCAAGCCTGCTGACCTCTATGCTGTCGGCTGCAGCTGTGTCGGCGCGTAGGTCCTTGTGGCTGAGGTCTTGGAGAGCTGACGCAGACTCCAAAAAGGGCCTGGAGGCCTTACCTTTTAATGGAGAATTGCTATTTGGTCCAGACTTGGACAAAATAGTGGATACTCTGGCTAAATCTAAATCAGCCTTCCTCCCTTCGGCTTCTGCACCTACCAAGGTACGGAGCTCTGCCTTTCGGTCCTTTCGGGTTCAGGGCAAGGCCAAAGGTCAGTCCTTCCCGAGGCAGTCGGCGACCAAGGCCGCCTCTAAGCCCAAGAAGCAGGCCTGGAGTGCCAGGCTCCCTTCTTCCAAACAGGAGGATAAACCTTCTGCCTGATGGGACGGGCCTCCCTCTGGCGGACCCCAGAGTGGGAGGCCGACTCCTTCTACTTGTCCAGTGCTTGCACAATACCACCACGGATGCCTGGGTTCGAGAAGTGGTCTCCCAGGGGTACGCCCTGTCTTTTCGGCACAGACCGCCCCACCAGATTTTCTGCACAAGTCCTTCTCAGGACAAGACCAAGTCTTTACAGATTCAGGAAGCTATAGAGTCCTTGCTGAGAGCAGGGGTCATTGTTCCCGTTCCTCAATCACAACGAGGGACGGGGTACTATTCTCTGTTTCTGGTGCAGAAACCCAATGGTTCTCATCGCCCTATCCTCAACTTGAAGTCTCTGAACAAATTCCTCAGAGTCCCCAAGTTCAGGATGGAAACGTTACGTTCCATCATTCTGGCGATGGAACCTGGGGATTACATGGTGTCCCTGGATATCCAGGACGCCTACCTCCATGTTCCAATAGCACCTTCGCACCAGCGGTATCTGAGGTTCGCTATCCTTCAACATCATTATCAGTTCCGGGCGCTACCCTTTGGCCTCTCCACGGCACCGAGGGTCTTCACAAAGGTTATGGCGGTCATGGCCGCACATCTTCGGAACCAGAATGTACGGCTGCTACCGTATCTGGATGACCTCCTGTTGCTGGCGAGCTCCCCGGAGGTACTGCTTCAACATCTCCACCTGACGATCGCTTGCCTGCAGGCGCACGGGTGGCTGATAAATTGGAAAAAGTCCTCCCTGATTCCATCACAGCGGATGGTTCATTTGGGAGCCCTGCTGGATTCTCGTCAGCAAAGGATCTTCCTGACCCCGGAGAAGGTCTCCTCCCTACAGCTGCGGATACACAGTTGCCTGAGCAGTTGCCGCCTGTCGGTCCATTCGGCTATGAGAGTTCTGGGGTCCATCGTGTCGACATTCGACATGGTGGAATTTGCCCAGTTCCATTCTCGGCCCCTGCAGGGGCTGATTCTATCGGAATGGAACGGGTTACCTCACCGGTTCCGCTCTCAGATGCTGGTGTTGTCCCCGGAGGTTCGGCAGTCTTTGGTGGTGGCTTCAGACAGCTCATCTGGTCGAGGGGCGCCCCTTTTGGATCCCGGACTGGGTCCTGCTCACGACGGATGCCAGTCTCCGGGGTTGGGGGGCAGTGACCGGCTCATTGTCGCTTCAGGGTCGTTGGTCTGCAGAAGAAGCACTTCTCCCCATCAACATCCTGGAACTGCGGGCGGTATACAGGGCGCTGCAGTCGTCCGGCCCCGCTCTTCACGGAAGGGCGGTTCAGGTGCAGTCCGACAACGTCACCACGGTGGCGTATATCAACCACCAAAGAGGAACTCGCAGTCGGGCAGCGATGTCAGAGGTGTCTCGCATTCTTGATTGGGCGGAGTGTCACATTCCAGCGATCTCGGCAGTCTTCATTCCCCGAGTCCTCAATTGGGAGGCGGACTTCCTCAGCCGTCACGACGTGCATCCCAGGGAATGGTCGCTTCACCCAGAGGTATTTCAGCTACTCGTGGACAGATGGGGACTGCCGGAGCTGGACTTGATGGCCTCCCGTCACAATCACAAGTTGCCTGTTTACGGGTCAAAGACCAGAGACGCAGGCGCCTGTCTGGTAGACGCGCTGTAGGTGAAATGGACATTTCACCTAGCGTTTCTGTTTCCTCCAATATCCCTACTTCCTCGGGTTCTGCGGAAATTCAAGCAGGACGGCGGCACGCTCGTGCTGGTGGCTCCGGCGTGGCCCAGACGTCCTTGGTACTCCGATATGAGGAGCCTCTCCATCGACACTCCGTACCTTCTTCCTCAGCGTCGGGACCTGTTCTCTCAAGGGCCCTGCCTTTACCCGGATCTGGGTCGGCTGTCTTTGACGGCGTGGCTCTTGAGACAGCCGTCTTGAGGTCGCGGGGCTTCTCCAGTTTGGTTATTGGTACCATGCTCAGGGCACGCAAGCCTGCTTCCGCACGGATTTACCACAGGGTGTGGTGCACTTACTTTCAGTGGTGTGAGTCCAGAAGCTATGATCCTCAGGTGTTCCGAGTTTCTAGGATCTTGGAATTTCTGCAATCGGGTTTGGACCTCGGCTTACGCCTTGCCTCCCTGAAGGTTCATGTGTCCGCTTTGTCCGTGTGGTTCCAACGACGGATTGCTACACTGCCAGATGTTCACACCTTTTTCCAAGGTGTTCTCAGTATCCAGCCTCCCTTCGTGCCTCTTGTGGCTCCTTGGGACTTGGCGGTGGTGCTACGGGTCCTGCAGGGTCCCCCTTTTGAGCCTCTTGGGTCAGCGGAACTCAAGTGGCTGACGTTTAAGACAGTTTTTCTCCTGGCAATTGCTTCTGCTAGGAGGGTGTCAGAATTGGGGGCGCTTTCCTGTCGCCCTCCTTTTCTGATTTTACACCAGGACAGAGCGGTTCTCCGCACTCGTCCTGAGTTTTTGCCCAAAGTGGTCTCAAAGTTTCACATTAATCAGGAACTTGTGGTGCCAGCTTGTCAGTCATCTGATCTTTCAGCTGGTGAGGCTTCCTTAGATGTAGTCCGGGCGCTTAGAATCTATGTGGACCGGACTGCTTCGGTTAGGAAGTCTGATTCATTGTTTGTCCTCTTTAGTTTTCACAAGAGGGGTTGGCCTGCCAACAAACAAACGTTAGCCCTTTGGCTTTGTTCCGTTATTTGTGAGGCTTATGCACAGGAGGGTTTACCTGTGCCAGCCTTTGTTGAGGCTCATTCCACTCGTTCTGTGGGTCCCTCTTGGGCTGCTAGACGTGGCGCCTCTGCTGTTCAGCTGTGTAAGGCGGCCACTTGGTCTTCAATTCAGACGTTTTTGAGGTTCTATGCTTTTGACACCTTCACCTCTCAGGATGCATCCTTTGAGCGCCGGGTACTCCTTTCAGCACAGGAGCGTCCCCGCCCTTAGTTGTACTACTTTGGGACATCCCCAAGGTCAACCCTGTGGACCCCCTATGGATCCTGAAGTAGAAAACAAGAGATATGGTAAGAACTTACCTTTGTTATCTCTGTTTCTACGAAGTCCATAGGGTCCACAGGGCGCCCGCCCTGATGCACCTGGCTTCAAATGGGCTTTGTGGCTGGTCACCGGTTTTCCGTCTCCCATTTCTGTGAGTATGGTTTCTTGTGTGTTCCAGTCTTCCTTCTCTCTGTTTAGTCTCCTCCTCCGGCCTTGGCTGCTTACCAACTGAGGTGCCTGTGGCTCGGGGGCGGGGTATAGAGGAGGCCGGACCCAAGTGCATCCTGGGAGCAGCAAAGCTTTAACTGCGTGGTGCCGGTGGATCTTGATCCAGCTATACCCCAAGGTCAACCCTGTGGACCCTATGGACTTCGTAGAAACAGAGATAACAAAGGTAAGTTCTTACCATATCTCTTGTTGTCTGGGTTGTTTGGGTACCACTTTATTTGATTTTTTTATTTTTTGTTTTTTTCACACCTCTCTAAGAACCTTAATAGTTTGAGAATTATGGGGGAGATTTAATAATGCTTGGAGAGAGATACAATTGGAGATAAATAGAACCAACCAGTCAGCTCCTAACTGTCACTGTACAGGCTGTTTTGAAAAATGAGTTAGAAACTAATTGGTTGGTGCTATTTTATCTCCAATTTTATCTCTCTCCAAGCTTTATTACATCTCCCCCTAAGTGTTTAATATGCAGTCAGTGTCTGATCAGAGATGTACGCTATTCCGATGTTCTTGTAGCTAAGCGATTATCGGCCGTCTGCGTGTGTCTGATTTGCACTACGCAAGCGTCCAGGTACATTACCGTAGTCGCTCGCAGTGACTTTTCATTGACAAAGTGGTTGATGGGCCGTTTGGGGTAGGTAACGAGCAGTGGGGCCAATAAACTCAGGTGTGTCCTGACGTTTTCTGGGCGTGTCGTAGCTTCCATCTGCTATCCTGTACACAAAGTGGTTCCAAAGTCTCAGGCTGTTCTGCGCAACCAAAGGGCTACTCAGGTGGCCGATAATCTAGTGACCCGCGACTATGGCACAGGTGGGCATGTCAATACATATCCCGGGTCTGCAACATTTGCATATTTTCGCACATCCGCTACGTACTATTGCATTAGCATACATCTATGAAATGATCCCACATTTTTATCCCCTGTGTCTGTAGTGCACATATGAAAAATAAACTATAAAATGTCTGAAATATGGTCTGGATATTGGTGCTATCCCCCCTTGACACACACACACACACACACACACACACACATATACACACACACTACATAATATGGTCTGGATATTGGTGATATCCCCCCTTGTCTCACACACATATATACACACACACACTACACAATATGGTCTGGATATTGGTGATATCCCCCCTTGTTACACACACACACACACACACACACACACACACACACACACACACACACACACACACACACACACTACATAATATGGTCTGGATATTGGTGATATCCCCCCTTGTCTCACACACACACGCACACACTACATAATATGGTCTGGAAATTGGTGATATCCTCCCTTGTCACACACACACACACATATACACACACACTACATAATATGGTCTGGATATTGGTGATATCCCCCCTTGTCACACACACGCACACACATATACACACACACATATATACACACACACTACATAATATGGTCTGGATATTGGTGATATCCCCCCTTGTCACGCACACACATATACACACTAGGGATGTGCAGGCTCGGATAGGTTCGAGTTTGCACGTGGAGTTCGGATTTTTCCCTCCAAAAAAACGGAACTCAGAACGAGGCAAAACGTCATCTTACATGGACGAACATCATCATTCCTGGTCTTTTGTCCAGGAATGATGATGTTCGTCCATGTAAGATGACGTTTTGCCTCGTTCTGAGTTCCGTTTTTTTGGAGGGAAAAATCCGAACTCCACGTGCAAACTCGAACCTATCCGAGCCTGCACATCCCTAATACACACACACATATATACACACACACTACATAATATGGTCTGGATATTGGTGATATCCCCCCTTTCTACTTCAGGGTCCATAGGGTATCCACAGGATACCTTGGGGGTATAGGTGTGACGTCAGTCGCAGGGCACCAAAGAGTTAAGCTTTCAGCCTCCCAGGATGCACTAGGTCCCCCTCCTATACCCCGCCCCCGGGCCAAGGCACCTCAGTTTAGTTTGGTGCCCGGCCGGAGTCGGGTGCACCTGTTGGAGTGGGGGCTAGAAGAGCCCCTGAAGCTTATTCTTCATGCAGCTGTGGCTGCACAACTGGATGTACAGCATGGACAGTCAGTCCTGACGTCCATGCTGTCTTCCCTACACCCCGCCGGTACCAGAACGCCGGTACTGATCCGGGGATGCTGGTGGGCGTCTGGGGTCACAGCTAGCGGTGACCCCAGATGCTCCGGACCATGGCCGGATTCAAGGGGGACAGAGGTAAGCAGCGGGGTCCCGCGGTGGGTCCCCGCTGATCACATGGTCCTAAGTCCCCAGGCAGGGGGCTCCCTGGGGACTGGCTGCAGCGTGGAGCCAGGCGACCAACCTGCGCTTCCACTACCCCCTGGGACAGCGGACCGCAGCAGAGCGGTAGCGCTGCGGCGTCCCAGGGGTTAAATGCATGCCAGGGGAGCGCGCCTTCCCTGTCTCACAGCCGGCGCCTCCCCCGCTGCACACAGCCCTCTCTGCATGCTGCCGACTGGTCCTGTGGCAGCGCTCCTCCCCCAGGCCAGCCTCCTCTCTGCTCCTCGGCGGCCATCTTCTCCAGAACGCATGGTGAACGCTGCTGGAAGCGCTGGACGGAAGCATCGTGGTCTGGGTCCCCCCGCATACCTCTCCTCCGCTGTGGTCAGGTCTGTGTATGCAGCGCTGTGTCCTACCAGGCCCTGTGTCTGTGTAGTTGAGTGATCAGCGCTGTTAGTGCAGGAATTGTTATTTCTCTGCATTGTATGTGACTGTGCTAGCGCTGCTGCCTGTAATCTTTTCTTCATCTAAACTGTCAGCTTTATTACTGTCCCTGTTCTTTCTGCTAAAGCCCTTGCGGTGCGGTGCTGCAGGGTGGTCTCTCGCCTATTTAATACTTAATTGGTGAGAGAGGTCACATACGTGGTGCCATCATGTCTGAAAGTGATTTTCCCCTCCGGCTACAGTGTACCACGTGCAAAGTACCGTTAGCGGAGGGGGAGGGTAGCGCGGAGGGCCTTTGCCGGCAGTGTTTGTCCATGGCGCGGCCTATTACGGTTACAGCACCGGTACAGGAGCCGCCCTGGGCTTGTTTCGCTCAGGCGTTAACAGCTTTAGTGGGCCAGTTAGCTCCGCAGCCCGCGTTTACTCCGATGGGTTTGTCCCAGCAGTCTGTGGTGTCGTCACCCATGCAGGGGTTCCCACGACAATTGGTGGTACCCCACAGTCTCCCTATTTCCCCGCTCCCGGGTTCTCAGGAGCCAGCGTGGGTTAACTCCCTGACGAGTTCTGTACAGCACTTGTCGGATGTGTTGCAAGGGGAGTCTGTGATGCGGCCTCATAAAAGGCCGGTGGCGTCTCTGTCCGCTCCTTATGAGGATGACGAAGGGACGTCTGATGATGGGGAGATTCTGGATCCTTACGATCAGGAACCTTTCCATACTAAGGACGCTGATGCTAAGTCCAAAGTATATATTCCTGGACTTATTCGGGCGGTCCGCACAGCCTTGGTGATTGAGGACGAAGTTCCCCCAGCGGCTAAATCTAAGTATGCCTTTTTCAAAGATGTGAAGGGCGATGCCACAGTCTTTCCTCTTTCGGGTCAGTAGGTGGACCATTTAGAGGAGGCGTGGAAACAACCTGGCAAAAGATACCAGCCGCAGAGACGCCTGGCGGTGGCTTATCCGTTCGCGGATAATTATTTTGCTAAGTGTGAATCCCCTCCACAGGTGGATTCTCACGTGACCCGTCTTGTCCGTAGTGCCACATTGCCGATGCCATCCATGTCCTCCCTTAAGGATGCTACGGACCGCAAGGTAGAAATCTGCCTGAAGTCCGCTTATTCCCTTGCAGGGGGGGCAGCACGGCCGGCTATGGCCATTTGCTGGGTTGCCAGAGCGATGGAGCGCTGGGCGGATTCATTAGAGGCTTCTTTTGAATCCGACTGTCCGGCCGAACAGGCGGAGTTGATTGGCAATCTCCGTGATTCGGCCACCTACATCAACGAGGCGGCTCTAGACATTAGTACTCTGGTGTCTAGAATTTCTTCAGCAGCGGTAGCTGCTCGTCGCACCTTGTGGCTGCGATCCTGGAAGGCGGACGCAGATCCAAGAAAGGTCTGGAAGCGTTGCCGTTTACCGGAGAAGTTCTCTTCGGTCTGGATCTGGATAAGATTGTGGCCACGCTGGCGGCAGCCAAATCTGCTTGTCTCCCGTCGGCCGCTGCTCCTTCTGGTTCTGGACCATCGTCCTTTCGGTCATCTAGGGCCCAGGGCAGGCCCAAACCACAGTCGTTTCCTCGACAGGCTGGCCCTAAGAAATCGGTCAAGCCCCGGAAACAGGCATGGAGTACCAGACGTCCGGCCCCCAAGCCAGATGACAAGCCTGCGGCCTGACGGTCCGGGTCTCCCCTTGGGGGATCCCAGGGTGGGAGGCCGCCTGCTGCAGTTCTCCCGGTGTTGGTCGTTCACTACGACAGACACTTGGGTTCTGGAGGTGGTCTCTCACGGGTACGCCCTCTCCTTCCGGCACAGACCCCCGGCTCGATTCTTCACCACGGGTCTACCATCAGACCGGAACAAGGCTACGGAGCTGCGGAAGGTATTGCACACTATGCTCCAGGCTGGAGTTATAGTGCCTGTTCCATTCTCCCAGAGGGGCCAGGGTTTCTATTCAAATCTATTTTTGGTACAGAAACCCAATGGGTCATATCGTCCGATTCTCAACCTCAAAGCACTCAACAAGTCTTTGCGGGTCCCGAAGTTTCGGATGGAGGCCCTACGGTCCATCATTCTGGCGCTGGAACCTGGGGACTACATGGTGTCATTGAACTTACAGGACGCTATGGCGGTCATGGCGGCTTCTCTGCGGCTGCAAGGAGTCCGCATGTTGCCGTACTTGGACGACCTGTTATTGGTGGCAGGATCTCCAGAGCTCCTGTTACACCACTTGGACCTGACCATTGCACTGCTGCAATGGCACGGCTGGCTAATCAACTGGCAGAAGTCCACTCTAATCCCGTCTCGGAGGATTCTGCATCTTGGAGCCTTATTGGACTCGGGACAGCAAAGGATCTTCGTGACGGAGGACAAGATCTCTGCTTTACAGTCAAGGGTGCGCAGTTGTCTGCACAGCCGCCGGGTGTCCTTACACTCGGCGATGAGGTTACTGGGCTCCATGGTGTCGGTGTTCGACATGGTGGAATACGCCCAGTTTCACTCCAGACCTCTGCAGCACCTGATCCTGTCCAAGTGGAACGGGCTGCCTCAGTCTCTGAAGTTCCAGACGATTGTGCTCACCCCGGAGGTTCGCCTGTCCCTTGCGTGGTGGTTAAAGACGACCCACCTCAACAAGGGACGTCCGTTCTGGGTTCCAAATTGGGTCCTGTTGACAACGGACGCCAGTCTTCGGGGCTGGGGAGCAGTTTCGGGTCCACACTTGTTCCAGGGCAGGTGGACACCGACAGAAGCGGAGCTTCCAATAAATATCTTGGAACTCCGTGCGGTCTTCAATGCTCTCCTGCAGGCACAGCGGTTTCTCCAGGGTCACCCGGTGCAGGTCCAGTCGGACAATGCTACCACCGTGGCCTACATAAACAGGCAAGGAGGAACTCGCAGTCGGGCGGCTCTCGTAGAGGTCTCTCGGATCCTGGTTTGGGCGGAGCGCAATCTTCCGGCCATATCAGCGGTCTTCATCCCGGGAGTGCTAAATTGGGAGGCGGACTTTCTAAGTCGCCAGGACGTTCATCCAGGGGAATGGTCCCTGCACCCGGACGTTTTTCAACTACTGGTGGACAGGTGGGGTCTTCCAGAAATCGACCTCATGGCGTCCCGGCACAACAACAAGTTGCCGGTGTACGGGTCTCGCACAAGAGACGAAGGGGCGTCTCTGGTGGATGCTCTGTCCGTCCGGTGGACGTTCAGGTTCGCATACCTGTTCCCTCCGGTCTCCCTTCTTCCACGGGTAATCCGGAAATTCAAACAGGAAGGAGGGACGCTCTTGTTGATAGCTCCCGCGTGGCCCAGACGGCACTGGTTCTCAGACCTTCAGGGTCTGTCCGTGGACAGTCCTCTGCGGTTGCCGCTACGACCGGACCTTCTGTCTCAGGGTCCTTGTCTTCACCCGGACCTGACTCGGCTGTCTTTGGCGGCGTGGCTGTTGAGACGGCCATGCTGAGGTCCTGGGGGTTTTCCAGCTCTGTGGTGCGTACCATGTTACGAGCTCGGAAACAGTCTTCCGCGAGGATATACCATCGCGTGTGGCATACGTTCTTCCAGTGGTGTCGACCGAGAGGTTATGCACCGCGGGAGTTTCGTCTGTCTCGGATTCTCGCCTTCCTGCAAGCGGGACTAGATCATGGGCTTCGCCTTGCTTCTTTGAAGGTACAGGTTTCGGCCCTATATGTATGGTTTCACCGTAGGATTGCTACAATCCCGGATGTGCGCACCTTTATGCAAGGTGTTCTCCGTATTCAGCCGCCCTTTGTTCCACCTGTGGCGCCTTGGGATTTGGCTGTGGTCCTGAGGGCTCTCCAAGGACCACCGTTTGAACCACTGGGCTCAGTGGATATTAAATGGCTAACAGCTAAGACTGTTTTCCTTCTGGCCGTTGCTTCAGCCAGAAGTGTTTCTGAGTTAGGAGCTCTTTCTTGTAGACCCCCTTTCTTGGTTTTTCATGGGAACAGGGCAGTGCTCCGCACTCGGCCCGAGTTTCTTCCCAAAGTTGTTTCCCAGTTTCATGTTAACGAGGAAATAGTTGTTCCGGCCTTTAACTCACCGGGTCTTTCCGTGGGTGAGGCCTCTTTGGATGTTGTGCGGGCCTTAAGGACTTATGTTGACCGCACTTCTTTGTTTAGGAAGTCGGACGCTTTGTTGTCCTCTATGGCTTCTGTAAAAAGGGTTGGCCTGCTTCAAAGCAAACTTTGGCAGCCTGGATCCGTATGGCTATTTCTGAAGCTTATCTTCATGAAGGCCTACCGGTCCCTCTTCTCTGAAGGCTCATTCCACTAGGTCTGTGGGTCCTTCGTGGGCAGCTCGACGTGGTGCCTCGGCAGTTCAGATCTGCAAGGCTGCTACGTGGTCTTCTGTCCATACCTTCGTGAGGTATTACAGGTTTGACACCTTCGCCTCTCAGGATGCTTCCTTCGGGCGGCGGATTCTCCTTTCTGCACAGGAGCGTCCCCGCCCTTAAAGGATACTGCTTTGGGACATCCCCAAGGTATCCTGTGGATACCCTATGGACCCTGAAGTAGAAAATATGAGATATGGTAAGAACTTACCCTTGTTATCTCTATTTCTACGAAGTCCATAGGGTTCCACAGGACTCCCGCCCTGTCGCACCTGTGCTGCAGATGGGCTTTGCTCTGGTCACCGGTTTTCCGTCTCCCTCTGGTGAGAATGTGATTCTTGTATGTGTCCAGATCTTTGTTCTCTCTCTTCCTTCTCCTCCTCCGGCCTATGGCTTGGTAACTAACTGAGGTGCCTTGGCCCGGGGGCGGGGTATAGGAGGGGGACCTAGTGCATCCTGGGAGGCTGAAAGCTTAACTCTTTGGTGCCCTGCGACTGACGTCACACCTATACCCCCAAGGTATCCTGTGGAACCCTATGGACTTCGTAGAAATAGAGATAACAAGGGTAAGTTCTTACCATATCTCATATTTTTCTCTCACTTGGTCACACACACACACTACATAATATCGTCTGGATATTGGTGATATCCCCCCTTGTCACACGCGCACACACATATACACACACACATATACACACACTTACACACTACATAATATGGTCTGGATATTTGTGATATCCCCCCTTGTCTCACACACACACATATACACACACACACACTACATAACATGGTCTGGATATTGGTGATATCCCCCCTTTTCTCTCACTTGGACACACACACGCACACACTATTATGGTTGGAAGACCAGGCACCAAACGGTTTAAAACTTTGGTTCCCAGAGTCCTCCTCCATATATACCCCGCCCATAGCAGTTTGGTGTGGCAGGATTCAGATGCACCTTTGTAGAGGGTACTGCTCAGAGTCCTAAGTTTTCATTTTATGATTTATTTTGATAAGTTTTCCTGAGTTGGCCGTACTTAGTGTCCGTATTAAGACTCATGTACTGCGACTTCATCTACCTCCGACAGGCCGCAACGTCAGTAATTGTGCTGGTGATTTCGGCGGGTCGTGGCTGAGCTTCGCTAGCAGCAATGCTGTGACCTGGACTGTACCGGATGTTCGGAGATGTCGGGTAAGGCGATTCCTCCCTTGCGGGGAATCGCACGCGGAAGTCCTTGCTTCTGGTGTTAGAAACGTACCAGAAGCCGCTGCTGTAAGTAACAGGGATTGTCCGCGTCCTTACTACACCAGCCAGGGCCTTATCGTCTGATGCCGGTTATAGGCAGCAGACGTGTATTTGCTACCATGAGGCCAGCGTACCCTGTTGGATAATGCAGCTATGGGGAGGTAGGCGCTCCCCCGGCAGCTCCGACCCAGACGCGTCTGGCTTGCTTCGCCTATCCTCCATGTGTATGAGACGCTCACTGTCCACGGAGTGCACCTGTCAGTCAGTCTCCCTGTATACCTCTCCCTTGGTTAAGGTATACGGTGCTCTATATCCTACTATTACTTTGCATTGCTGTAGTTGATTTTGAGCCCATTGTAATTATATTACTTATGCATTGTATGTAACTGTTGCTAGCTACTGAATGACTATGATTTATTTCTATCTGTCAGTTATAACTGTTATTTCTTTCTGAGTACATCACATTGATTTAGAATTTGTGATGGCTGTCGCATAACACTGCGATTGTTGCCTTTACTTTAAACATGTCTAAAGATAAAGGGAAGCAGGAGGGGGAGAGACTTGTGCTGGTTTCATGTATATCATGTACATCATGTATGGCCTATGTGTCCTCACAGGATATAAAGGAGGGTATGTGCTGTCTGTTTATAAAGAGCCACCTCACCAGTCCGGTTACCTGTTGTTGGACAAGAGCCGTCTTGGGTTGCTTCTTTGTCCCAGGTTATGATTCAGGTGGTGGATCCTTTGGCTACTCCAACGATGCCTCCTTGGATGGGGTGTCCACATATGTTTTCACCTCATGGGCATTTCTCTATAAAGGATGTGGATAGCCATTCTAGTCAGAGTATGGCGCCGTCTAATGTTGATAACAGACCGGTACTGACTAAAGCACCTAAATGTAAGTTGTCTTTTATCGCAGTCTGAGCAACATATGGATTCAGACGCATCATCAGAGGAGTTAGATGTTGCACAGGATTCCTCTCCAGGGTCTACTTCTGGGGAGGAGGATCATCCATCTACTGTGGATGTTACTACTTTGGTGAGGGTGGTTAGATCAGTCCTAGATATTCAGGATGATGAACCAGCTCATAGTAAGAAGACCCCAATGTTTAATCACCACCGAAAGGTGATCAAAACGGTATTTCCTGAGTCTGAACAGCTCACTGAGCAGGCATGGGGAAACCCTGATAAGCGATTTTATGTTGATAAGAGAATAAAATCATTGTACCCATTCCCACCTTCGGTATGCGCTAAGTGGGAGGTAACTCCTACTGTGCTGATGTAACGCATCTAATCAGAAAGGCTACATTGCCTATTCCATCGGCTTCTTTGAAGGATTCCGCAGATAAAAAGATTGAATCGTGTCTTAAGGCAATATTCTCATAATTTGGAGCTGTTACCCGTCCGGCTATAGCTGGAGCCTGGGTAGCTAAAGTAGTTGAAGAATGGATTGGGGCATTGGAAAATTCCCTACCAGATGCTACCAGAGAACAGATGAAGTATATCTCCCATATACGGGAAGCGGCTTCCCTATCTGGGAGGAGCTGCAGTGGATGCTGGAATCTTCGCTTCTAAGGCATCAGCAGCTTCCATAGTGGCCTTGGAAAGCTGATACAGCATCAGAGAGGGCGCTGGAAGTCTTACCTCTTCATGGAAAGGAACTCTTTGGAGCAGAGCTGGATAACATAATGGCGGCTTCAAAGTCAGCAGGTCTGCCATCTACAGCATATAGTGGAGCTAAGCAGGTTTCTTTTCAGTCTTTTTGCTCTCAGTGGAAAACCAAAAGACAGAATTCCTCCCACCCGAATAGTTTTCGTAAGTCAAAGCGACAAACTAAGGGATCTGGTCAGACAAGACGTTCAGCTTCTAGGCCAGACAATAAGCCCTTTGGCCTGATGGAGTGGGCCTCTTCCTGTGGGATCCCAGGGTGGGGGGCCAACTTCTTCAGTTTGCGGATTGTTGGTATCAAATGACAGATGCCTGGGTCAGAACTGGTCTCTCAGGGGTATGCCCTCACTTTCAGGAGACACACCCACCAGAGGTCTTTTGCAACAAAGCCTCCATCGGATGTGGGCATGGCCTTGGCTTTTCAGGAAGCAATTCACTCCCTGATGCAGGCAGGGGTGAGAACTCCAGGCCCTATTTCTCAACAGGGAAGAGGTGGTTGTTCAAATCTATTTCTGGTCCAGAAACCAAATGGGGCATATCACCCTATATTGAATCTAAAAACCTTCAACAGGTTTATCCATGTTCCCAGATTCTGCATGGAAACTCTCCGGTCAATTATTTTGGCTTTGGAGCTGGGAGATTACCTGGTTTCCCTGGATATTCAGGATGCATCTGTATGTTCCATTTATCCCATCCCACTAGCAATTTTTAAGGTTTGCTGTTCTCCAGCAACATTACCAATTTCAGGCTCTACCCTTTGGCCTCTCTATGGCTCCCCGGGAGCCATATCTGGATGACCTTCTGATATTAGCACAGACTCCGAGGGTGTTGCAACACCATCTTCAGCTGACCATAGCCTGCCTACAAAGGCACGGCTGGATCATCAATTGGAAGAAATCATCACTTTCTCCAACATAGCAGATGATTCATGTGGGAGCGTTGTTAGATTCTCAGGCACAAAGGGGGTTTCTGCCAGAGGACAAGATTATGGCATTATCAATGCGGATACACAAGCTGATACGCAGGCAAAGAATATCCATTCTGTCAGCAATGCAGATACTGGGATCAATGGTGTCGACCTTCGACATGATGGGTTATGCTGAGTTCCATTCTAGGCCTCTGCAAAGGTTGATTCTCTCCAGGTGCAACGGACAGTGTTATTCAATACGGTCCAAGATGATCTTTCTCACCTCAAAGGTTCGTCACTCCCTCTTGTGGTGGCTTCAAATGGAGCATCTAAACAAAGGGCACCCCTTCTGGATTCCAAGTTGGGTTCTCCTCACCACGGACGCCAGTCTTCGCGGATGGGGGGGCAGTGACAGGTCATCACACCTTTCAGGGGAGGTTGACAGATCAGAAAAGTCATCTGCCAATAAACCACCTGGAACTGTGAGCAGTATACAAAGCACTGTCAGGGCACAGGACTTGCTTCAGGGCAGGCCGGTGCTTCTTAGAGGCAATGGCTGTAAGATGGGACTTCAGGTTAGCGTATCTCTTTTCTCCAATTTCCTTGCTTCCAAGAGTTCTCAGGAAATTCAAGCAGGGAGGCGGAACAGTAATACATGTGGCTCCAGGTTAGCCCAGACGTCATTGGTTCACCAACATTCAGAATCTGTCAGTAGACAGTCCGTATCCTCTTCCTCTGTGGCAGGATCTGCTAACGTAAGGTCCCTGCCGACATCCGGACTTGCCCCGTCTAGCTTTGACGGCGTGGCTCTTGAATCTTCCATCTTAAGAGCAAAGGGATTTTCCAGTTCAGTTATTCAGACGATGCTTAGGGCACGGAAGGCTGCTTCTGCGCGCATCTATTACAGAGTTTGGTATTCCTTTTGGTCAATGGTGTTCTCATAAGGAATATGATCCTAAGCAAATTCAGAATTTCCAGGATTCTGGCTTTTCTGCAGGCAGGATTAGACATTGGTCTCCGCTTGGCTACTTTAAGAGTGCAGGTTTCTGCACTATCAGTCTGGTTCCAGGAGAAGATTGCTTCATTACCAGATGTTTAGAATTTTTTTCCAAGGAGTTCTGCGGGTTCAGCCTCTTTTTGTTCCACCGGTAGCACTGTGGGATTTGTCTTTTGGTTCTTAAGGGGTTACAAGCATCCCCATTTAAACCTTTTAGACTGAAGTGGTGACAGCAAAGACAATTTTTCTTCTTGCTATCTCATCTGCTCGCAGACTCTCTGATTTGGCATCACTCTCTTGTTGCTCCCCATTTTTGATTTTCCACCAGGATAAAGCTGTTCTTTGTACAAGGGAGGGTTACCTTCCTAAGGTAGTGTCCCGTTTTCATGTGAATGAAGACATTGTTGTTCCAGCTTTTCTGGCTCCAGACCTTTCTGTAGGTGAAGCCTCCCTGGATGTAGTTCATGCTCTCCCTATTTATGTGACGCGTGCGTACGAATTCTGTTACAAAGAGAGAATCTGATTTTCTATTACATGTTTTTACAAACGAGGATGACCAGCTAGTAAACAGACTCTGCCGAGATGGCTACACATGACTATCTCCCAGGTGTATACACAGGCTGATCTTCCTGTCCCAAGCACGGTGACAGCGCATTTTACTGTCTGTAGGGCCATCGTGGGCATTCAGTCGTGGTACCTATGCTGAACAATTATGCAAGGCTGTCACGTGGTCTTCTGTCCACACTTTTCTTAGGTTCTATGCCTTTCATACTTTTGCCTCTCAGGATGCTTCCTTTGGGTGACGATTTCTCCTTTCTGCTCAGGAGCGTCCCCACCCTAGGGGAACTGCTTTAGGAAGTCCCCATGGTATCTCTACGGATGCCTATGTACCCCAAAGTAGAAATATAGAGTTATAGTTGACTTGCCTAGATAACTCCTTTTTTCGAAGGTCCACAGGGCACCCACCCTGACACACCTGGCTTCATTGGGTGTTTTTTATTTCGATCACAGATTCCCTCATTTCTGTAAGTGTGTTTCTGGTGCACGATTGTTCTTCCTTCTCCTGCCTTTAGGGTTGCTAACTAAACTCAAGTCCTATGGCTAGGGGCGGGGTATATATGGAGGAGTGCCCGGGGCTTTCTGGGAGCCAAAGTTATTAACTGTTTGGTGCCTGGTCTTCCTACCATAATCCCCATGGTATCCCTGTGGACCCTATGGACCCCAAAGAAAAGGTGTTTATTTAGGGAAATCTACCATAACTCTATATTTCTTCTTCAGGGTCAATAGGGCTCCACAAGGAGACATTGGGTGTAGGTGGGACCTGGAGGACCGGACACCAACAGCAAAGCTTTTCAATCCCAGAATGCTCCGGTCCTTCCCCCTATACCCCGCTCACAGCCCAGTTGGTGTCCGGCAGGAGCTGGACCACCATTATAACGGGGCTGCATTTAGCAGCCCAAGCTTTAATTTTATGATTTAATTTCCTTTTCCTTTTATCATAACGAGCGTGCAGCACCAGACTGTCCTCCGGACGTCTGTGCTGATGCCCCATCACCCCTCCGCGGCGCGGTGACACCAAGCCTGTGCTAGGTACTCCTGGCGGGACTCAAAGGGCAACTAGCTAGCAGGCTCCCCAGACTGCAGCCCGGAATCCAGGGGACAGGTAAGGTGGAACCACCGTTCACAGGGACCCGCGTCTTGGTGCAGTCTTGCCTCCGGTCTCAGGCGACAGACCAGAGGCGCTGGTGTGGACACTGGCTCGCCCGCAACTCCTCTAGACCAACGGGGCACAAATATACTGCCGCAGAGGCATATTATAAAGGCTAGGGGACCCAGTGATTAATGTCAGTAAGGGGATAAGGTACTGTCCCTGCAGGCCCTCCCCCAGCTTAGGGTGCCTTTCCCCTGCGGTCTTGGTGTTCCCTGAGCTGCTCCTCCCTCATCCTCCACCCCCTCAGAGACGCGCGGCAGCCATTTTATGCAAACATGTCTCCGGGAACGCTGGGTCCAGTCAGCTTGTATACCTCTCCATAGGGTATCTCTCAGGATACCTTGGGGTATAGGTGTGACGTCAGTCGCCGGGCACCATAGAGTTAAGCTTTTCAGCCTCCCAGGATGCACTAGGGTCCCCCTCCTATACCCCGCCCCCGAGCCAAGGCACCTCAGTTTAGTTTGGTGCCCGGCCGGAGTCGGGTGCACCTGTCGGAGTGGGGGCTAGAAGAGCCCCTGAAGCTTTCTTCTATGCAGCTGTGGCTGCACATCTGGATGTACAGCATGGACAGTCAGTCCTGAAGCCCATGCTGTCCTCCCTACACCCCCGCCGGTACCAGAACGCCGGTACCGATCCGGGGATGCTGGTGAGCATCTGGGGTCACAGCTAGCGGTGACCCCAGATGTTCCGGACCATGGCCGGATTCAAGGGGGACAAAGGTAAGCGGCGGGGTCCCGCGGTGGCTCCCCGCTGGTCACATCATCCTAAGTCCCCAGGCAGGGGGCTCCCTGGGGACTGGCTGCAGCGTGGAGCCAGGCGACCAACCTGCACTTCCACTACCCCCTGGGACAGCGGACCGCAGCAGAGCGGTAGCGCTGCGGCGTCCCAGGGGTTAAATGCATGCCAGGGGAGCGCGCCTTCCCTGTCTCACAGCCGGCGCCTCCCCCGCTGCACACAGCCCTCTCTGCACGCTGCCGACTGGTCCTGTGGCAGCGCTCCTCCCCCAGGCCAGCCTCCTCTCTGCTCCTCGGCGGCCATCTTCTTCTGGACGCATGGTGAACGCTGCTGGAAGCGCTGGACGGAAGCATCGTGGTCTGGGTCCCCCCGCATACCTCTCCTCCGCTGTGGTCAGGTCTGTGTATGCAGCGCTGTGTCCTACCAGGCCCTGTGTCTGCGTAGTTGAGTGATCAGCGCTGTTAGTGCAGGAATTGATTTTCTTTGCATTGTATGTGACTGTGCTAGCGCTGCTGCCTGTAACTTTTCTTCTAAACTGTCAGCTTTATTCTGTCCCTGTTCTTTCTGCTAAGCCCTTGCGGTGCGGTGCTGCAGGGTGGTCTCTCGCCTATTTACTATATAATTGGTGAGAGGGGTCACATACTTGGTGCCATCATGTCTGAAAGTGATTTTCCTCTCCGGCTACAGTGTACTACGTGTAAAGTACCATTAGCGGAGGGGGAGGGTAGCGCGGAGGGCCTGTGCCGGCGGTGTTTGTCCATGGCGCGGCCGCTTATGGTTACAGCACCAGTACAGGAGCCGCCCTGGGCTTGTTTCGCTCAGGCGCTTACAGCCTTAGTGGGCCAGTTAGCTCCGCAGCCCGCGTTTACACCGATGGGTTTGTCCCAGCAGTCAGTGGTGTCGTCACCCATGCAGGGTTTCCCACGACAATTGGTGGTACCCCACAGTCTCCCTATTTCCCCGCTCCCGGTTTCTCAGGAGCCAGCGTGGGTTAACTCCCTGACGAGTTCTGTACAGCACTTGTCGGATGTGTTGCAAGGGGAGTCTGTGATGCGGCCGCATAAACGGCCGGTGGCGTCTGTCGACTCCTTATGAGGATGACGAGGGGACGTCTGATGATGGGGAGATTCTGGATCCTTACGATCAGGAACCTCTCCACAGTAAGGACGCTGATGCAAAGTCCAAGGTATATATTCCTGGACTTAATTGGGCGGTCCGCACAGCCTTGGTGATTGAGGACGAAGTTCCCCCAGCGGCTAAATCTAAGTATGCCTTTTTCAAAGATGTGAAGGACGATGCCACAGTCTTTCCTCTTTCGGGTCAGTTAGTGGACCATTTAGAGGAGGCGTGGAAACAGCCTGGCAAAAGATACCAGCCGCAGAGACGCCTGGCGGTGGCTTATCCGTTCGCGGATAATTATTTTGCAAAGTGGGAATCCCCTCCACAGGTGGATTCTCACGTGACCCGTCTTGTCCGTAGTGCCACATTGCCGATGCCATCCATGTCCTCCCTTAAGGATGCTACGGACCGCAAGGTGGAGATCTGCCTGAAGTCCGCTTATTCCCTTGCGGGGGGGCAGCACGGCTGGCTATGGCCATTTGCTGGGTTGCCAGAGCGATGGAGCGCTGGGCGGATTCATTAGAGGCTTCTTTTGATTCCGACTGTCCGGCCGAACAGGCAGAGTTTGGCAATCTCCATGATTCGGCCACTTATATCAACGAGGCGGCCCTAGACATTAGTACTCTGGTGTCTAGAATTTCTTCAGCAGCGGTGGCTGCTCGTCGCACCTTGTGGCTGCGATCCTGGAAGGCGGACGTAGATTCCAAAAAGGGTCTGGAGGCGTTGCCGTTTACCGGAGAAGTTCTCTTCGGTCTGGATCTGGATAAGATTGTGGCCACGCTGGCGGCAGCCAAATCGGCTTGTCTCCCGTCGGCCGCTGCTCCTTCTGGTTCTGGACCATCGTCCTTTCGGTCATCTAGGGCCCAGGGCAGGCCCAAACCACAGTCGTTTCCTCGACAGGCTGGCCCTAAGAAATCGGTCAAGCCCCGGAAGCAGGCATGGAGTACCAGACGTCCGGCCCCCAAGCCAGATGACAAGCCTGTGGCCTGACGGTCCGGGCCTCCCTTTGGGGGATCCCAGGGTGGGAGGCCGCCTGGTGCAGTTCGCCCAGTGTTGGTCGGCCACTACGACAGACACTTGGGTTCTCGAGGTGGTCTCTCATGGGTACGCCCTCTCCTTCCGGCACAGACCCCCGGCGCGATTCTTCACCACGGGTCTACCATCAGACCGGAACAAGGCTATGGAGCTGCGGAAGGTATTGCACACCATGCTCCAGGCTGGAGTTATAGTGCCTGTTCCATTCTCCCAGAGGGGCCAGGATTTCTATTCAAATCTTTTTTTGGTACAGAAACCCAATGGGTCGTATCGTGCGATTCTCAACCTCAAAGCACTCAACAAGTCTTTGCGGGTTC
Source organism: Taudactylus pleione (assembly GCA_031769625.1). Lineage (NCBI taxonomy): Eukaryota > Metazoa > Chordata > Amphibia > Anura > Myobatrachidae > Taudactylus > Taudactylus pleione. Next base: position 155,627 of record JAUIMM010000923.1, on the reverse strand, counting down.
CGAAGTATCGGATGGAGACCCTACGGTCCATCATGCTGGCGCTGGAACCTGGGGACTACATGGTGTCATTGGACATACAGGACTCTTACCTGCATGTCCCTATTCTTTTGCGCCATCAACAGTTCCTCAGGTTTGCAATCCGCAGCGACCACTTCCAGTTTCGGGCGTTACCTTTTGGCCTGGCGACAGCACCACGGGTTTTCACCAAGGTGATGGTGGTCATGGCGGCTTCTCTGTGGCTGCAGGGAGTCCGCATGTTGCCGTACTTGGACGACCTGTTATTGGTGGCAGGATCTCCAGAGCTCCTTTTACGCCACTTGGACCTGACCATTGCACTGCTGCAACGGCACGGCTGGCTAATCAACTGGCAGAAGTCCACTCTAATCCCGTCTCGGAGGATTCTGCATCTTGGAGCCTTATTGGACTCGGGACAGCAAAGGATCTTCGTGACGGAGGACAAGATCTCTGCTTTACAGTCAAGGGTGCGCAGTTGTCTGCACAGCCGCCAGGTGTCCCTACACTCGGCGATGAGGTTACTGGTGTCGGTGTTCGACATGGTGGAATACGCCCAGTTTCACTCCAGACCTCTGCAGCACCTGATCCTGTCCAAGTGGAACGGGCTGCCTCAGTCTCTGAAGTCCCAGACGATTGTGCTCACCCCGGAGGTTCGCCTGTCCCTTGCTTGGTGGTTACAGACGACTCACCTCAACAAGGGACGTCCGTTCTGGGTTCCAAATTGGATCCTGTTGACAACGGACGCCAGTCTTCGGGGCTGGGGAGCAGTTTCGGGTCCACACTTGTTCCAGGGCAGGTGGACGCCGACAGAAGCGGAGCTTCCCATAAATATCTTGGAAATCCGTGCGGTCTTCAATGCTCTCCAGCAGGCACATCAGTTTCTCCAGGGTCACCCGGTACAGGTTCAGTCGGACAACGCTACCACCGTGGCCTACATAAACAGGCAAGGAGGAACCCGCAGTCGGGCGGCTCTCGTAGAGGTCTCTCGGATCCTGGTTTGGGCGGAGCGCAATCTTCCGGCCATATCAGCGGTCTTCATCCCGGGAGTGCTAAATTGGGAGGCGGACTTTCTAAGTCGCCAGGACGTTCATCCGGGGGAATGGTCCCTGGACGTTTTTCAACTGCTGGTGGACAGGTGGGGTCTTCCAGAGATCAACCTCATTGCGTCCCGGCACAACAACAAGTTGCCGGTGTACGGGTCTCGCACAAGAGACGAAGGGGCGTCTCTGGTGGATGCTCTGTCCGTCCGGTGGACGTTCCGGTTCGCATACCTGTTCCCTCCGGTCTCCCTTCTTCCATGGGTAATCCGGAAATTCAAACAGGAAGGAGGGACGCTCCTGTTGATAGCTCCCGCGTGGCCCAGACGGCACTGGTTCTCAGACCTTCAGGGTCTGTCCGTGGACAGTCCTCTGGGGTTGCAGCTACGACCGGACCTTCTGTCTCAGGGTCCTTGTCTTCACCCGGACCTGACTCGGCTGTCTTTGACGGCGTGGCTGTTGAGACGGCCATGCTGAGCTCCCGGGGGTTTTCCAGCTCTGTGGTGCGTACCATGTTGCGAGCTCGGAAACCGTCTTCCGCGAGGATATACCATCGCGTGTGGCATACGTTCTTCCAGTGGTGTCGACCGAGAGGTTATGCACCGTGGGAGTTTCGTCTGTCTCGGATTCTCGCCTTCCTGCAAGCAGGACTAGATCATGGGCTTCGCCTTGCTTCTTTGAAGGTACAGGTTTCTGCCCTATCTGTCTGGTTTCACCGTAGGATTGCTACAATCCCGGATGTGCGCACCTTTATGCAAGGTGTTCTCCGCATTCAGCCGCCCTTTGTTCCACCTGTGGCGCCTTGGGATTTGGCTGTGGTCCTGAGGGCTCTCCAAGGACCGCCGTTTGAACCACTGGGCTCAGTGGATCTTAAATGGCTATCAGCTAAGACTGTTTTCCTTCTGGCTATTGCTTCGGCCAGACGTGTTTCTGATTTAGGGGCTCTTTCTTGTAAACCCCCTTTCTTGGTTTTTCATGGGAACAGGGCAGTGCTCCGCACTCAGCCCGAGTTTCTTCCCAAAGTTGTTTCCCAGTTTCATGTTAACGAGGAAATCGTTGTTCCGGCCTTTAACTCACCGGGTCTTTCCGTGGGTGAGGCCTCTTTGGATGTTGTGCGGGCCTTAAGGACTTATTTTGACCGCACTTCTTCGTTTAGGAAGTCGGACGCTTTGTTTGTCCTCTATGGCTTCCGTAAAAAGGGTTGGCCTGCTTCAAAGCAAACTTTGGCAGCCTGGATCCGTATGGCTATTTCTGAAGCTTATCTTCATGAAGGCCTACTGGTTCCTCCTTCTCCGAAGGCTCATTCCACTAGGTCTGTGGGTCCTTCGTGGGCAGCTCGACGTGGTGCCTCTGCATTCCAGATCTGCAAGGCTGCTACGTGGTCTTCTGTCCATACCTTCGTGAGGTATTACAGGTTTGACACCTTCGCCTCTCAGGATGCTTCCTTCGTGCGGTGGATTCTCCTTTCTGCACAGGAGCGTCCCCACCCTTAAAGGATACTGCTTTGGGACATCCCCAAGGTATCCTGTGGATACCCTATGGACCCTGAAGTAGAAAATATGAGATATGGTAGGAACTTACCCTTGTTATCTCTATTTCTACGAAGTCCATAGGGTTCCACAGGACTCCCGCCCTGTCGCACCTGTGCTGCAGATGGGCTTTGCTCTGGTCACCGGTTTTCCGTCTCCCTCTGGTGAGAATGTGATTCTTGTATGTGTCCAGATCTTTTTTTCTCTCTCTTCCTTCTCCTCCTCCGGCCTATGGCTTGATAACTAACTGAGGTGCCTTCGCTCGGGGGCGGGGTATAGGAGGGGGACCCTAGTGCATCCTGGGAGGCTGAAAAGCTTAACTCTATGGTGCCCGGCGACTGACGTCACACCTATACCCCAAGGTATCCTGTGGAACCCTATGGACTTCGTAGAAATAGAGATAACAAGGGTAAGTTCTTACCATATCTCATATTTTTCTGCGTTTTTATGTGACTTGTGCTAGCGCTAATCTCTATTTTCTATACTGTCAGTTTATACCTGTCCCTCTTTTCTACTATACCCTGACATACTAAGGTATATGGGGATTATTGTACCTCACATCTTCTAAATAATTGTGAGGGCTATCCCATACTAAATAGCGCAGTTGCACACTACATTCTGCCATATTACACACAGGGTGTTCACTGCACTGTATCATACTGTGTATTCTGTTATTCTTGTGGCTATGTCTGGCAGAGGAAAGAATAACAAGCAACCTGATGCTGCTGCTCCTACTCTGTAGTCCTGTAAGTCCTGCTCAGCGGGCTTAGCCCCAGAGGACCCCATTTTGTATGGTCTTTGTACTAATTGTTACACAGCCCCAGGCCCCTCAGCCCCAGTGTCTCCTCCTCATGACCCACCCTGGGCTGCCTTTTCTCAGGTGCTGGCAAAGATTGCGGATCACTTAGCAGTCCCCGTGGTAGTCCGTCCTGTGGGATGGCTACAGCAGGTACTCCTTGCAAATCCTTGCCACCCCCTTGGGTAAACTTACTGTCTACCTCAGTACAGAGGTTGGCTAATACCTCTACAGTTATTCAACAAATGCTGCAAAAGAAAAAGCCTTTACCTACTAAATCTGCTCTGTTATCTTCCCAGTCCACTCAGTTATCTGATTCTGATATATCATCTGGGGAGGCAGAAGACGCAGACCTCTCTCACTCTGACTCCATCTCAGGAGAAGAGGAGCCACCCTCTAAACTAAATATAACTTCTCTTGTAAGAGCTGTAAAATCTATTTTACAAATTGAAGAGGATGAACCCGCTCCTAAGAAAAAGAATGCACTTTTTAAACGACAAAATATAGTTTTACCAGAATTCCCACGGACCAGCTATCTGATCACATGAGTGACGCTTGGAATATGCCTGGTAAAAGGTCTCAAATCCCAAAACGGTTCAGTTCCTTTTACCCTCTTCCAGCTACTGATTGCACTAAATGGGAAGTTCCCCCAGTAGTGTAACACATCTGGTTAAAAATGCCACCTTACCCATCCATACTGCAACTTCCTTGAAGGAGACTACAGATAGATGTATAGAAGCTTGTCATAAATCCATTTACTCTCTTACAGGAGCTATTACTCGTCCTGCTAGGGCTACGGCCCAGGTGGCGAAAGCCATTGAGAGTTGGGCAGAGGCCCTAGAAGAGACATTTCCCCCTGATGCTTCAAGGGAACAACTATCCTACATATCTCACATTAGGGATGCAGCCTCCTACTTGGGTGAAGCAGCTATGGATACGGCTCTCCTGGCCTCCAGAGTATCTGCCACTTCGGTAGTAGCCCGCCGTATTGTTTGGCTCCGTTCCTGGAAAGCATATTCAGACTCATACAGGCTCTGGAGTCTCTGCTTTATTCAGGAACCATCCTCGTTGGTTCAGAATTAGATAAAATTGTGACTACTTTGGTAGCTTCCAAGACTGCGTTCCTGCCCTCTGCATATAATACAAAACCTAGAACGTCATCCTTTCTGTCCTTTCGCCCTCAATGCAAAGCCAAAGGTTCGTTCTTTCCACGGCAGCAGACATTAGCCAAGGCCTCCAAGCCTAGGGCTAAACAAGCCTGGGCTACTAGACGTCCACCTGCCAAGTCGAAGGACAAGCCTGCAGCCTCACTGGGCGGGGTTCCCAGGGTGGGAGGCCGACTTCTTCAATTTGCCCAGGTTTGGCATCAAAACACCTCATTCCCTGGTAAGAGAAGTGGTCTCTCACGTATATGCCCTCTCCTTCCTGAGGCAACCCCCAAAACTGTTTTTTTGCACAGGACTTCCATCGTTTCAACCAAGGCCCTGCTGCTCCAAAAAGCCATTCAGTCCTTACTGAATTCAGGAGTAATAATTTAGGTCCCCTCCTCACAATGAGGCAAGGGCTATTATTCTACCCTTTTCTTAGTTCAGAAACCCAATGGGTCTCATCGACCTAACCTCAAATCTCTGAACAAGTTTATCAGGGTGCCCAGGTTTCGTATGGAGACCCTTCGTTTTATTATCCTAGTTATGGAGCCTGGAGATTTTAAGGTATCCCTAGACATTCAGGGCGCGTACCTACATGTACCCATAGTGCCCTCTCATCAACAATATCTCCGATTTGCTATCCATTAGCAATATTACCAATTTCAGCTCTGCCGTTTGGCCTCTCAACGGCCCCTCGGGTCTTTACCAAGATAATTGCTGTTATGGCGGCCTGTCTTCGGCGTCAAGGGATCTGACTGCTCCCATATCTGGACGATCTCTTGCTGTTGGCCAGCTTCCCAGAGACTCTTCATCTCCATCTGCAGGTAACAATTTCCTTTATACAAATGCGCAGTTGGCTGATCAACTGGAAAAAATCTTTCCTGACACCCTCTCAAAGGATGGTACATTTGGGAGCCCTCCTGGACTCTCGAGTTCAGAGAATCTTCCTAACGGTGGACAAGATTTCAGCACTGGAGCACAGACTACGCAGGCTGCTTTACAATCGCAGAGTGTCGATTCACTCTGCAATGCAGGCATTGGGGTCAATGATGTCCACCTTCAACATGTTGGAGTTCGCCCAGTTTCACTCCATGCCCCTACAACACCTGATCATCTCCAGGTGGAATGGGTTACCCCATCTGCTCAAATCCCAGACAATGAGCCTCCCCCCAGAGGTTCGCCTGTCCCTAGCCTGGTGGCTATAGACTTCCCATTTGAACCAGGGTTGTTACTTTTGGATCCCAGTAACCGGCCAGCACTCCTTCCTCAGCCGTCACGATGTGCATGCAGGAGAGAATGGTCTCTACATCCAGAAGTCTTTCAGCTTCTGGTAGACAAATGGAGTCTTCCAGAAGTGGATCTCATGGCCTCAAGATACAACCACAAACTTCCAATTTATAGAGCCAGAACAAAGGACTCCGACGCGGCCTTCATAGACACCTGGTCTGTGAAATGGAACTTCCATTTGGCATATCTCTTCCCTCCAATATCCCTGCTTCCTCGTGTGCTTAGGAAATTCAGACAGGAGGGGGGCACGGTCCTATTGATGGCTCCAGATTGGCCCAGACATCATTGCTACTCGGATCTTCTATGGCTCTCCATAGACTTTCCACTTCAACTTCCTCTACAAGTAGACCTGTTGTCTCAGAGTCCATGTCTACATCCGGACCTAGCCCGTCTGTCCTGTGTCTCTTGAGACATCAATCCTAACTGCTAAGGGTTTCTCTGGCTCTGTGGTCCAGACCATGCTCAGAGCATGTAAACCGGCCTCAGCCAGGATTTATCAAAGAATATGGCATACATATTTCGAATGGTGTGCTCCACGAAACTATGACCCTCAAGTCTTTAAAGTTTCTCGAATTCTTGCCTTTCTTAAGACTGGACTGGATCTTTGCCTCCGCCTAGCATCTCTCAAAATGCAGGTTTCTGCTTTGTCTATCTGGTTTCAGCACAGAATTGCTCCTATACTGGATGTTCACTCCTTCATGCAAGGTTTTCTACGGATACAACCTCCCTTTGTCCCTCCTGTGGCTCCATGGGATTTGTCAGTGGTGTTCAAAGCACTTCAGGAACCTCCATTTGAACCCCTGGCATCGGTGGATGTCAAATGGCTCACTGCAAAGACTTTTTTCTGGCTATAGCTTCTGCCCGTAGGGTATCAGATTTAGGGGCGCTTTCTTGTCGCTCCCCCTTTTTGATATTTCATCGGGACAGGGCTGTTATTCGAACACTCTCCACAGGGGAGACAATGGGGTGTAAGTGGGACTTGGAGGACAGAACAACAACAGAAAAGCTTTTCAATCCCAGGATGCTCCGGACCTTCCCGCTATTCCCCGCCCACAGCCTGAGCGCAACTCCGTTTCGTTGGTGTCCGGCAGGAGCTGGATCACAGTTTTAACAGTGGGACTGCTATTAAGCAGCCCAAGCTTATTTTTATAATTTACTTTTATTTTCATTTATTTTACTACTGAGCAGTCCTTTGGACGTCTGCACTGCTGCTCCATCACCTCTCTGCTGCGCCGTGACACCAGCCCTCTGCTAGGTAATCCCGGCGCGGCTCCAAGGGGGACCTAGCTAGCAAGGCTTCTCGGACCCCAGACTGCATGCGGAACTGAAGGGGACAGGTAAGGCGGATCTCTGCTGGCGGGGACCCGCTTCTATGCGCAGTCTTTCCTCCGGTTTCGGGAGACGGACTGGAGGCGCTAATGTGGATACAGATTCGTCCGGGACTCGACTAGACCACCAGGGCATTACAAGCACTGGCGCAGGGCACAATTAAAGCCAGGGGACCCGATGGTTAATGTCAGCATAGGGGAGAAGGCCTCCTCCCTGTGGCCCCTACCCCCGGTCAGGGTACCCCTCCCTCACTTTCCGCCCCCTCTGAGACTCATGGCAGCCATTTTCTGCATTCAGGTCTCCGCGAACGCTGGTTCCAGTCTCCTTTTATACCTCGCCCAAGGGCCAGGTTTATACAGCACTATATCCTACCAGCCACTGCGGTCTGTGTAGTTGATTTTTGTGCCCACTGCAGTTATATTGTATATTCTGCATTTGTATGTGACTTGTGCTAGTGCTACTGTCTGTTTTCCGATTACTGTCAGTTTATACCCTTCCCTTTATACTACTATAACCCTGGCATAATAAGGTATAAGGGCGTTCATTGTACCTCACATCTCCCTATATTTGTGAGGGCTATCACATACTATATTTCGCTGTTGCACACTACACTGTGCCATAGTACAAGTACATCTGGCGTGCTCACTACTGTCAGATTGTGTTACATTATTCTTGCAGCTATGTCTGGCAGAGGTAAGAATAACAAGCAGCCTGATGCTCCCACTCTGGTGTTCTGTAAGTCCTGGTCAGCAGGCTTAGCTTCAGAGGACCTCATTTAGGATGGTCTTTGTGCATCTTGTTATACTGCCCTGGGCCTATCAGCCCTGGTGTCCTCCCTGGGCTACTTTTTCACAGGTGCTGGCAAAAATTGTGGACCACCTAGCGGTCCCCGTGGTAGCTCCCCCTATGGGATGGCCACAGCAGGTACCTCAAGTCTCTGAACAAGTTTATCAGGGTGCCCAGGTTTCGTATGGAAACTCTCCTCACTATTATCCTGGCTATGGAGCCTGGGAACTTTATGGTGTCTCTGGACATTCAGGACGCTTACCTACATGTACCTACAGCGCCTTCTCATCAACAATATCTCCGGTTTGCTATACTACAGCAACATTACCAATTTCAGTCTCTGCCTTTTGGACTGTCAACGGCTCCTCGGGTCTTTACCAAGATCATGGCAGTTATGGTGGCCTATCTTCGTCGTCAAGGGGTTAGACTGCTCCCATACTTAGATGATCTCTTGCTGTTGACCAGCTCCCCAGAAATTCTTCACTGCCATCTACAGGTAACCATTGCCTTTCTACAAATGCGTGGTTGGCTGATCAACTGGAAAGTCTTCCTTGACCTCTTCTCAAAGAATGATACATCTGGGAGCCCTCCTGGACTCTCAGGTTCAGAGAATTTTCCTAACAGCAGACAAAATCTCTGTACTACAGCACCGGGTGCACAGACTACTACACAGTCACGAGTGTTAATTCACTCTGCAATGCAGACCCTGGCATCCATGGTGTCCACCTTTTGAGATGGTGAAGTTCGCTCAGTTTCACTCCATGTCCCTACAATACCTGATCCTCTCCAGGTGGAACAGGCTGCCCCATCTGCTCAGATCCCAGGTGATGGGCCTCTCCCCGGAGGTGCGCCTGTCCCTAGCCTGGTGGCTACAGACATCCCACTTAGGCAAGGGACGCCCCTTTTGAATCCCGGACTGGGCACTCCTCATTACGGATGCAAGCCTCCGAGGCTGGGGCGCAGTGACCGGCCAGCACTCCTTCCAAGGCCACTGAACTCCAGCCGAGGCAGTCTTACCAATCGACGTCCTGGAACTCCGAGCCATCTACAGAGCTCTCACTCTGGCTCAGGATATTCTTCAAGGCAGGCCAGTACCAGTACAGTCCGACAACGAAACGGTAGTGGCATACTTCAATCACCAAGGAGGCACTCTTAAATCGGACAGCAATGGCAGAAGTGTCCCGCATTACACATGGGCCGAACGCCATCTCTTCAGTGTTCATCCCAGGTATTCTCAATTGGGAAGCTGATTTCCACAGCCGTCACGACGTGCATGACAGGAGAGTTGTCTCTACTTCCAGAAGTCTTTCAGCTCCTGGTGGACAAATGGGGTCTACCGGATGTGGACCTCATGGCCTCAAGACACAACCTCAAACTTCCAGTGTATGCATTATCTTTTAGGTGGACCTTCCATTTGGCGTACCTCTTCCCTTAAATTTCCATTCTTTCTCGGGTTCTTCGGAAGTTCAAATAGGCAGGGGGCACAGTCCTGTTGGTAGCTCCAGCTTGGCCCAGACGCCATTGATACTCCAATCTTCAAAGTATCTCCATAGACGTTCCTATTCAACTTCCTCTACAATTAGACCTGTTGTCTCAGGGTCCCTATCTACATCCGGACCTGGCCTGTCTGTCTTTAATGGCTTGACTGTTGAGACATCCCTCTTAAGGGCTAAGGGATTTTCTAGCTCTGCGGTCCAGACCATGCTCAGAGCAAGTAAACCGGTCTCTGACAGAATCTATCACCAGATATGGCATACATATTTCCAGTGGTGTTCTTCTACAAGCCCTCAAGTTTTTAAGGTTTCTAGAATACTTGCTTTTCTTCAGGCTGGATTGGATCTTTGACTCCACCTAGCACCTCTGAAAGTGCACATCTCTGCTCTGTCCATCTGGTTCCAGCGCAATATTGCGCCTCTACCGGATGTTCACACCTTCCTACAAGGTGTTCTATGTATACAACCTCCCTTTGTCTCTCCTGTGGCTCCATGGGATTTGTCAGTGGTTCTCCACGCACTTCGGGAACCTCCATTCGAACCCCTGGAATCAGTGGATGTCAAGTGGCTCACTCTGAAGACTGTATCTTCTGGCTATAGTATCTGCCTACAGGGTATCTGATTTAGGGGCACTTTCATGTCGCTCCCCCTTTTTAATCTTTCATCAGGACAGGGCTGTTCTTCGTACGCGCCCGGGCTTCCTTCCCAAGGTGGTTTCTCGTTTCCACCTTAGTGAGGAAATTGTGGTTCCAGCCTTTCAATCACCAGACCTCTCAGTAGGTGAGGCTTCTGTCAAAGTCAAGTACCAAAATTGAATGAAGTACAAAAATAAACAACTTTCTGTACGTTTAAATCTAAATCAATATTTAAGTATATGGAATATTTTATATTCCATATACTTAAATATTGCTTTTCATTATCACGCATTGTTATATATTCGTGTTTATATTCTTTACGAACGTTGCACAATTTCCAATATAACAGTGTGTAAATATAGCACTGCAATGTATGAAAATATATTTGATTTTGTAAGTAATCACAGATTTGTGATAACTTGTTTTATTCAACTTTGCTTGTAGTTGCAGCTTGTTTGCTAAATGTATATGCTTTCCATAAGAACCTGTTATTAACTGTAAACTGTTTCCTGCCATCTTCCCACTCTGAGTGGCGATTGCCTGAGGACATAAGCACACGTGGATACAACAATGATGACAAGAGGTTACCACCACTCAGGAAGGCAGTTTGAAAGCTTGACCAGTTGCATTGTTTTTACCTGTAATCTATTGTGTAGTGACCAGTTTATCTAAACTGTAATATGTGTTACGAAGGGTGCTCCTTTATGCTTTTCTGTCTATAAAATGTACCACACTGACCCTGCAAGTCAGTGCGTTTGGAATTGAAGCCTTGTGTTGGTACTCTTTGAATTTCTGCAAATAAATCTTTTGGACTTTGGAACTCCACAATTATTTTACTTTAATACTTCTTTGGATGTGGCCCGTGCTCTGAAGATCTACGTGGACCGTACTAGTTCCATCAGGAAATCGGACTCCCTCTACATCTTATTTGGATTCCATAAGAAGGGATGGCCAACTAACATGCAAAGCCATCTGGCCAGAGTCTATCTCACAGGCTTACACTCAGATGGGCCTTCCTGTGCCAGCTACAGTATCTGCTCATTCTATTCTCTCTGTGGGTCCTTCGTGGGCTGCCTGGCGTGGCGCCTCTGCTGAACAACTATGCAAGGCGGCCGCATGGTCTTCTGTCCACACCTTTCTTAGGTTTTATGCCTTTGATACATTTTCCTCTTGGGATGCTTCCTTCGGGTGCAGGGTTCTTTCAGCTCAGGAGCTTCCCCGCCCTTGCACAACTTATTTGGGACCTCCCCATTGTCTTCCCTGTGGAGCCCTATGGACCCTGAAGAAGAAAAGAAGATGATAAAACTTACCCTTGTTAACTTTCTTCAAAGTCCATAGGGTCCACAGGGCACCCGCCCTGACGCACCTGGCGTCTATGGGTTTATTCTCTTAGTCACTTGTTTCCTTCTCTGTGTGAGAGTGTGATTATTCGGGTTCGGTATAATTCAGCCGCCGACAGCGGCTGCCCGGCAGGGGTGAAAATCCCGATCGTCCAAGGTAAATATTTCCTAACCCTATTCTACCCCCTAACACTCCCTTAGGGGTGCCTAACCCTAACTTCCCCCCTGGGCTGCCTACTCCTAACCCCCCCTTCCCCTAGCCTAACCCTAACCTCCTGGGGAGTACCTAACCCTCCCCTAAGGCTGTCCGCGTCCGTCTTACCTTCGATTGGTAAACCGGGCGTCGGGCTCCCGGCGTAGGTAAAATGACAGGCGTCGGGATTTTGATGCCTGTCATTTAACCCTTGCCGGGATTAGACAGTCGGGAAGCCGGCGGTCGGGATTCCGTACGTTGGCTTCCCGACTGCTTCCCGATTATTCAGTGTACTAGTCTTCCTTCTCTCCTATCCTGCTCATGCCTTGGGCTTATTAACAACACTGAGTAACCCTCAGGCTCTGGGCAGAATATAGGAGGAAGGACTGGGGCATCCTGGGATAGATTAGTGTCCGGTTCTCCAAGTCCCACCTACACCCCATTGTCTCGAAGAAAGAGTTAACAAGGGTAAGTTTTACCATAACTCTTTTGTCTCTCTCTGTCTGGGTCTCTCTCTCTGTCTGGGTCTCTCTCTCTGTCTGGGTCTCTCTCTCTGTCTGGGTCTCTCTCTCTGTCTGGGTCGGTCTCTCTGTCTGGGTCGGTCTCTCTCTCTGTCTGGGTCTCTCTCTGTGTCTGGGTCGGTCTCTCGGTCTCTGTCTGGGTCGGTTTCTCGGTCTCTGTCTGGCTCGGTCTCTGTCTGGCTCGGTCTCTGTCTGGCTCGGTCTCTGTCTGGCTCGGTCTGGGTCGGTCTCTCGGTCTGGGTCGGTCTCTCGGTCTGGGTCGGTCTCTCGGTCTGGATCGGTCTCTCGGTCTGGGTCGGTTTCTCGGTCTGGGTCGGTCTCTCGGTCTGGGTCGGTCTCTCGGTCTGGGTCGGTCTCTCGGTCTGGGTCGGTCTCTCGGTCTGGGTCGGTCTCTCGGTCTGGGTCGGTCTCTCGGTCTGGGTCGGTCTCTCGGTCTGGGTCGGTCTCTCGGTCTGGGTCGGTCTCTCGGTCTCTGTCTGGGTCGGTCTCTCGGTCTCTGTCTGGGTCGGTCTCTCGGTCTCTGTCTGGGTCGGTCTCTCGGTCTCTGTCCGGGTCGGTCTCTCGGTCTCTGTCCGGGTCGGTCTCTCGGTCTCTGTCTGGGTCGGTCTCTCGGTCTCTGTCTGGGTCGGTCTCTCGGTCTCTGTCTGGGTCGGTCTCTCGGTCTCTGTCTGGGTCGGTCTCTCGGTCTCTGTCTGGGTCGGTCTCTCGATCTCTGTCTGGGTCGGTCTCTCGGTCTCTCTGTCTGGGTCGGTCTCTCGGTCTCTCTGTCTGGGTCGGTCTCTCGGTCTCTCTGTCTGGGTCGGTCTCTCGGTCTCTCTGTCTGGGTCGGTCTCTCGGTCTCTGTCTGGGTCGGTCTCTCGGTCTCTGTCTGGGTCGGTCTCTGTCTGGGTCGGTCTCTGTCTGGGTCGGTCTCTGTCTGGGTCGGTCTCTGTCTGGGTCGGTCTCTGTCTGGGTCGGTCTCTGTCTGGGTCGGTCTCTGTCTGGGTCGGTCTCTGTCTGGGTCGGTCTCTCTGTCTGGGTCGGTCTCTGTCTGGGTCGGTCTCTGTCTGGGTCGGTCTCTGTCTGGGTCGGTCTCTCTGTCTGGGTCGGTCTCTCTGTCTGGGTCGGTCTCTGTCTGGGTCGGTCTCTCGGTCTCTGTCTGGGTCGGTCTCTCGGTCTCTGTCTGGGTCGGTCTCGGTCTCTCTGTCTGGGTCGGTCTCGGTCTGGGTCGGTCTCGGTCTCTCTGTCTGGGTCGGTCTCGGTCTGGGTCGGTCTCTCGGTCTGGGTCGGTCTCTCGGTCTGGGTCGGTCTCTCGGTCTGGGTCGGTCTCTCGGTCTGGGTCGGTCTCTCGGTCTGGGTCGGTCTCTCGGTCTGGGTCGGTCTCTCGGTCTGGGTCGGTCTCTCGGTCTGGGTCGGTCTCTCGGTCTGGGTCGGTCTCTCGGTCTGGGTCGGTCTCTCGGTCTGGGTCGGTCTCTCTGTCTGGGTCGGTCTCTGTCTGGGTCGGTCTCTGTCTGGGTCGGTCTCTGTCTGGGTCGGTCTCTGTCTGGGTCGGTCTCTCTGTCTGGGTCGGTCTCTCTGTCTGGGTCGGTCTCTGTCTGGGTCGGTCTCTCGGTCTCTGTCTGGGTCGGTCTCTCGGTCTCTGTCTGGGTCGGTCTCGGTCTCTCTGTCTGGGTCGGTCTCGGTCTGGGTCGGTCTCGGTCTCTCTGTCTGGGTCGGTCTCGGTCTGGGTCGGTCTCTCGGTCTGGGTCGGTCTCTCGGTCTGGGTCGGTCTCTCGGTCTGGGTCGGTCTCTCGGTCTGGGTCGGTCTCTCGGTCTGGGTCGGTCTCTCGGTCTGGGTCGGTCTCTCGGTCTGGGTCGGTCTCTCGGTCTGGGTCGGTCTCTCGGTCTGGGTCGGTCTCTCGGTCTGGGTCGGTCTCTCGGTCTGGGTCGGTCTCTCGGTCTCTGTCTGGGTCGGTCTCTCGGTCTCTGTCTGGGTCGGTCTCTCGGTCTCTGTCTGGGTCGGTCTCTGTCTGGGTCGGTCTCTCTGTCTGGGTCGGTCTCTGTCTGGGTCGGTCTCTCGGTCTCTGTCTGGGTCGGTCTCGGTCTCTCTGTCTGGGTCGGTCTCGGTCTGGGTCGGTCTCGGTCTCTCTGTCTGGGTCGGTCTCGGTCTGGGTCGGTCTCGGTCTCTCTGGGTCGGTCTCTGTCTGGGTCGGTCTCTCGGTCTCTGTCTGGGTCGGTCTCTGTCTGGGTCGGTCTCGGTCTCTCTGTCTGGGTCGGTCTCGGTCTCTCTGTCTGGGTCGGTCTCGGTCTGGGTCGGTCTCGGTCTCTCTGTCTGGGTCGGTCTCGGTCTGGGTCGGTCTCGGTCTCTCTGTCTGGGTCGGTCTCGGTCTGGGTCGGTCTCGGTCTCTGTCTGGGTCGGTCTCTCGGTCTCTCTGTCTGGGTCGGTCTCGGTCTGGGTCGGTCTCGGTCTCTGTCTGGGTCGGTCTCTCGGTCTGTCTGGGTCGGTCTCTCGGTCTCTGTCTGGGTCGGTCTCTCGATCTCTGTCTGGGTCGGTCTCTCGGTCTCTGTCTGGGTCGGTCTCTCGGTCTCTGTCTGGGTCGGTCTCTCGATCTCTGTCTGGGTCGGTCTCTCGGTCTCTGTCTGGGTCGGTCTCTCGATCTCTGTCTGGGTCGGTCTCGGTCTCTGTCTGGGTCGGTCTCGGTCTCTGTCTGGGTCGGTCTCTGTCTGGGTCGGTCTCTCGGTCTCGGTCTGGGTCGGTGTCTCGGTCTGGGTCGGTCTCTGTCTGGGTCGGTCTCTCGGTCTCTGTCTGGGTCGGTCTCTGTCTGGGTCGGTCTCTCTGTCTGGGTCGGTCTCTGTCTGGGTCGGTCTCTCGGTCTCTGTCTGGGTCGGTCTCGGTCTCTCTGTCTGGGTCGGTCTCGGTCTGGGTCGGTCTCGGTCTCTCTGTCTGGGTCGGTCTCTGTCTGGGTCGGTCTCTCGGTCTCTGTCTGGGTCGGTCTCTGTCTGGGTCGGTCTCGGTCTCTCTGTCTGGGTCGGTCTCGGTCTGGGTCGGTCTCGGTCTCTCTGTCTGGGTCGGTCTCGGTCTGGGTCGGTCTCGGTCTCTGTCTGGGTCGGTCTCTCGGTCTCTCGGTCTGGGTCGGTCTCTCGGTCTGGGTCGGTCTCTCGGTCTGGGTCGGTCTCTCGGTCTCTGTCTGGGTCGGTCTCTCGGTCTCTGTCTGGGTCGGTCTCTCGATCTCTGTCTGGGTCGGTCTCTCGGTCTCTGTCTGGGTCGGTCTCTCGATCTCTGTCTGGGTCGGTCTCGGTCTCTGTCTGGGTCGGTCTCGGTCTCTGTCTGGGTCGGTCTCTGTCTGGGTCGGTCTCTCGGTCTCGGTCTGGGTCGGTGTCTCGGTCTGGGTCGGTCTCTGTCTGGGTCGGTCTCTCGGTCTCTGTCTGGGTCGGTCTCGGTCTCTCTGTCTGGGTCGGTCTCGGTCTCTGTCTGGGTCGGTCTCTCGGTCTCTGTCTGGGTCGGTCTCTCGGTCTCTGTCTGGGTCGGTCTCTCGGTCTCTGTCTGGGTCGGTCTCTCGGTCTCTGTCTGGGTCGGTCTCGGTCTCTGTCTGGGTCGGTCTCTGTCTGGGTCGGTCTCTCGGTCTCTGTCTGGGTCGGTCTCTGTCTGGGTCGGTCTCTGTCTGGGTCGGTCTCTCGGTCTCGGTCTGGGTCGGTGTCTCGGTCTGGGTCGGTCTCTGTCTGGGTCGGTCTCTCGGTCTCTGTCTGGGTCGGTCTCGGTCTCTCTGTCTGGGTCGGTCTCGGTCTCTCTGTCTGGGTCGGTCTCTCTGTCTGGGTCGGTCTCTCTGTCTGGGTCGGTCTCTCTGTCTGGGTCGGTCTCTCTGTCTGGGTCTCTCTCTCTGTCTGGGTCTCTCTCTCTGTCTGGGTCTCTCTCTCTGTCTGGGTCTCTCTCTCTGTCTGGGTCGGTCTCTCTGTCTGGGTCGGTCTCTCTCTCTGTCTGGGTCTCTCTCTGTGTCTGGGTCGGTCTCTCGGTCTCTGTCTGGGTCGGTTTCTCGGTCTCTGTCTGGCTCGGTCTCTGTCTGGCTCGGTCTCTGTCTGGCTCGGTCTGGGTCGGTCTCTCGGTCTGGGTCGGTCTCTCGGTCTGGGTCGGTCTCTCGGTCTGGATCGGTCTCTCGGTCTGTGTCGGTCTCTCGGTCTGGGTCGGTCTCTCGGTCTGGGTCGGTCTCTCGGTCTGGGTCGGTCTCTCGGTCTGGGTCGGTCTCTCGGTCTGGGTCGGTCTCTCGGTCTGGGTCGGTCTCTCGGTCTGGGTCGGTCTCTCGGTCTGGGTCGGTCTCTCGGTCTCTGTCTGGGTCGGTCTCTCGGTCTCTGTCTGGGTCGGTCTCTCGGTCTCTGTCCGGGTCGGTCTCTCGGTCTCTGTCTGGGTCGGTCTCTCGGTCTCTGTCTGGGTCGGTCTCTCGGTCTCTGTCTGGGTCGGTCTCTCGGTCTCTGTCTGGGTCGGTCTCTCGGTCTCTGTCTGGGTCGGTCTCTCGATCTCTGTCTGGGTCGGTCTCTCGGTCTCTCTGTCTGGGTCGGTCTCTCGGTCTCTCTGTCTGGGTCGGTCTCTCGGTCTCTCTGTCTGGGTCGGTCTCTCGGTCTCTCTGTCTGGGTCGGTCTCTCGGTCTCTCTGTCTGGGTCGGTCTCTCGGTCTCTGTCTGGGTCGGTCTCTCGGTCTCTGTCTGGGTCGGTCTCTGTCTGGGTCGGTCTCTGTCTGGGTCGGTCTCTGTCTGGGTCGGTCTCTGTCTGGGTCGGTCTCTGTCTGGGTCGGTCTCTGTCTGGGTCGGTCTCTCGGTCTCTGTCTGGGTCGGTCTCTGTCTGGGTCGGTCTCTGTCTGGGTCGGTCTCTCGGTCTCGGTCTGGGTCGGTGTCTCGGTCTGGGTCGGTCTCTGTCTGGGTCGGTCTCTCGGTCTCTGTCTGGGTCGGTCTCGGTCTCTCTGTCTGGGTCGGTCTCGGTCTCTCTGTCTGGGTCGGTCTCTCTGTCTGGGTCGGTCTCTCTGTCTGGGTCGGTCTCTCTGTCTGGGTCGGTCTCTCTGTCTGGGTCTCTCTCTCTGTCTGGGTCTCTCTCTCTGTCTGGGTCTCTCTCTCTGTCTGGGTCTCTCTCTCTGTCTGGGTCTCTCTCTCTGTCTGGGTCTCTCTCTCTGTCTGGGTCGGTCTCTCTGTCTGGGTCGGTCTCTCTCTCTGTCTGGGTCTCTCTCTGTGTCTGGGTCGGTCTCTCGGTCTCTGTCTGGGTCGGTTTCTCGGTCTCTGTCTGGCTCGGTCTCTGTCTGGCTCGGTCTGGGTCGGTCTCTCGGTCTGGGTCGGTCTCTCGGTCTGGGTCGGTCTCTCGGTCTGGATCGGTCTCTCGGTCTGTGTCGGTCTCTCGGTCTGGGTCGGTCTCTCGGTCTGGGTCGGTCTCTCGGTCTGGGTCGGTCTCTCGGTCTGGGTCGGTCTCTCGGTCTGGGTCGGTCTCTCGGTCTGGGTCGGTCTCTCGGTCTGGGTCGGTCTCTCGGTCTCTGTCTGGGTCGGTCTCTCGGTCTCTGTCCGGGTCGGTCTCTCGGTCTCTGTCTGGGTCGGTCTCTCGGTCTCTGTCTGGGTCGGTCTCTCGGTCTCTGTCTGGGTCGGTCTCTCGGTCTCTGTCTGGGTCGGTCTCTCGGTCTCTGTCTGGGTCGGTCTCTCGATCTCTGTCTGGGTCGGTCTCTCGGTCTCTCTGTCTGGGTCGGTCTCTCGGTCTCTCTGTCTGGGTCGGTCTCTCGGTCTCTCTGTCTGGGTCGGTCTCTCGGTCTCTCTGTCTGGGTCGGTCTCTCGGTCTCTCTGTCTGGGTCGGTCTCTCGGTCTCTGTCTGGGTCGGTCTCTCGGTCTCTGTCTGGGTCGGTCTCTGTCTGGGTCGGTCTCTGTCTGGGTCGGTCTCTGTCTGGGTCGGTCTCTGTCTGGGTCGGTCTCTGTCTGGGTCGGTCTCTGTCTGGGTCGGTCTCTGTCTGGGTCGGTCTCTGTCTGGGTCGGTCTCTCTGTCTGGGTCGGTCTCTGTCTGGGTCGGTCTCTGTCTGGGTCGGTCTCTGTCTGGGTCGGTCTCTCTGTCTGGGTCGGTCTCTCTGTCTGGGTCGGTCTCTGTCTGGGTCGGTCTCTCGGTCTCTGTCTGGGTCGGTCTCTCGGTCTCTGTCTGGGTCGGTCTCTCGGTCTCTGTCTGGGTCGGTCTCGGTCTCTCTGTCTGGGTCGGTCTCGGTCTGGGTCGGTCTCGGTCTCTCTGTCTGGGTCGGTCTCTCGGTCTGGGTCGGTCTCTCGGTCTGGGTCGGTCTCTCGGTCTGGGTCGGTCTCTCGGTCTGGGTCGGTCTCTCGGTCTGGGTCGGTCTCTCGGTCTGGGTCGGTCTCTCTGTCTGGGTCGGTCTCTCGGTCTCTGTCTGGGTCGGTCTCTCGGTCTCTGTCTGGGTCGGTCTCGGTCTCTGTCTGGGTCGGTCTCGGTCTCTGTCTGGGTCGGTCTCGGTCTCTGTCTGGGT
The DNA here is from genome assembly GCA_031769625.1 of Taudactylus pleione. Lineage (NCBI taxonomy): Eukaryota > Metazoa > Chordata > Amphibia > Anura > Myobatrachidae > Taudactylus > Taudactylus pleione. The sequence goes on along the minus strand of JAUIMM010000923.1, from coordinate 137,076 downwards.
CGGTCTCTCTGTCTGGGTCGGTCTCTGTCTGGGTCGGTCTCTCGGTCTCTGTCTGGGTCGGTCTCGGTCTCTCTGTCTGGGTCGGTCTCGGTCTGGGTCGGTCTCGGTCTCTCTGTCTGGGTCGGTCTCGGTCTGGGTCGGTCTCGGTCTCTCTGGGTCGGTCTCTGTCTGGGTCGGTCTCTCGGTCTCTGTCTGGGTCGGTCTCTGTCTGGGTCGGTCTCGGTCTCTCTGTCTGGGTCGGTCTCGGTCTGGGTCGGTCTCGGTCTCTCTGTCTGGGTCGGTCTCGGTCTGGGTCGGTCTCGGTCTCTCTGTCTGGGTCGGTCTCGGTCTGGGTCGGTCTCGGTCTCTGTCTGGGTCGGTCTCTCGGTCTCTCTGTCTGGGTCGGTCTCGGTCTGGGTCGGTCTCGGTCTCTGTCTGGGTCGGTCTCTCGGTCTGTCTGGGTCGGTCTCTCGGTCTCTGTCTGGGTCGGTCTCTCGATCTCTGTCTGGGTCGGTCTCTCGGTCTCTGTCTGGGTCGGTCTCTCGGTCTCTGTCTGGGTCGGTCTCTCGATCTCTGTCTGGGTCGGTCTCTCGGTCTCTGTCTGGGTCGGTCTCTCGATCTCTGTCTGGGTCGGTCTCGGTCTCTGTCTGGGTCGGTCTCGGTCTCTGTCTGGGTCGGTCTCTGTCTGGGTCGGTCTCTCGGTCTCGGTCTGGGTCGGTGTCTCGGTCTGGGTCGGTCTCTGTCTGGGTCGGTCTCTCGGTCTCTGTCTGGGTCGGTCTCTGTCTGGGTCGGTCTCTCTGTCTGGGTCGGTCTCTGTCTGGGTCGGTCTCTCGGTCTCTGTCTGGGTCGGTCTCGGTCTCTCTGTCTGGGTCGGTCTCGGTCTGGGTCGGTCTCGGTCTCTCTGTCTGGGTCGGTCTCTGTCTGGGTCGGTCTCTCGGTCTCTGTCTGGGTCGGTCTCTGTCTGGGTCGGTCTCGGTCTCTCTGTCTGGGTCGGTCTCGGTCTGGGTCGGTCTCGGTCTCTCTGTCTGGGTCGGTCTCGGTCTGGGTCGGTCTCGGTCTCTGTCTGGGTCGGTCTCTCGGTCTCTGTCTGGGTCGGTCTCGGTCTGGGTCGGTCTCTGTCTGGGTCGGTCTCTCGGTCTCTGTCTGGGTCGGTCTCTCGGTCTCTGTCTGGGTCGGTCTCTCGATCTCTGTCTGGGTCGGTCTCTCGGTCTCTGTCTGGGTCGGTCTCTCGGTCTCTGTCTGGGTCGGTCTCTCGATCTCTGTCTGGGTCGGTCTCTCGATCTCTGTCTGGGTCGGTCTCTCGGTCTCTGTCTGGGTCGGTCTCTCGATCTCTGTCTGGGTCGGTCTCGGTCTCTGTCTGGGTCGGTCTCGGTCTCTGTCTGGGTCGGTCTCTGTCTGGGTCGGTCTCTCGGTCTCGGTCTGGGTCGGTGTCTCGGTCTGGGTCGGTCTCTGTCTGGGTCGGTCTCTCGGTCTCTGTCTGGGTCGGTCTCGGTCTCTCTGTCTGGGTCGGTCTCGGTCTCTGTCTGGGTCGGTCTCTCGGTCTCTGTCTGGGTCGGTCTCTCGGTCTCTGTCTGGGTCGGTCTCTCGGTCTCTGTCTGGGTCGGTCTCTCGGTCTCTGTCTGGGTCGGTCTCTCGGTCTCTGTCTGGGTCGGTCTCGGTCTCTGTCTGGGTCGGTCTCTGTCTGGGTCGGTCTCTCGGTCTCTGTCTGGGTCGGTCTCTGTCTGGGTCGGTCTCTGTCTGGGTCGGTCTCTCGGTCTCGGTCTGGGTCGGTGTCTCGGTCTGGGTCGGTCTCTGTCTGGGTCGGTCTCTCGGTCTCTGTCTGGGTCGGTCTCGGTCTCTCTGTCTGGGTCGGTCTCGGTCTCTGTCTGGGTCGGTCTCTCGGTCTCTGTCTGGGTCGGTCTCTCGGTCTCTGTCTGGGTCGGTCTCTCGGTCTCTGTCTGGGTCGGTCTCTCGGTCTCTGTCTGGGTCGGTCTCGGTCTCTGTCTGGGTCGGTCTCTGTCTGGGTCGGTCTCTCGGTCTCTGTCTGGGTCGGTCTCGGTCTGGGTCGGTCTCGGTCTCTCTGGGTCGGTCTCTGTCTGGGTCGGTCTCTCGGTCTCTGTCTGGGTCGGTCGGTCTCTCGGTCTGGGTCGGTCTCTCGGTCTGGGTCGGTCTCTCGGTCTGGGTCGGTCTCTCGGTCTGGGTCGGTCTCTCGGTCTGGGTCGGTCTCTCGGTCTGGGTCGGTCTCTCGGTCTGGGTCGGTCTCTCGGTCTGGGTCGGTCTCTCGGTCTGGGTCGGTCTCTCGGTCTCTGTCTGGGTCGGTCTCTCGGTCTCTGTCTGGGTCGGTCTCTCGGTCTCTGTCTGGGTCGGTCTCTGTCTGGGTCGGTCTCTCTGTCTGGGTCGGTCTCTGTCTGGGTCGGTCTCTCGGTCTCTGTCTGGGTCGGTCTCTCTGTCTGGGTCGGTCTCTCGGTCTCTGTCTGGGTCGGTCTCTGTCTGGGTCGGTCTCTCTGTCTGGGTCGGTCTCTGTCTGGGTCGGTCTCTCGGTCTCTGTCTGGGTCGGTCTCGGTCTCTCTGTCTGGGTCGGTCTCGGTCTGGGTCGGTCTCGGTCTCTCTGTCTGGGTCGGTCTCGGTCTGGGTCGGTCTCGGTCTCTCTGTCTGGGTCGGTCTCGGTCTGGGTCGGTCTCGGTCTCTCTGGGTCGGTCTCTGTCTGGGTCGGTCTCTCGGTCTCTGTCTGGGTCGGTCTCTGTCTGGGTCGGTCTCGGTCTCTCTGTCTGGGTCGGTCTGGGTCGGTCTCGGTCTCTCTGTCTGGGTCGGTCTCGGTCTGGGTCGGTCTCGGTCTCTGTCTGGGTCGGTCTCTCGGTCTCTGTCTGGGTCGGTCTCTCGGTCTCTGTCTGGGTCGGTCTCTCGGTCTCTGTCTGGGTCGGTCTCTCGGTCTCTGTCTGGGTCGCTCTCGGTCTCTGTCTGGGTCGGTCTCTCGATCTCTGTCTGGGTCGGTCTCTCGATCTCTGTCTGGGTCGGTCTCTCGATCTCTGTCTGGGTCGGTCTCTCGGTCTCTGTCTGGGTCGGTCTCTCGATCTCTGTCTGGGTCGGTCTCTCGATCTCTGTCTGGGTCGGTCTCGGTCTCTGTCTGGGTCGGTCTCGGTCTCTGTCTGGGTCGGTCTCGGTCTGGGTCGGTGTCTCGGTCTGGGTCGGTCTCTGTCTGGGTCGGTCTCTGTCTGGGTCGGTCTCGGTCTCTCTGTCTGGGTCGGTCTGGGTCGGTCTCGGTCTCTGTCTGGGTCGGTCTCTCGGTCTCTGTCTGGGTCGGTCTCTCGGTCTCTGTCTGGGTCGGTCTCTCGGTCTCTGTCTGGGTCGGTCTCTCGGTCTCTCTGTCTGGGTCGGTCTCGGTCTCTCTGTCTGGGTCGGTCTTGGTCTGGGTCGGTCTCGGTCTCTCTGTCTGGGTCGGTCTCTGTCTGGGTCGGTCTCGGTCTGGGTCGGTCTCGGTCTGGGTCGGTCTCGGTCTCTCTGGGTCGGTCTCTGTCTGGGTCGGTCTCTCGGTCTCTGTCTGGGTCGGTCTCGGTCTGGGTCGGTCTCGGTCTCTCTGTCTGGGTCGGTCTCGGTCTGGGTCGGTCTCGGTCTCTCTGTCTGGGTCGGTCTGGGTCGGTCTCGGTCTCTGTCTGGGTCGGTCTCTCGGTCTCTCTGTCTGGGTCGGTCTCGGTCTGGGTCGGTCTCGGTCTCTGTCTGGGTCGGTCTCTCGGTCTCTGTCTGGGTCGGTCTCTCGATCTCTGTCTGGGTCGGTCTCTCGGTCTCTGTCTGGGTCGGTCTCTCGGTCTCTGTCTGGGTCGGTCTCTCGGTCTCTGTCTGGGTCGGTCTCTCGATCTCTGTCTGGGTCGGTCTCTCGATCTCTGTCTGGGTCGGTCTCTCGGTCTCTGTCTGGGTCGGTCTCTCGATCTCTGTCTGGGTCGGTCTCGGTCTCTGTCTGGGTCGGTCTCTGTCTGGGTCGGTCTCTCGGTCTCGGTCTGGGTCGGTGTCTCGGTCTGGGTCGGTCTCTGTCTGGGTCGGTCTCTGTCTGGGTCGGTCTCGGTCTCTCTGTCTGGGTCGGTCTGGGTCGGTCTCGGTCTCTGTCTGGGTCGGTCTCTCGGTCTCTGTCTGGGTCGGTCTCTCGGTCTCTGTCTGGGTCGGTCTCTCGGTCTCTGTCTGGGTCGGTCTCGGTCTCTGTCTGGGTCGGTCTCTGTCTGGGTCGGTCTCTCGGTCTCTGTCTGGGTCGGTCTCGGTCTCTCTGTCTGGGTCGGTCTCGGTCTGGGTCGGTCTCGGTCTCTCGGTCTGGGTCGGTCTCTCGGTCTGGGTCGGTCTCTCGGTCTGGGTCGGTCTCTCGGTCTGGGTCGGTCTCTCGGTCTGGGTCGGTCTCTCGGTCTGGGTCGGTCTCTCGGTCTGGGTCGGTCTCTCGGTCTGGGTCGGTCTCTCGGTCTGGGTCGGTCTCTCGGTCTGGGTCGGTCTCTCGGTCTGGGTCGGTCTCTCGGTCTGGGTCGGTCTCTCGGTCTGGGTCGGTCTCTCGGTCTGGGTCGGTCTCTCGGTCTGGGTCGGTCTCTCGGTCTGGGTCGGTCTCTCGGTCTGGGTCGGTCTCTCGGTCTCTGTCTGGGTCGGTCTCTCGGTCTCTGTCTGGGTCGGTCTCTCGGTCTCTGTCTGGGTCGGTCTCTGTCTGGGTCGGTCTCTCGGTCTCTGTCTGGGTCGGTCTCTCGGTCTCTGTCTGGGTCGGTCTCTCGGTCTCTGTCTGGGTCGGTCTCGGTCTCTCTGTCTGGGTCGGTCTCGGTCTCTCTGTCTGGGTCGGTCTCTGTCTGGGTCGGTCTCGGTCTCTCTGTCTGGGTCGGTCTCGGTCTGGGTCGGTCTCGGTCTCTCTGTCTGGGTCGGTCTCGGTCTGGGTCGGTCTCGGTCTCTCTGTCTGGGTCGGTCTCGGTCTGGGTCGGTCTCGGTCTCTGTCTGGGTCGGTCTCTGTCTGGGTCGGTCTCTCGGTCTCTGTCTGGGTCGGTCTCTCGATCTCTGTCTGGGTCGGTCTCGGTCTCTCTGTCTGGGTCGGTCTCTGTCTGGGTCGGTCTCTCGGTCTCTGTCTGGGTCGGTCTCGGTCTCTCTGTCTGGGTCGGTCTCTCGGTCTCTCTGTCTGGGTCGGTCTCTCTGTCTGGGTCGGTCTCTCTGTCTGGGTCGGTCTCTCTGTCTGGGTCGGTCTCTCTGTCTGGGTCGGTCTCTCTGTCTGGGTCGGTCTCTCTGTCTGGGTCGGTCTCTCTGTCTGGGTCGGTCTCTCTGTCTGGGTCGGTCTCTCGATCTCTGTCTGGGTCGGTCTCTCGATCTCTGTCTGGGTCGGTCTCGGTCTCTCTGTCTGGGTCGGTCTCTGTCTGGGTCGGTCTCTCTGTCTGGGTCGGTCTCTGTCTGGGTCGGTCTCTGTCTGGGTCGGTCTCTCGGTCTCTGTCTGGGTCGGTCTCTCTGTCTGGGTCGGTCTCGGTCTGGGTCGGTCTCTCGGTCTCTGTCTGGGTCGGTCTCTCGGTCTCTGTCTGGGTCGGTCTCTGTCTGGGTCGGTCTCTCGGTCTCTGTCTCTGTCTGACTCGGTCTCTCTGTCTGGGTCGGTCTCTGTCTGGGTCGGTCTCTCGGTCTCTGTCTGGGTCGGTCTCTCGGTCTCTGTCTGGGTCGGTCTCTCGGTCTCTGTCTGGGTCGGTCTCTCGGTCTCTGTCTGGGTCGGTCTCTCGGTCTCTGTCTGGGTCGGTCTCTCGGTCTCTGTCTGGGTCGGTCTCTCGGTCTCTGTCTGGGTCGGTCTCTGTCTGGGTCGGTCTCTGTCTGGGTCGGTCTCTGTCTGGGTCGGTCTCTGTCTGGGTCGGTCTCTGTCTGGGTCGGTCTCTGTCTGGGTCGGTCTCTGTCTGGGTCGGTCTCTCGGTCTCGGTCTCTCTGTCTGGGTCGGTCTCGGTCTCTCTGTCTGGGTCGGTCTCGGTCTCTCTGTCTGGGTCGGTCTCGGTCTCTCTGTCTGGGTCGGTCTCGGTCTCCCTGTCTGGGTCGGTCTCTGTCTGGGTCGGTCTCTCTGTCTGGGTCGGTCTCTCGGTCTCTGTCTGGGTCGGTCTCGGTCTGGGTCGGTCTCTCGGTCTCTGTCTGGGTCGGTCTCTCGGTCTCTGTCTCTCTGTCTCTGTCTGACTCGGTCTCGGTCTCTCTGTCTGGGTCGGTCTCTGTCTGGGTAGGTCTCTGTCTGGGTCGGTCTCTGTCTGGGTCGGTCTCTCGGTCTCTGTCTGGGTCGGTCTCGGTCTCTCTGTCTGGGTCGGTCTCGGTCTGGGTCGGTCTCTCGGTCTCTGTCTGGGTCGGTCTCTCGGTCTCTGTCTGGGTCGGTCTCTCGGTCTCTGTCTGACTCGGTCTCGGTCTCTCTGTCTGGGTCGGTCTCTCTGTCTGGGTCGGTCTCTCTGTCTGGGTCGGTCTCTCTGTCTGGGTCGGTCTCTCTGTCTGGGTCGGTCTCTGTCTGGGTCGGTCTCTGTCTGGGTCGGTCTCTGTCTGGGTCGGTCTCTCGGTCTCTGTCTGGGTCGGTCTCTCGGTCTCTGTCTGGGTCGGTCTCTCGGTCTCTGTCTGGGTCGGTCTCTCGGTCTCTGTCTGGGTCGGTCTCTCGGTCTCTGTCTGGGTCGGTCTCTCGGTCTCTGTCTGGGTCGGTCTCTGTCTGGGTCGGTCTCTCGGTCTCTGTCTGACTCGGTCTCGGTCTCTCTGTCTGGGTCGGTCTCTCTGTCTGGGTCGGTCTCTCTCTGTCTGGGTCGGTCTCTCTCTGTCTGGGTCGGTCTCTCTCTGTCTGGGTCGGTCTCTCTCTGTCTGGGTCGGTCTCTCTCTGTCTGGGTCGGTCTCTCTCTGTCTGGGTCGGTCTCTCTCTGTCTGGGTCGGTCTCTCTCTGTCTGGGTCGGTCTCTCTCTGTCTGGGTCGGTCTCTCTCTGTCTGGGTCTCTCTCTCTGTCTGGGTCTCTCTCTCTGTCTGGGTCTCTCTCTCTGGGTCTCTCTCTCTGTCTGGGTCTCTCTCTGTGTCTGGGTCGGTCTCGGTCTCTATCTGGGTCGGTCTCTCGGTCTCTGTCTGGCTCAGTCTCTGTCTGGCTCGGTCTCTGTCTGGCTCGGTCTCTGTCTGGCTCGGTCTCTGTCTGG
>JAUIMM010000923.1:17500-127500 GCA_031769625.1 Taudactylus pleione | reverse complement strand
TATGAATCAAACCTGTTCCATCCACTGCACAAATTGCAAGTATATAACTAATTATAGGATAATGGACATACTTATTGCTTTCCTAATTAAATTCGCCATTCAGTGCCTCTCTGTACACCTGGGTGAGTCCTCCACATTACTTACCATGAAAGTTTCCTGACAACATTTCTGTGGGGTCTTTCATCTTCTGTTCATAATTAAAACTTACTGAGCCTCAAGTACCCTCCAACTGGATGCCATCATTACTTTCATTCATTGCTTAAACCACTACAGCCATCTTCTAAAAAGCGAGTGACACAAGTAAAAGAAAAAAGTTACACCCTGTAGCAGCCAATCTTATGTCAGCTGAGCTCTGATTGGCTGTTATAAGCATTGCTGTTTATATGTTTTAGACACAGCAGTGTTTTCAGGATAATTGTATATTAACAAGTACAGAGGTGGGTTTGCTATAAATGTCTTAGTTTAGTTATTTTGCTTGCTAATATGTATAGACATGAATACTGTTAAAAGCAAATTTTTCGTAAAACAAAAAAAAATGTGCAGTTTTAAAGGCATATAACTTCAAAACCAGTATACTTAGCAGCCTAATATTTGGGAGCTTTCTTAACACACGTGTAAGGATATATTCTACCAAATTTAATTGAAATTAGAGAATGTAAGGTAGAATTTTTTGGAAATTGTGTTTAATCTGATGCGGAATAACCCGCTCATCTCTTCCAACAGCCGCATACATGAAATATGGAGTTAGTCAGCCCTCTGTTTGCATTATAAACTTTGACATTAAACATTGTGCGGTAATAGCATTTCACTCACTGTCTCATCTTACAGCAGCTGCCCCAGGGGTCTTAGAGTGCCTGGCAGGCTCATGAGCAGCTCAGCACTCCTATACGTTCAGGCTGTGCAGACCGCATAATCAATCTACAAACTTTGATCCTGGCAAAGCTTAGCATACAGAGATTACTAACAGCAGGGGAGATTGATCGCAGTCACGCAGTGCCACTGTGGGCGGGCCCCCTTCTGTCCGAGAATGGGACTCCAGTCGCGGAATTCCCCCCCTGATGGCAGCCCTGTTATTGCATAGTTATCCAGGTTATAGGCGAGGACAATGTAATAAAATGAAGGCTGCAGGTGTACTTCAGGGTCCAGGCTTCAACTCGTGCAACGTCTGGTATCCCAGCTAATGATATATAGTGAGATATAAACATGTTTTTTACAAAATTATTATACATGTTTTATAATAGTCTGTATTTTGTTATTACTTTTAAATTTACTTCTGGTTGGTGACTGGTGCAGTTCCCTGTATTTAAAGCGTTGCCCTAATTGGTCCATTGTTCTCTTGATTTCCCCCCCCCCCCCCACCCCAAGGATAGTGTGCGAGATGGAGGAATCGCTGGTACCTAACCCGGCCCCTGGTGTGGTGGAGCTGTGTATTGGCGATTGCAGCACTGAGTACAGGACCCATTCTGATCAGCTGTACACGTTCGTGGTAAGATTGAGTTGCTACATGTCGCTACCATTTTATATGTAGGTCTGATAGTTGGTAAAATACATAAACAATTCTAAACTGTTGATTTATGCCAGGCTCTTTCTTTCAGACTCCCAGTTTTCATGGAGTGAGCCCCATGCAGGGCCCGGCCTCAGGTGGTACCAGACTCACTATCAGTGGGCGAAACCTGGATGCTGGGAGCACAGTGTCTGTACTCGTCAGAGGGTCCGATTGTCACTTTATCAAGTTGGTGCTTTTATTTATTTGTTACCAAATTATCTTGAGCCGTATGTCGACCTATCGCTTTAATGCCAAACATTGTCTGACCCATATCTCACAGGAGACATTGGCATGAAATCATTTGCATATCACCAGGCTCCTCTCAGGGCCCCAGCTCTGCGGACATTGTTGTGAGGATCGACAAGGCCAGTATACGGAACCCAGACGTGAGTTATGTATACACAGAGGATCCCAGGATTTCTCGTGTAGAGCCGGCCTGGAGTATTTTTAAGTGAGTACTGCGAGGAATGTAGACCCATGGATCTGTAAGGTGGTTCTGCCATCTTTCTTTGGGTCAGTCACAGATGGTTCCGTACCAAGTCTAATGTCCAATTCCCTTCTTCTCACTGTCCTGCTCACATCCATCCTGTGTCCTCTTTACTCTTCTCTGAACAGTGGCAGCACTGCAATCACTGTGACCGGCACCCATTTACTCACTATTCAGGAACCACGGATACGAGCCAAGTATTCCGGCATAGAGACGGTCAATGTGAGTATCTATGGGAGATCTTTCACGTATGTGTAGGTTTGGCACATGTTCCTAGTTGGCCTCCACAGCACCCGACAGGTTAATGGTTGGGTCTGCGGCATAAGATTGATTAACATCACAATATTTCTTCTCGCTGCAGCTGTGGCACTGCAAATGCTTTCTCCCAGTTTGAAGGGAGCGACTTACCACGGCAATGCATAAAAACGCTGGCAACAGCACTGCAGTTTGCCAACCTTGCGGCATTGGTAGAGCAGTTCCCAGTACCTCCAGTGCTGAAAGGTTTAGAGTCCCAGTGATGGGCACTAGGATAAGTATATAGGCAGCCTGCATGCAATGTGTATAGAACAGAAATGCATTTTATTCTATTTGATAAATGTTCTGTAATGGTTATCTCTCCATGGGGAAGATGTATCAAAGCTTGGAGAGAGATTAAGGCCCTCATTCAGAGCCGTACGCTCTGAGCAGAGCGCACGCTCTGAATGAGGGCCGCCCTCCATAATTATGGAGCGTCCTCCTGGACGCTCGTATAGCTGTGGGTCACCACCCACAGCCTATACGAGCGTGCAGTTTGATGGCCGCGATGGTCTTGACCATCGCGACCATCGCCACTGCGAGCCGGAGCCTGCGGTTGAGTTTTTCAACCGCAAGGCCCGGAGTGATTTTGGCTCTATCAGAGCCAAAATCACTCCCACTGACATCACTAGTGATGTCAGTGGGCCGGCTTCTGACGGTAGGCGTTCCCTTGGGAACGCCCCCGTCTGGGAGGCACGCCCCCGGCATGCCCACCAAAGGGGGCGTGCTGTCAATCAACATCGACAGCACGCCCCCTTTGATCAGACACAACGAGCGAAGGAAAGTCCTTCGCTCGTCGCGTCTGGCGCATGCGCACGACGGAGCTCCCGCCGTCGTGCGCATGCGTAGTGCACAACATCGACCCACTTGCGAGCGGACAGCCGCTTGCGAGTGGGTCTGAATCAGGCCCTAAGTACCAAGCAATCAGCTCCTGTCATTTTTCATACACTGCCTGTAAATATAACAGGAGCTGATTGGTTGGTATTTTATTTTTCTCCGCTTCATCTCTCTCCAAACTTTGATAAATCTCCCCCCTAGTCACACACTCGCACATATTTAATGACCATGTACTGTCCTTTTCTTTGCAGTCATGTCACATAATTAATGACACTCTGATGCTCTGCAAGGCTCCTGGTATTTACCCTGCAAATGGGGAGCTTGTTGCAGATGAAGGAATTCAGCCGGATGAGTTTGGGTTCATTTTGGACAATGTAACGGCCCTGCGTGCTCTGAATGCCACCACCTTTACTTATTACCCTAACCCTGTCGTGGAGTCATTTGGATCTGGCGGCATCTTGGAGATCAAACCAGGGTCTCACGTCATCCTTAAGGTCTGTAACTTGTGGCTTTTCTGCTTCATAAAAGGCTGGCGTGGGGGTAGGGAGCATGTAATATCGCGTCTATATTGTAATAAATTGTGGTCATTAATTTATTATTTGTTTATTCACTTCCATTATTTAATTTGTATTGAATTGTATTACTTTAATTCAGTGCAGTGAATCCTGCCTTGGTGGTTTCATGGACTGCCATGGCGAATTTGTTATATTGCGAGGTTGTCCTTGCTAGGACCTCACTGACTAGATCCTTATTTCAGTAACTAGTTAGTACAGAGGTTTTCCACAGGAATCTATAAAGTCGTAGCTCTGGCTATTCTTCTTCTTCTGTTCTTTAAAGTGATGCATGATAGAGAAGCTCCCCCTTTATGAGAAATTAACTCTATATATTTTTATTTTTTTAAATGTGATACCTGCCAGCAAATAGGCCATATGGTCTGCTAAACCATTTAACTATTAATCCTTCTATTGTGTATATTTCAACTGGGCAGTACACAAGGTTTATGTAGAAATATGGAATCATGGATGCCCAAGTGAAGGTTGGTTTTTCATTGAATAAGGAGCAGACGTTGGTTTTGGGACAGGGGGCTGTATTATGGGTGTTTGGACGACATGCAGCAGTTGATGACCGCATGTCTTTGGTTGAAGAGGCGGCTCAATTGATATATGTAAGGGATTAGCATTATATCATAATTGTAAGGGCTAGCACAGTGGTTCTCAACCTCTGTCCTCAGGACCCCAAACAGTTCATGTTTTCCAGGTCACCTAGCAGGTTAAAGATCAACAGGTGATCTAGAAAATATGAATGGTTTGGGGTCCTGAGGACCGTGTTTGAGAACCATTGCAATAGTACAATGTTGCGATGTATAAGACAGTGTTGTAATATATAAAAGGGCTCGTATCATGTCATGGTAGATTATCTGCAAATTGGTTGAGCAGACATTCTGGAATTGGTTAAAGTGTGTGAGAGGGTATTGTGGTGGTTACAGCAGTGATTGGTGGCAGTATTTGGATGACCGAATAGTGATGATGGCTTATTGGTTTGCATTGTTCAATGGTTGATGATGGTCAGAGTAGAGGATGATATCACAACTGGAGCTCTGTTATACAGATCAGACATTCAGGGGTTGATTTGCCATGTATCCCCTTTGAGAACCTGGTCTCCAGCTTTTTTTTTTGTATTCTCCCTTCACACCAACCCTGTGTGTCTTTATACGGTTTATCCTGTGTGAAATAGATTCTCTTTTTTTTTTTTTCCTTTTCAGGGAAAAAATTTGCAACCTGCTGCTCCTGGAGGTGCTAAATTGAACTACACGGTCCTGATTGGTGATGTGCCGTGTGCTCTTACAGTTTCTGACTCTCAGCTACTCTGTGATTCTCCTAGTCAGACTGGAGAACACCGCGTTACTGTGAGTAGTATATTGTGTGAGTGACTTCCCTGACCTTGTGTGTGGGGTCCAGTGGCAGACGCAGGATTTATATAGGGGGGTTTCCAAATGCTTGATTTTAGAGTGAGTGTGGCCAGTCCATGAAGAGGGTAGAATTAGCACTTAACCAGCTTTACTATGCATCATACAAAGTATATAGCGTTCCCGCTAGGCTGTTTTAGCGGGGCGCGGCGCCCTGCCCTCCTTCTGGAGGGCAAAAAGCACCCTGCCCTCCAGGAGGAGGGCAAAAAGCGCCCTGCCCTCACAGCCTGCGGGAGCCATTCTCACCCGCGGGACGCCGTGTCCCGCGGGTGGAGAAACATGCGGTGAACCCGGTCACCGCCGGAGAATAGACGCCGGGCGCATGCGCCCGGCATCTATTCTCCCTGTCTGCAGGGCTTGGGGGCTGCCCGGCGTGTCCGTAAGTGCCGGGCACGCCCCCAAGAGTGACGAAAAGGGGACGCGTCTTATAGACACGCCCCCTTTTCCGATGGCCACGCCCCCTTCACCAGGTCTGTCTGTGCGACTGCCTCCCATTATTCCCATCTGTCTGCCTTCCAACCTGCCTGTCTATCTGTGGGGCCTCATTCCCTGTTTTCTTGTCCGTCCATCTGTCTGCGTGGCCACATTCTAGCCTTCCCATCTGTCTGTCTGTGGGGCTGCCTCCAAGCCTTTCCCGTGTGTCTGTCTTTGAGGCCGCCTTCCAACCATTCTGTCTGTCTGTCTCGGGCCACCTCCTAGCCCTTCCGTTCTGTCTTGTAAGGAGATAATGGGCTCTGCTAGAAGGACAGTGGATAACTGGCAAGTGCGGGACTGCTGATAAAGAATTAGAAGGGGATCCTCTAGACCAGTGGCGGCGAACCCTGGCACTCCAGCTGCTGTGGGACTACATATCCCAGCATGCACTGCCAGAGTTTTGCTATTAGGGAATGCTAAAACTTTCTTCCACGTTTCTAAGCGCATTGCCTCCTTTTATCGACTGCCTGCTGTGGATTGGGCCCGATGGGAATCTCCTCCTCTGGTGGATGCTCACATTACCCATAATAACTACCTCTCCTATTCCTAATACGGCATCCCTTAGGAACCGACAGATAGGGAGTTTAAATCTTCCCTCAAGGGGATATTTTTCTCATGCAGGTACTATCGCACACCCAACCCTGGCATCTGCTTGGGTGCTTGGGTGGCTAAGGCCATTGGGAGTTAGGCAGGCGCTCTTCAAGAGCGCCTCAGCTTGGGTACCCATAAGAATGAGTTATTGTCGTTGGTGAAGCAATAGACATCGGTGTCCTAACCTCCAAGGTGTCAGCATCCTCTGTGTCTGCTAGGTGAACCCCTGGCTTCATTCCTGGCACACTAACTGAGACTCTAAGAAGACCCTACAGGCTCTTCCGTATTCAGCAGCCCCTAGGTCGCGAACTTCTAATTTTCACTCCTATCATCTGCACAGAAAAGTCAGGTGCGGCCTTATTCAAAGTCTCAGGGTTACTCATTCAAGGGTTCCAAGCCCTGAGATAAACAGCCCTGGTCTACCAGATACCCTGTCACAAAACCTACTGACAAGCCTGCCGCTTGACTGGGCGGGCCTCCACCTGTGGGATCCCAGATTGGGAGGCCAACTTCTGCCGTTCTTCTAGACCTTGATGGCGACCACGTTGTCCATGTTGTCACCCCGAATTTTCTCGCTTGGCTTTGATGGCATGGTTTTTTAATCCATTATTTTGAGGGCAAAAGGGTTTTCACCAGATACTCGCGAACCAGTTACTTCCCAGATTTATCATCCGATATGGAAGATATATATTCTTGGTGTAAACAGCACAATTGGTGCTGTTCCCCATCTGTCTGTGTATTGGTGGTGTTCCCCCATCTGTCTGGGTATTGGTGGTGTCCCCCATCTGTCTGGGTATTGGTGGTGTCCCCCCATCTGTCTGGGTATTGGTGGTGTTCCCCCATCTGTCTGGGTATTGGTGGTGTTCCCCCATCTGTCTGGGTATTGGTGGTGTTCCCCCATCTGTCTGGGTATTGGTGGTGTTCCCCCATCTGTCTGGGTATTGGTGGTGTTCCCCCATCTGTCTGGGTATTGGTGGTGTTCCCCCATCTGTCTGGGTATTGGTGGTGTTCCCCCATCTGTCTGGGTATTGGTGGTGTTCCCCCATCTGTCTGGGTATTGGTGGTGTTCCCCCATCTGTCTGGGTATTGGTGGTGTTCCCCCATCTGTCTGGGTATTGGTGGTGTTCCCCCATCTGTCTGGGTATTGGTGGTGTTCCCCCATCTGTCTGGGTATTGGTGGTGTTCCCCCATCTGTCTGTCTATTGGTGGTGTCCCCCATCAAACTTCATCTTTTTTTCTCTCTCCTTTACCTTCCTCTAGAGTAGGGATGGGCAATAGGCGGCCCCCCAGATGTTGTAGAACTACACATCCCAGCATGCCCTGTCAGTTTTTCTATTAGGCCATGCTAAAACTGTTGCAAGGCATGCTGGGATTTGTAGTTCAACAACAGCTCAAGGGCTGCTTATTATTTCCCACCCCTGCCCTAGAGCTAATCTGCTTCCTCCTTATCGACCTCCTTATCGATTTGTGGGGTCATTTCCTGCCTGGACCCCCTCTATATCCCAGACCACCACCACACATCTGTGGGGCCAACATGTGAACTCCCATTTGTGTTTATCAAAAGTCCTTTACGTAAAACTTTTAATAAATGTGTTTTGTCCTCTTGCTAGATCCTGGTGGGCGGAATGGAGTTCTCGCCGGGAACCCTGAGGATTTACTTAGACAGCTCACTGACTTTACCAGCTATTGTGAGTATCGGTGCCGGAGGGGGGCTCTTGCTTCTTGCTATCATTGCCGTCCTCATTGCTTACAAGAGGAAAACACGGGATGCTGACCGTACACTTAAAAGGCTCCAGATGCAGATGGATAATCTCGAGTCACGAGTAGCATTGGAGTGCAAGGAAGGTGAGACTAGTCTGAGCTGGGATAATAACATTGGGCCTGCATATCATCTCAAAGGGAGTTTTACTTTGTATGTTTTCAATGTGAAAGAAATTGCTGAAGGAAAGGGTGGTTAAAAACTAGAATCTCTGAAGCAGGGATGGGGAACCTCAGGCTCAGGGGCCGGAAAAGGCCCGCGGAATCATTTGGTCTGGCCCTCGGAGCTTTTTTCTGCTAGCCACATCTGGCTATCAGGGTGCCTAGAATGGCATCCTACAGACAGAGTCTATGCAGCAGTGCCACCTGGAGCGTCCTTAGGACACTTCAGCCGGCCACACCGCTGCCCTTACAGCTCCCCGGAGCATCCTCAGGATGTTCCGAGCATTGCTGTAATCACCGGTGGTTGTGCCCCCGCCCCTATGTGGTGGTACACGGAGGGGGCATGGCCTGCATCGCGCCCGCAAATGTTATATATATCAAAATGGCTCTTGCCAGAAAAAAGGTTCCCTACCCCTGCTCTAAAGTGTACAGTCTTGTGGCAAGTGAAGGGTTACTTCAACAGAGATGATCTCATAGAAAGTACAATCTGCATTTTCTTATCTAAATCAATAGCTTTATACTGAGCTGCTGTGATGGGGAGGGGCTGGGAATACAGTTATAGGGCCCATACACCTACACGATCAGCATCCGATTACCCTGCAGTTCCATCGGCACGTTTTTGTTTCTTTGCACAGGATCAGTCGTATGGTTGATCCTATGCCTCACGCGCTCATTAGGGAATAGGGACAAACATTGAAATGACTGTATTGCCACACGATGGATCGCATGAAAATAAAAATGCCACGTTCTGAACACTATACGATGGAACTGTGCTGCACATATGATCATAAGATACGATTGAAGGACCCACGGGAGCGCGCATCAGATGAAAAAATGCACGATTTCAACAAGACTGAACGTACGTCGAGTAGAAAATCGTGTGATCGTCTAGAAATCGCGTAGGTGTATGGGGGGGCCTTTAGATATAAATGTAAGATAAACTAATGGCAGGGTGATTAATTACACAGATCCGTTGTCATCTGGGCTGTATTTAGTGTTCATGCTGGTAGTAATGACACCATATACAGTGTTAAGAATGGGATTGTGCTATATAGTGTTAAATCTCTTAAAAGGCTAAAACCTGAGCCCTGTTTCCATTGAAATCTTTCTCTTTAGACTAGCTCCCACTGTAATTGGGGGGGAAGTTGTGTGTTATCCATAAACTATATGGAAACTAGATTTTAGCTGTGCGCTCCTCTGAGTTGTGACTCTTCTAAACTATAGCACTACTGTTCCGGGGTCTCTCCTAGTCTGATCCATCTCCGTTCCGGGGTCTCTCCTAGTCTGATCCATCTCTGTTTTGGGGTCTCCCCTAGTCTGATCCATCTCTGTTCCAGGGCCTCTCCTAGTCTGTTCCGTCTCTATACCAGGGTTTCTCCTAGTCTGATCAATGCGTGCGATGAGGTTACCAATGTTTGAGTAAGGTCAGACCTGTTGTAATTGTGCGTGAGGGGCCGATGTTACACAATGTTCCCGACGTATACGCAGGACTGCAAGGTATTATGGATGTGAGACAGCGGTAATGGGCGTCTCTATGATGGCAGTGCGACGGCTTTGCGCTTGTATTCATTAGCATATTTCCGCAACAGATCTGCACGCGTAATCATAGCCGCAATAGTGATCTGTACTGAATCAGGCCCCTAGTGCATATTTTCACTATTAGGAGCTGAGCACTGAAGTCCGTTTGATACTGATCCCTCCACTCTGAATTTCTGCAGATTACTAGCACTGACGTTCTGCTCTCCCAGTCAGTTTGTTATCCTCCAGAGTGTCAGCCGTGGCTGTCACAACGCGCAGGTCCTTATGGCTCTGGTCCTGGAGGGCGGATGCGGTCTCTAAAAAGGGACAGGAAGTTTTACCTTACAACGGGAAAGTATTGTTTGGCCCAGATCTAGACAAGATCGTGGACACTTTAGCAGCGGCCAAGTCGGCTCGTCTGCCATCAGCCTTAGTCCCCTCTGGTTCCCGAAATCCATCCTTTCGGCCCTATAGAGCACTGACTAGGCTTAAAAGCCAGTCATTTCCCAAGCAGACGGCGGTCAAGAAGACTGGCAGACCCAAAAAGCAAGCTTGGAGTACAAGGCGTCCAGCCTCTAAACCAGACGACAAGTCCACAGCATGACGGGTCGGGCCTCCCTTTGGGGGACCCCACAGTGGGAGGCCAACTTCTTCAGTTTGCCCAGTACTGGCATCAAACCACAACAGATGCTTGGGTAAGAGAGGTGGTCTCTCGGGGTTATGCCCTCTCGTTTCGTAGCCGACCCCCTCATCAATTCATCCATTCGGACGTCTCCAACAAGGACAAAGCCTTATTGATACAGGAGGCGGTATGTTCCCTGCGCAAGGCAGGAGTGATTGTCCAAGTACCAGAGCCCCAGCAGGGCATGGGGTTTTATTCCAACTTGTTTTTGGTGCAGAAGCCCAATGGGACCTCCCGCCCTATTCTGAACCTCAAGTGCCTAAACAGGTTCCTCGTTTCCGGATGGAGACGCTATGTACTATCATACTGGCTATGGAACCGGGGGATTTCATGGTATCCCTGGACATCAGGGATGCCTATCTACATATTCAGATTGCGGCTTCACATCAACGATTTCTCAGGTTCGCTGTGCAACAGCAACACTTTCAGTTCCAGGCGTTACCCTTTGGCCTATCCACGGCCCCTCAGGTATTTAAATTATGGCAGTGATGGCGTCCCATCTGCGGCTGCAGGGGATTCGCCTATTACCATATCTGGACGATCTGTTGCTCCTGGCAGGATCTCCAGAGGTACTTCTCCATCACCTCCAGGTGACCATCTCGGTACTTCAGTTGCATGGATGGGTCATAAATTGGGAGAAGTCGCCTCTAAACCCGTCGCAGAGGATGCTGCATCTAGGAGCTCTATTGGACTCACAGCAGCAAATTATCTTCCTGACGTCAGACAAGATCTCGGTGTTGCAGACGTGGGTACGCAGGTGTCTCCACAGTCGCCAGGTCTCTGTGCATGCAGCAATTCAATTGCTGGGGTCGATGGTGTCAACATTCGACATGGTGGAGTATGTGCAATTTCATTCGAGGCCTCTACAGACATTGATCCTTGCCCGATGGGACAGATCACCTTGGAAATTGAAGGCACAGACAATGGTGCTCTCCCCGGAAATCAGGTTGTCTGTGGCTTGGTGGCTGCAAACTCAGCATCTCACCCAGGGCTGCCCCTTTTGGATACCAGACTGGATCCTACTGACAATGGATGCCAGTCTGCGGGGTTGGGGCGCAGTGTCAGGTCCCCACACCTTTCAGGGTCGGTGGATGCTAGAGGAAGCTGTCCTTCCAATCAATATATTGGAACTAAGGGCGGTCTTCCTGGCTTTCCAAAGAGCAAGACACATCCTACAAGGAAGACCTGTGCAGGTGCAGTCAGACAACGGTGGCATACATCAACCACCAGGGAGGGACTCGAAGTCAGGCGGCCATGCGAGAAGTGTCATGTATCCTGACATGGGCAGAAGGCCATCTGCCAGCCATATCGGCAGTGTTCATTCCCGGAGTCCTCAATTGGGAAGCGGACTTCCTCAGCCGTCACGACGTGCATCTAGGGGAGTGGTCTCTTCACCAAGAGGTTTTTCAACTCCTGGTGGACAGATGGGGTCTTCCGGACGTGGACCTAATGGCCTCCCGACACAATTGCAAGCTACCAATATACGGATCAAGGACAAGAGACGCAGGCGCTCTCCTAGTCGATGCTCTGTCGGTCAGGTGGACCTTTCGGTTCGCGTACCTTTTTCCTCCGGTGTCCCTTCTTCCTCGCGTACTCAAAGTTCAAGCAGAAAGGAGGCAGGCTCCTGCTGGTGGCTCCAGCGTGGCCAAGGAGGCACTGGTACTCAGACCTTCAGAGTCTGTCGATAGACACTACATGGTTGTTGCCTCAACGTTAGGACCTGTTGTCACAGAGTCCCTGCCTTCACCGGGATCTGGGTCGCTTAACTTTGACGGCATGGCTCTTGAGGCATCCCTCTTAAGGTCAAAAGGCTTCTCTGGTGCGGTGGTTAACACCTTGATGGGTGCACGGAAGCCAGCCTCTGCCAGGATTTACCACAGACTGTGGCACTCCTACTTTCAGTGGTGCACCCCTACGGGATATGATCCTCGGACGTTTAGGATTTCCAAGATACTGGCTTTCCTCCAAGCAGGCCTGGACCTAGGACTCCGACTGGCTTCACTGAAGGTACATGTCTCTGCCCTGTCTGTGTGGTTTCAGAGACTGATTGCGACTCTGCAGGATGTGCGCACCTTTTTACAAGGTGTGCTGCGAATTCAGCCACCCTTTGTGCCTCCGGTGGAGCCTTGGGATTTGGCGGTTGTCCTTCGGGCCTTGCAGGGCCCACCTTTTGAACCACTGGGATCAGTGGATTTGAAATGGCTTACGTTTAAGACCATCTTCCTTCTGGCTATTGCTTTAGCTAGAAGAGTGTCTGATTTGGGAGCCCTTTTGTGTCGCTCTCCATATCTGGTGTTCCAAAAGGACAGGGCAGTGCTGCAAACTCGCCCTGGTTTCCTTCCTAATGTGGTAACAAGTTTCCACATTAATGAAGAAATTGTGGTTCCGGCCTTTCTCTGGCCGAGTCTTTCAGCAGGGGAGGCCTCTTTGGCTGTGGTGCGAGCCACAGACTCCCTCTTTGTCCTTTTTGGGTTCCATAAAAAGGGTTGGCCTGCCACTAAACAAACTTTGGCACATTGGCTTTGTCTGACTATTTCGGAGGCTTACTCCTACGGAGGGCCTTCCACCTCCGCCTTCTGTATCTGCTCATTCTACGAGGTCTGTGGGCCCTTCGTGGGCAGCTCGGCTGTACAGCTTTGTAAGGTGGCCACCTGGTCTTCAGTCCAGACCTTTTGTGGGGTATTATTCATTTGATACCTTCGCCTCTCAGGATGCTTCCTTTGGGCGGCGGGTACTCCTTTCTGTACAGGAGAGTACCCACCCTTAGGGGAACTGCTTTGGGACATTCCCAAGGTCACCTGTGGACCCTAAGGAACCTGTAGTAGAAAAGAGGAGATATGGTAAGAACTTACCTTCGTTATCTCCCTTTCTACGAGGTCCTTAGGGTCCACAGGGCACCCGCCCTTACGCTCTGTACGGGAGCTATGATGTTGTCTGGTCTACAGTCTGTCTCCTTCCTAGCAAGACTGTGATTCTTATATGTTCCGGACTTCCTTCTCTCTCTCACAGTACTCTCCTCCGGCTTGCTACTAAACTGAGTAATGCCTTTGCTGGGAGGCAGGGTGTAGAGGGGGACCAGTGCATCCTGGGAGGAAAAAGATTAACTGCATGGTGCCCGATGCCTACGTCATCCACCTATACCCCAAGGTCACCTGTGGACCCTAAGGACCTCATAGAAAGGGAGATAACTAAGGTAAGTTCTTACCATATCTCCTCTTTTTGTTTTCAAGCTGTTAGTTATATCTATCACTGTGTCTCTCCTCATCCCTCTGAAAAGGTGTGTGGGCTTTTTCATATGTGAAGTGGGTCACATTGCATTTATACTGTACACCTTATACTGATCACACATTTGTCATGTCTGAGGGTAAAGGTGAGAAGGGTGAGCCTCCTTTGCTCAAGTCATGTAAATCCTGTTTGGCAGGCCTGTCTACAGCAGGCACTACACAATCCGTCTTGCACAAAATCCTGTTCAAACAGCCACCTTTCCTATCTGGTACACCTGCATCTACACAAGAGCCATCGTGGGTGGCGCTTTGGTCTCAGGTTTTGTCACACATGGTGGATAAGGTCGCAGCATCGCGTGCTCCTACCACGATATCATACTGTGGGATACCCACAGCAGTTGCATCCATCTATGTACATGTCCCCTATGAATCCCCGTTGGTTTGATTCTTCTGCTCACTGTAGTCAGTATGCTGCTCCCGTCTATAGCCCCTCAGCAGGTGGTACAGGCGAATAGACCTGGGGACCTGAAGCAGGGGCATAAGAGAGGTTCTCTTCAGACATTGCCTCAGGATTCTGACCCACCCTCCTCATCAAAATCTGATACTCAGAGTTCTGGGTCTTACTCAGTGGAAGAAGACCATCAATCCTCTGTGGATGTCTCCTCTCTGGTGAGAGCGGTTAGATCTGTCCTCAGTATAGAGGAAGAGGAGGTGCCGCCGAAAGCTAAGACTCAGATCTTTAGGCGTCAAAAGGTGTCTAGAGATTATTTTCCTCAGTCTGAGCAACTGACTAATCTCGTGTCTGAAGCATGGTCTACTCCAAATAAGCATTTCCATGCTACAAGGAAGTTAACCTCTCGATATCCATTTGCTCAGGGTGAATGTAGCAAATGGGAAGTTCCTCCATCAGTAGATGCTCATGTGACTAGATTGATCAAGAGCTCTGTTACAACCCATTCCGGCAGCATCGTCTTTGAATTAGGTTACAGATAGAAAACTTGATAACTATTTAAAATCAGTGTTTTTATTATCATGAGCTATTACCATGCCAGTTATGGCTGTAGCTTGGGTAGCCAAGGCTATGGGAGAATGGACAACGTCTCTGGAGGATAGCATGCCGAATGGTACCAGAGAACAGCTGTCTTCCCTCTGTCAGATGCGAGAAGTAGAGATATATATATATATATATATCTCTATATAAGCGGTCATTGACACAAGTGTCTTGGCATCTAGGGTATCAGCAGCTTCAGTGGCAGCTTGAAGAACCCTTCGGCTAAAACCTGGAAGGCGGATACTAGTTCCAAGAAAGCCCTGGAATCCTTGCCTTTTGTAGGGAAAGTACTGTTTGTACCAGAGCTGGATGACAGTATCTTCCCTGGCGACATCTAAATCTGCGGGGGTTGCCATCTACGACTACCCCTAAGTATAAGCAGTTGTCAGCAAAGGGACAGTCTTCCTCTAGACAGGATAATTCCCACAGGAGACGGCAGACCAAGAAATCCTGGCCAGCCAAGCGTCCTGCTTCCATGCCAGACGGTAAGCCCACTGCCTGATTGGGCGAGCCTCCCCCTGGGGGGGGTCTCAGGGTTGGAGGCCGACTACTACAGTTTTGTGAGTCCTGGCATCCGACCACGACAGATGTCTGGGTTCGAGAGGTGGTCTCTGGGTTACACAATCACGTTCCTTAGGCATCCGCCTCAAAGGTTTATTGGTACAACCCTGCCTTTAGACCAGGTCTTCGGCCTTCCGGTAGTCTATTGGGCCCTCCTGAGGTCGTGAGTCATAATTCCCGTTCCTGTGGGTTATTATTCATATTTGTTTTTGGTTCAGAAACCAAATGGGTCACATCGCCTTATCCTGAATCTGAAGTTTCTCAAGATTCATCCATGTGCCCAAAATTCCGTATGGAATCCCTACGGTCAATTATGCTGGCAATGGAGCCTGGAGATTTTATGGTCTCCTTGAATATACAGGATGCATATCTGCATGTTCCGATTGCATGATCCCACCAAAGATTTCTATGATTGTCGGTAGATCAGCAACATTACAAATTTTTGAGGCCAAAGCCCCTCTGGTATTTACCAAGATAATGGCAGTCATGACGGCTCATCTCAGATGACAAGGAGTCAGGATGCTGCCATATTTGGATGACCTCCTGACATTGGCACAATCGCAGGAGTTGGTACAATGTCATCTCCAGATGACCATTTTCTGCTTACAAGAGCACGACTGGATAATAAATTGGAAAAAGTCCTCTTTCTCCAACTCAGCGGATAGTGCACTTGGGGGCGCCGCTGGACCAGAGGATTCTCCTGCCAGAGAACAAAATTACGGCACTACAGTCTCGGGTGCGCAGTCTACTCTGCAAACAGTGTGTCAGTTCACCTGGCATTTCAGGTGCTGGGCTCAATAGTATACACATTCGATATGGGGAAGTTTGCCCAGTTCCACTCCTGGTCCCTGGAACAATGGATTCGGTCTCATTGGGAATGGTCAGTGTCATCGGATAAAGTCAGATGATCCGCATCTCGCCAGAGGTTCGGCTCTCCCTCGCTTGGTGGCTGGAGATTATTAATTTTGACAAGGGTCCCAGACTGGCTATTCCTCACCACGGATGCAAGTCTGCGAGGATGGGGAGCGGCGACAGGGCGTCACACCTTTCAGGGAAGGTGGACGACTCGGGAGCACAGAGTACTCAGTCTGGCGCAGGATCTACTTCACGGCAGGCCTGTCCAGATTCAGTCCAAAAACGCGACCACAGTGGCAATAGGCTCCGTCTTAAAGGCCAAAGGTTTCTCTGCTTCTGTGATCCAAACGATGATGAGGGCAAGGAAGCCTGCTTCAGCCTGCATCTATCACAGGATTTGGCATTCATATTTTCGTTGGTGTTCCCAGACAAAATATGACCCTAAGGTTTTCAAGAGTACTTGCTTTTCTGCAGGCTGGGTTAGACTTAGGTCTGCGTCTGGCTACCTTGAGGGTTCAGGTTTCTGCTTTGCAGAATTGCGCCCCTGGCAGATGTAAGAACATTATTGCAGGGGGCTCTCCGACTGCAGCCTCCGTTTGTCCCTCCGGTAGCACCATGAGATTTATCCTTGGTTCAGAGAGTGCAGCAAGCTCCCCCCTTTGAACCCTTGGTTAAGGTGGACTTAAAATGGTTGACAACGAAGACACTTTTTCTCGTCGCTATCTCCTCAGCTCATAGAGTTTCTGACTTGGTAGCACTGTCATGTCACTCTCCATATTTGATTTTTCATCAAAATAGAGCTGTTCTTCGTACTAAGGCGGGTTACCGTCCGAAGGTAGTATTCCGTTTCCATATAAATCAGGAAATTGTAGTCACGGCTTTTTAGTCTTCAAACCTGTCTACAGATGAAGCTTCCCTGGATGTGGTCAGAGCCCTTCGTATCTACGTGGATCGTACCAGCTCCATCAGGAAATCAGATTCGCTCTTTGTGTTTTATATTGTTTTCACAAACGAGGATGACCAGCTATCAAACAGACTTTGGCTTGCTGGCTGCGTACGGCTATTGCTCAAGTCTATATACAGGCTGATCTCCCTGTTCCTAACAAGGTGACAGCACATTCTACTCTCTGTGGGACCGTCGTGGGCAGTTAGACAAGGCGCCTCGGCTGAACAGCTGTGCAAGGCAGACAGTTGGTCTTCTGTCCATACCTTTATCAAATTGTATACATTTGATACTTTTGCCTCCCAGGATGCATCCTTTGGCTGGCGGATACTCCTCTCTGCTCAGGAGCGTCGCCACCATTAAGGGAACTGCTTTAGGACGTCCCCAAGGTAGATTCTGTGTACCTTAAGAAGATAATCAGAGTTATGGTATAACATACCTTAGATGACTTTTTCTTCAAGGTCCATTGGGTCCACAGAGTACCCTCCCTGACGCACCTGGCCTCAGCTGGGTTCTTTGCTTTTTTGTATCACTGATTCCCTCTTGGGTACAATGTACTTCCTTCTCCACTTTCCGTCTCTTGCCATTAGGCTTGTGTACAAACTGCCTGTGGCTGGAGGTGGGGTATATAGGGAGGAGGACCAGTGCATGCTGGGAGCTTTAAGGCCGTAGCGGTTTGGTGCAATGGATCACTCCAACTACATAACCTGATTCGGGGGGGGGGGGGGGGGGGGGTTTGCATGACAGATATGTAGTTAACAGTTTTCCATGAGAAAATCTGAAAATAATTCTCTTAAACTTCCCCAACATTTATTTGAAACTCCAGCCTTAGTTTCTTCTGTTCCCGAACTGTATTTTTGCCAAGAGTAATTGCATTTGCTGTATTTTATTAATATTATTATGCTTTATTTATTCTTTATTTGTTTGGTGCCACAAGAGGTCCACAGCACCTTACAGACCTAAAAGACATGTAGCACAACTGTAGGAAAGAGGAGACTCTTGGGTGGGGAATAATAATAGATTGTATTTGCTAAAATATAACTTTTCAGCAATTCCATGAAAATATAGACAGAGCATAAAACACAGGTGATGTTAGCAAAATAGAACATTTCAACTGATTAATAATGCTAATAGAGGAAATTAATTTAGATTTGTGATCTAGTACTTGCATATTAGAGCTCTTTAAAATATCAGTGGTCACTGAATGAACACAGTATTGACACGTTTTCATAAATTTCCATATAAAGCAATGAAAATGTGTTTGATTTAAAATTATCACTTAATATTTCAATATCTGGATTAATATAATGAAAATAAGGCAATTTAACAGCTATAATTATCTCTCATAACATGGTAAAATTCAAACATTATTATTATTATTATCCTTTATATGGCGCCACAAGGGTTCCGCAGCGCCTTACAAAGTACATAGACAAATAAGCACACAAGACAAGTACATAGACAAATGAGCACACAAGTAAAACCGTTATTAACAGTACAAACAATGCAGGACAAATACATGATTTATACACTGCTGCATAACAAATAAGCAGCATGGCGTCAGCAACCAAGGGTTAGATGCTGTTGTAAATTAAAGTAGGAGTAAGTGAAGGAGAAGCACATGAGGGAAGAGGGCCCTGCTCGTGAGAGCTTACATTCTAAAGGGGAGGGGGGAGACAAACAGGGGTGACACAGATGGGCTGGATTGTGAGGAAAGAACTCAGAGTAGTGGGTTAGGATGAGAACTGGAAAGCTTTGAGGAAGAAAGGACCCTTGAGAGCCCATTTGAAGATTAGGAGCCAAGAAACAAAGTTAACATGGAATTTTGAGTTAAGGCCAGGGGGACAAGGAAAGTCAGCTACTCGAGGAAGTTGGAAAGGGCAACTGATATGAGCATTGAATGCAGATAATGAAGTGGAGAGTTTAGAATGTAAGAGTTGGTGGGAGTGACCAGATGATAGAAGTACCCCAACACCAACACTGTGGCAACCTCCAGGCCAGGGAGTGTGAAAGAATGTGAGGCCCTCAAAGGAGATAGCTGCAGGAGAAGTGGTGTCAGATGGGTAAGTCCAGGATTTGGTGATGGCTAGGAAATTGAAGGAGTTGAATATGAAGCCGTAATGGACAGGGGCCAGTTGATTACAGACAGGACTGACTTTCCAGAGGAGACTGGAGAGAGGGACAGAGTTGGGAGGAGAGAGAAGGAGATTGTTAGGGTTGCTGTAGCGTGGGGTTGAGATTGATTTAGAGCAGGGGGGTAAGGAGAATGTGAGTATGTGGTGGGCTTCTGAGTGAGGAAGGGTGACAGCAGGTGGTGGGCAAGGTGGAGGTTTAGTGTGATGTGGGTTGAGAAGAAGAGTTGTAACTTGGAGAAAAGGGAGGGTGCAGGGCTTAGGAGTAACGGGAAATGTGGTGAAGAGTACTAGATGGGATGAATGGAGATAGAGGAGAGGAAGGAGGGAGATTAGAAAGTGGAGGAGACTATGAAGGGAGAAAAGAAATGGGAACTGGTGGTAGAGGAAAGTATTATGTAGCTTCTGAGTGAGGGGGGAGCAGAAGAAAAGAGACATTGCGTAGATGAGGGATTAGGGGGGGAGAAAGCAGCAGTAGTAGTAGTGATGATGATAATGAGATACAGGAATAGTACAGTTAAAATGTCTAAAAATCAGATAAAAGGAAGAACAGTGTTAGATGTAAAGGCACAACTACAATAGCATATAATAAACAAAATGAGGTTAGAGCTGTTAAAGTTGCAGGACTTTAAAATAAGGATAAAGCATTCTTATAGATGAGAAGGTGTTAAACAATGGCAGATACTACAGTGGTGTAGAGATAAACGGAAAGTGGTACAGGAATAATATAAACAGTGTAGGGTCAAAAAACATACATTCAAAAATTAAAATGCAGCAATCCAACTGGTAGTTGCTTGCAATGTTGAAGTAGGGTGTTGGCAAAAGGTGTATTGAGGTTATAATGAAAGCTGGTGGCTGAGTTGCAGGGTATCCAGACGCTCAGGAGAGCCTTTTCAATTGTTTTCAAGTTTTAAAGAGTTCTTTTTTAAATGTTGTCTTCCTGTCTTCTTCCTGTTTAACTCCTGTCTAACTCTTTAAATTTTGCTGTGCATATAATACCACTTAGAAAAAAACACTTTGAAATAAAAACCTATGCAGCCTTATAACAGGTCTGCAACCTGAAACATACAACAGTAAAGGCAGTTCAGTTACTGAAAAGGTAAAAAAAGGTTTGATTTTTCAGATTTTAACATACTACTTCAAAATGTAATTTTAAATTAAAGTTTGCAAATACAAGCTCATTTCTACTTCAGGGTCCATAGGGTATCCACAGGATACCTTGGGGTATAGGTGTGACGTCAGTCATCGGGCACCAAAGAGTTAAGCTTTCAGCCTCCCAGGATGCACTAGGTCCCCCTCCTATACCCCGCCCCCGAGCCAAGGCATCTCAGTTTCGTTTGGTGCCCGGCCGGAGTCGGAGGCACCTGCTAGAGGGGGGCTTAGAAGAGCCCCTGAAGTTTTTTCTTCATGCAGGTGTGGCTGCACATCTGGATGAACAGCATGGACAGTCAGTCCTGACGTCCATGCTATCTTCCCTACACCCCGCCGGTACCAGAACGCCGGTACTGATCCGGGGATGCTGGTGGACATCTGGGGTCACAGCTAGCGGTGACCCCAGATGTTCCGGACCATGGCCGGATTCAAGGTGGACAGAGGTAAGCAGCGGGGGGTCCCCGCTGATCACATGGTCCTAAGTCCCCAGGCAGGGGGCTCCCTGGGGACTGGCTGCAGCGTGGAGCCAGGCGACCAACTTGCGCTTCCACTACCCCCTGGGACAGCGGACCGCAGCAGAGCGGTAGCGCTGCGGCGTCCCAGGGGTTAAATGCTTGCCAGGGGAGCGCGCCTTCCCTGTCTCACAGCCGGCGCCTCCCCCGCTGCACACAGCCCTCTCTGCACTGTGCTGACTGGCCCTGTGTCAGCGCTCCTCCCCCAGGCCAGCCTTCTCTCTGCTCCTCCGTGGCCATCTTTTCTGAAGCATGGTGAACGCTGCTGGAAGCCTGCATTGGAAGCATCGTGGTCTGGGTCCCCCCGCATACCTCTCCTCCGCTGTGGTCAGGTCTGTGTATGCAGCGCTGTGTCCTACCAGGCCCTGTGTCTGTGTAGTTGAGTGATCAGCGCTGTTAGTGCAGGAATTGTTATTTCTCTGCATTGTATGTGACTGTGCTAGCGCTGCTGCCTGTAACTTTTTTTCTAAACTGTCAGCTTTATACTATCCCTGTTTTTTCTGCTAAGCCCTTGCGGTGCGGTGCTGCAGGGTGGTCTCTCGCCTCTTAAATATATAATTGGTGAGAGGGGTCACATACGTGGTGCCATCATGTCTGAAAGTGATTTTCCCCTCCGGCTACAGTGTACTACGTGTAAAGTACCGTTAGCGGAGGGGGAGGGTAGCGCGGAGGGCCTCTGCCGGCAGTGTTTGTCTATGGCGCGGCCTCTTACGGTTACTGCACCGGTACAGGAGCCGCCCTGGGCTTGTTTCGCTCAAGCGCTTACAGCCTTAATGGGCCAGTTAGCTCCACAGCCCGCGTTTACACCGATGGGTTTGTCCCAGCAGTCAGTGGTGTCGTCACCCATGCAGGGTTTCCCACGACAATTGGTGGTACCCCACAGTCTCCCTATTTCCCCGCTCCCGGTTTCTCAGGAGCCAGCGTGGGTTAACTCCCTGACGAGTTCTGTACAGCACTTGTCGGATGTGTTGCAAGGGGAGTCTGTGATGCGGCCGCATAAACGGCTGGTGGCGTCTCTGTCGGCTCCTTATGAGGATGACGAGGGGACGTCTGATGATGGGGAGATTCTGGATCCTTACGATCAGGAACCTCTCCATGCTAAGGACGCTGATGCTAAGTCCAAAGTATATATTCCTGGACTTATTCGGGCGGTCCGCACAGCCTTGGTGATTGAGGACGAAGTTCCCCCAGCGGCTAAATCTAAGTATGCCTTTTTCAAAGATGTGAAGGGCGATGCCACAGTCTTTCCTCTTTCGGGTCAGTTGGTGGACCATTTAGAGGAGGCGTGGAAACAGCCTGGCAAAAGATACCAGCCGCAGAGACGCCTGGCGGTGGCTTATCCGATCGCGGATAATTATTTTGCAAAGTGGGAATCCCCTCCACAGGTGGATTCTCACGTGACCCGTCTTGTCCGTAGTGCCACATTGCCGATGCCATCCATGTCCTCCCTTAAGGATGCTACGGACCGCAAGGTGGAGATCTGCCTGAAGTCCGCTTATTCCCTTGCGGGGGGGGCAGCACGGCCGGCTATGGCCATTTGCTGGGTTGCCAGGGCGATGGAGCGCTGGGCGGATTCATTAGAGGCTTCTTTTGATTCCGGCTGAACAGGCAGAGTTGATTGGCAATCTCCGTGATTCGGCCACCTACATCAACGAGGCGGCCCTAGACATTAGTACTCTGGTGTCTAGGATTTCTTCAGCAGCGGTAGCTGCTCGTCGCACCTTGTGGCTGCGATCCTGGAAGGCGGACGCAGATTCCAAAAAGGGTCTGGAGGCGTTGCCGTTTACCGGAGAAGTTCTCTTCGGTCCGGATCTGGATAAGATTGTGGCCACGCTGGCGGCAGCCAAATCGGCTTGTCTCCCGTCGGCCGCTGCTCCTTCTGGTTCTGGACCATCGTCCTTTCGGTCATCTAGGGCCCAGGGCAGGCCCAAACCACAGTCGTTTCCTCGACAGGCTGGCCCTAAGAAATCGGTCAAGCCCCGGAAGCAGGCATGGAGTACCAGACGTCCGGCCCCCAAGCCAGATGACAAGCCTGCGGCCTGACGGTCCGGGCCTCCCTTAGGGGGATCCCAGGGTGGGAGGCCGCCTGCTGCAGTTCGCCCAGTGTTGGTCGACCACTACGACAGACACTTGGGTTCTGGAGGTGGTCTCCCACAGGTACGCCCTCTCCTTCCGGTACAGACCCCCGGCTCGATTCTTCACCACGGGTCTACCATCAGACCAGAACAAGGCTACGGAGCTGCGGAAGGTATTGCACACTATGCTCCAGGCTGGAGTTATAGTGCCTGTTCCATTCTCCCAGAGGGGCCAGGGTTTCTATTCAAATCTTTTTTTGGTACAGAAACCCAATGGGTCGTATCGTCCGATTCTCAACCTCAAAGCACTCAACAGGTCTTTGCGGGTACCGAAGTTTCGGATGGAGACCCTACGGTCCATCATTCTGGTGCTGGAACCTGGGGACTACATGGTGTCATTGGACATACAGGACGCTTACCTGCATGTCCCTATTCTTTTGCGCCATCAACAGTTCCTCAGGTTTGCAATCCGCAGTGACCACTTCCAGTTTCGGGCGTTACCTTTTGGCCTGGCGACAGCACCACGGGTTTTCACCAAGGTGATGGCGGTTATGGCGGCTTCTCTGCGGCTGCAGGGAGTCCGCATGTTGCAGTACTTGGACGACCTGTTATTGGTGGCAGGATCTCCAGAGCTCCTGTTACGCCACTTGGACCTGACCATTGCACTGCTGCAACGGCACGGCTGGCTAATCAACTGGCAGAAGTCCACTCTAATCCCGTCTCGGAGGATTCTGCATCTTGGAGCCTTATTGGACTCGGGACAGCAAAGGATCTTCGTGACGGAGGACAAGATCTCTGCTTTACAGTCAAGGGTGCGCAGTTGTCTGCACAGCCGCCGGGTGTCCCTACACTCGACGATGAGGTTACTGGGCTCCATGGTGTCGGTGTTCGACATGGTGGAATACGCCCAGTTTCACTCCAGACCTCTGCAGCACCTGATCCTGTCCAAGTGGAACGGGCTGCCTCAGTCTCTGAAGTCCCAGACGATTGTGCTCACCCCGGAGGTTCGCCTGTCCCTTGCTTGGTGGTTACAGACGACCCACCTCAACAAGGGACGTCCGTTCTGGGTTCCAAATTGGGTCCTGTTGACAACGGACGCCAGTCTTCGGGGCTGGGGAGCGGTTTTGGATCCACACTTGTTCCAGGGCAGGTGGACGCCGACAGAAGCGGAGCTTCCCATAAATATCTTGGAAATCCGTGCGGTCTTCAATGCTCTCCAGCAGGCACATCGGTTTCTCCAGGGTCACCCGGTACAGGTCCAGTCGGACAACGCTACCACCGTGGCCTACATAAACAGGCAAGGAGGAACCCGCAGTCGGGCGGCTCTCGTAGAGGTCTCTCGGATCCTGGTTTGGGCGGAGCGCAATCTTCCGGCCATATCAGCGGTCTTCATCCCGGGAGTGCTAAATTGGGAGGCGGACTTTCTAAGTCGCCAGGACGTTCATCCGGGGGAATGGTCCCTGCACCCGGACGTTTTTCAACTGCTGGTGGACAGGTGGGGTCTTCCAGAGATCGACCTCATGGCGTCCCGGCACAACAACAAGTTGCTGGTGTACGGGTCTCGCACAAGAGACGAAGGGGCGTCTCTGGTGGATGCTCTGTCCTTCCGGTGGACGTTCCGGTTCGCATACCTGTTCCCTCCGGTCTCCCTTCTTCCACGGGTAATCCGGAAATTCAAACAGGAAGGAGGGACGCTCCTGTTGATAGCTCCCGCGTGGCCCAGACGGCACTGGTTCTCAGACCTTCAGGGTCTGTCTGTGGACAGTCCTCTGCGGTTGCCGCTACGACCGGACCTTCTGTCTCAGGGTCCTTGTCTTCACCCGGACCTGACTCTGCTGTCTTTGACGGCGTGGCTGTTGAGACGGCCATGCTGAGGTCCCGGGGGTTTTCCAGCTCTGTGGTGCGTACCATGTTGCGAGCTCGGAAACAGTCTTCCGCGAGGATATACCATCGCGTGTGGCATACGTTCTTCCAGTGGTGTCGACCGAGAGGTTATGCACCGAGGGAGTTTCGTCTGTCTCGGATTCTCGCCTTCCTACAAGCGGGACTAGATCATGGGCTTCGCCTTGCTTCTTTGAAGGTACAGGTTTCGGCCCTGTCTGTTTGGTTTCACCGTAGGATTGCTACAATCCCGGATGTGCGCACCTTTATGCAAGGTGTTGTCCGCATTCAGCCGCCCTTTGTTCCACCTGTGGCGCCTTGGGATTTGGCTGTGGTCCTGAGGGCTCTCCAAGGACCACCGTTTGAACCACTGGGCTCAGTGGATCTTAAATGGCTAACAGCTAAGACTGTTTTCCTTCTGGCTATTGCTTCGGCCAGACGTGTTTCTGAGTTAGGGGCTCTTTCTTGTAGACCCCCTTTCTTGGTTTTTCATGGGAACAGGGCAGTGCTCCGCACTCGGCCCAAGTTTCTTCCCAAAGTTGTTTCCCAGTTTCATGTTAACGAGGAAATCGTTGTTCCGGCCTTTAACTCACCGGGTCTTTCCGTGGGTGAGGCCTCTTTGGATGTTGTGCGGGCCTTAAGGACTTATTTTGACCGCACTTCTTCGTTTAGGAAGTCGGACGCTTTGTTTGTCCTCTATGGCTTCCGTAAAAAGGGTTGGCCTGCTTCAAAGCAAACTTTGGCAGCCTGGATCCGTATGGCTATTTCTGAAGCTTATCTTCATGAAGGCCTGCCGGTTCCTCCTTCTGTGAAGGCTCATTCCACTAGGTCTGTGGGTCCTTCGTGGGCAGCTCGACGTGGTGCCTCTGCAGTCCAGATCTGCAAGGCTGCTACGTGGTCCTCTGTCCATACCTTCGTGAGGTATTACAGGTTTGACACCTTCGCCTCTCAGGATGCTTCCTTCGGGCGGCGGATTCTCCTTTCTGCACAGGAGCGTCCCCACCCTTAAAGGATACTGCTTAGGGACATCCCCAAGGTATCCTGTGGATACCCTATGGACCCTGAAGTAGAAAATATGAGATATGGTAAGAACTTACCCTTGTTATCTCTATTTCTACGAAGTCCATGGGGTTCCACAGGACTCCCGCCCTGTCGCACCTGTGCTGCAGATGGGCTTTGCTCTGGTCACCGATTTTCCGTCTCCCTCTGGTGAGAATGTGATTCTTGTATGTGTCCAGATCTTTTTTTCTCTCTCTTCCTTCTCCTCCTCCGGCCTATGGATTGGTAACTAACTGAGATGCCTTGGCTCGGGGGCGGGGTATAGGAGGGGGACCTAGTGCATCCTGGGAGGCTGAAAGCTTAACTCTTTGGTGCCCGATGACTGACGTCACACCTATACCCCAAGGTATCCTGTGGAACCCTATGGACTTCGTAGAAATAGAGATAACAAGGGTAAGTTCTTACCATATCTCATATTTTTTAAAAGGAGATGGTCCAAAAAATAATTCATGCTGTAATTTGAGATAACGGAATCACCATATTTTTGATAATGGAATCACATTAGGTTGTTCCTTTGATCACACAGGCTGCTGCCATTTATACAGTTGATATCAGTCACAGATTACACAGGCTGCCACCACCATTTATACAGCTGATCTCAGTCACTGATTACACAGGCTGCCGCCGCCATTGATGCAGCTGATCTCAGTCACTGATTACACAGGCTGCCACCACCATTTATACAGCTGATCTCGGTCACTGATTACACAGGCAGCCACCGCCATTTATGCAGCTGATCTCAGTCACTGATTATACAGGCTGCTGCCGCCATTTATACAGCTTATTCTCGGTCACTGATTACACAGGCTGCCGCCGCCGCCATTGATGCAGCTGACCTCAGTCACTGATTACACAGGCTGCCGCCACCATTTATACAGCTGATCTCAGTCACTGATTACACAGGCTGCCACCATTTATACTGCTGATCTCAGTCACTGATCACACAGGCTGCCGCCATTTATACAGCTGATCTCAGTCACTGATTACACAGGCTGCTGCCGCCATTTATACAGCTTATTCTCGGTCACTGATTACACAGGCTGCCGCCGCCGCCATTGATGCAGCTGATCTCAGTCACTGATTACACAGGCTGCCGCCACCATTTATACAGCTGATCTGAGTCACTGATTACACAGGCTGCCACCATTTATACAGCTGATCTCAGTCACTGATCACACAGGCTGCCGCCATTTATACAGCTGATCTCAGTCACTGATTACACAGGCTGCCACCATTTATACAGCTGATCTCAGTCACTGATTACACAGGCTGTCACAGGATATTCAGGACGCTTACCTACATATACATAAAGTTAGAGGAAAGCGCTTGGTGGTGGATGGGTCCCTAATAATGATTCGTTTAAATGGAATGTATAGGATAGATTATATTCATCTATAATTGGAATTGTGTCATAAGTTCTTGTGACTTGTCAGCAATAACTTGTGGCTGGAACTTGGTGTAAATATTATGTTGAGGTCTTTATAAATAAAGTCTCAATATGAAGAAATGTCTATATAGATAATCCGGTATGCAACAACTTGTGGCTGGATGTTCGGAACAAGTGAAAATGTCTTCAACAGCTAAAATGTGTGATGATGCGAGATGTTTACCACCTAAAATATGGCTGGGTAGGCAAAAACTTGTGGCTGGGTGTTCAATAATAAATTCGTCGTGCCTCCTCGATCGTGATAGTCCTGCTTCCCTCAGCTCACGTTACCTCAGGAGATGTGGGTGCAGTATCAGAGCAGTTTGACACTATTAAGCAGTTGATACGGTAAGTGATTGTACTTACCAAGAATGATGCATCTGCTGGTCCATCGCTATTCTGCAGCTTCTCCGTTGTAGTCATGCATGTGAGTGGGGGGCATAACAAGGTATATGTGGAAGTGGGTTAAAGTATTTATCGAGAGGCTATGTATTTTTGGCAACTTTATTGTAACGGAGTTACAACTTTAAAAACTTTTTTGCAAAGTACAGGGTGTGAGTATCAAACAAAATCTCTTAATGCAGTCTCTGTCCCAACGTGTTTCATCCCTCAGCGGGACTTCTTCAAGGGCAAAAAAACTATTTTGACGTGATATTCTGTGATACGTGATATTCTGTGATACGTGATATTCTGTGATACGTGATATTCTGTCACTTCTGTGATACGTGATATTCTGTCTGTCACTTCTGTGATATGTGATATTCTGTCACTTCTGTGATACGTGATATTCTGTCACTTCTGTGATACGTGATATTCTGTCACTTCTGTGATACGTGATATTCTGTCACTTCTGTGATACGTGATATTCTGTCACTTCTGTGATACGTGATATTCTGTCACTTCTGTGATACGTGATATTCTGTCACTTCTGTGATATGTGATATTCTGTCACTTCTGTGATATGTGATATTCTGTCACTTCTGTGATATGTGATATTCTGTCACTTCTGTGATATGTGATATTCTGTCACTTCTGTGATACGTGATATTCTGTCACTTCTGTGATACGTGATATTCTGTCACTTCTGTGATACGTGATATTCTGTGATACGTGATATTCTGTGATACGTGATATTCTGTGATACGTGATATTCTGTGATACGTGATATTCTGTGATACGTGATATTCTGTGATACGTGATATTCTGTGATACGTGATATTCTGTGATACGTGATATTCTGTCACTTCTGTGATACGTGATATTCTGTCACTTCTGTGATACGTGATATTCTGTCACTTCTGTGATATGTGATATTCTGTCACTTCTGTGATACGTGATATTCTGTCACTTCTGTGATACGTGATATTCTGTGATACGTGATATTCTGTGATACGTGATATTCTGTGATACGTGATATTCTGTGATACGTGATATTCTGTCACTTCTGTGATACGTGATATTCTGTCACTTCTGTGATACGTGATATTCTGTCACTTCTGTGATACGTGATATTCTGTCTGTCACTTCTGTGATACGTGATATTCTGTCACTTCTGTGATACGTGATATTCTGTCACTTCTGTGATACGTGATATTCTGTCACTTCTGTGATACGTGATATTCTGTCACTTCTGTGATACGTGATATTCTGTCACTTCTGTGATATGTGATATTCTGTCACTTCTGTGATATGTGATATTCTGTCACTTCTGTGATACGTGATATTCTGTCACTTCTGTGATACGTGATATTCTATCACTTCTGTGATACGTGATATTCTGTGATACGTGATATTCTGTGATACGTGATATTCTGTGATACGTGATATTCTGTGATACGTGATATTCTGTGATACGTGATATTCTGTGATACGTGATATTCTGTGATACGTGATATTCTGTCACTTCTGTGATACGTGATATTCTGTCACTTCTGTGATACGTGATATTCTGTCACTTCTGTGATACGTGATATTCTGTCACTTCTGTGATACGTGATATTCTGTGATACGTGATATTCTGTGATACGTGATATTCTGTCACTTCTGTGATACGTGATATTCTGTCTGTCACTTCTGTGATACGTGATATTCTGTCACTTCTGTGATACGTGATATTCTGTCACTTCTGTGATACGTGATATTCTGTGATACGTGATATTCTGTGATACGTGATATTCTGTCACTTCTGTGATACGTGATATTCTGTGATACGTGATATTCTGTCACTTCTGTGATACGTGATATTCTGTGATACGTGATATTCTGTGATACGTGATATTCTGTCACTTCTGTGATACGTGATATTCTGTCTGTCACTTCTGTGATATGTGATATTCTGTCACTTCTGTGATACGTGATATTCTGTCTGTCACTTCTGTGATACGTGATATTCTGTCACTTCTGTGATACGTGATATTCTGTCACTTCTGTGATACGTGATATTCTGTCACTTCTGTGATACGTGATATTCTGTCACTTCTGTGATACGTGATATTCTGTGATACGTGATATTCTGTGATACGTGATATTCTGTGATACGTGATATTCTGTGATACGTGATATTCTGTGATACGTGATATTCTGTGATACGTGATATTCTGTCACTTCTGTGATATGTGATATTCTGTCACTTCTGTGATACGTGATATTCTGTCACTTCTGTGATACGTGATATTCTGTGATACGTGATATTCTGTGATACGTGATATTCTGTGATACGTGATATTCTGTGATACGTGATATTCTGTCACTTCTGTGATACGTGATATTCTGTCTGTCACTTCTGTGATACGTGATATTCTGTCTGTCACTTCTGTGATACGTGATATTCTGTCTGTCACTTCTGTGATACGTGATATTCTGTCTGTCACTTCTGTGATACGTGATATTCTGTCACTTCTGTGATACGTGATATTCTGTCACTTCTGTGATACGTGATATTCTGTCACTTCTGTGATACGTGATATTCTGTCACTTCTGTGATACGTGATATTCTGTCACTTCTGTGATACGTGATATTCTGTGATACGTGATATTCTGTGATACGTGATATTCTGTGATACGTGATATTCTGTGATACGTGATATTCTGTGATACGTGATATTCTGTCACTTCTGTTATACGTGATATTCTGTGATACGTGATATTCTGTGATACGTGATATTCTGTCACTTCTGTGATACGTGATATTCTGTCACTTCTGTGATACGTGATATTCTGTCACTTCTGTGATACGTGATATTCTGTCACTTCCGTGATACGTGATATTCTGTCTGTCACTTCTGTGATACGTGATATTCTGTCTGTCACTTCTGTGATATGTGATATTCTGTCACTTCTGTGATACGTGATATTCTGTCACTTCTGTGATATGTGATATTCTGTCACTTCTGTGATACGTGATATTCTGTCACTTCTGTGATACGTGATATTCTGTGATACGTGATATTCTGTCACTTCTGTGATACGTGATATTCTGTCACTTCTGTGATACGTGATATTCTGTCACTTCTGTGATACGTGATATTCTGTCACTTCTGTGATACGTGATATTCTGTCTGTCACTTCTGTGATATGTGATATTCTGTCACTTCTGTGATATGTGATATTCTGTCACTTCTGTGATACGTGATATTCTGTGATACGTGATATTCTGTCACTTCTGTGATACGTGATATTCTGTGATACGTGATATTCTGTGATACATGATATTCTGTCACTTCTGTGATACGTGATATTCTGTCACTTCTGTGATACGTGATATTCTGTCACTTCTGTGATACGTGATATTCTGTGATACGTGATATTCTGTGATACATGATATTCTGTCACTTCTGTGATACGTGATATTCTGTCTGTCATTTCTGTGATATGTTAGTAACACTGTCACCTGTTTGAATCAGGAATGCATTTAACCAATGCTCTAATATAGGGGTGGGCAATAAGCAACCCTCCACCTACACATCCCAGCATACTTGCACAGTTTTAGCATGTCTGGTAGCAAAACTGGCAGGGCATGCTGGGATGTGTAGTCCCACAGAATCTGGAGGGCCGTTTAATGTCTATCCCTGCTCTAAGAAGTGATTACAGCAGCCAAGTACTGTAGTTTGAGCCTGGGACTTGGTATATAAATCATAAACTACTTGTAAAGTGAACTTTGATCTCTGAAGAGGGTGTACATTAAGTCTGGTTGGTCGCTCTGGGTTTTTGAATGACGTTCCCCGTTGGTTAAATGCTGCCTAATTGTATCCATGCTCTTTCTATATATGGGTTAGTCTCTGGTCCTGTAACATGACGCTTTGTTCTATAGCCTCTATAGTGTTTCATTTGTACAGTGTTCTGGCCGTGTCTTTAACCATTCTCCATGTTCTGTTTTACAGCATTTGCGGAGCTCCAGACCGACATTAACGAGCTGACCAATAATATGGACGGTGTTAAGATCCCATTTCTGGATTATAAAACCTACGCTATGCGGGTCTTGTTCCCTGGCATAGAAGACCACCCTGTGCTGAAGGAGCTGGATGTGAGTGGTAGTGGGCTATAGAGAGTCATTTCTACATGTGCAATCACTATGAGGGAACATAGCAGGGGGGCCAATTAGCCTGTGCGAGTCCCTGTTTTTTTTATTTTGTTGTTTTTGAGTCATGGCAGAAGCAAGTGATAACTATGTCGACTATTTTTACTACTTGAATGAATCTTTGAGTTTTTCTCTTTGATTCATTCATTTTGGTCCCAGCTGATGTATAGAGGTATAAGGCCTTCACTCTGATTAATCTCTCGGCAAAACAATGGATTTATTCTGCGCACCACCTGTCGCATTAGGGGAAATGGGATTAGGCCCAGTAAAATACGCACTATTAGAACTATTGACCTTCTGTCTCGAGTCGAAAACTGAAAAGGAGAAATATACTGTATATATTACCATGTAATCAGTAGCTGGTGATGATTTTTTCAGTGCAACGCTCTTTAAAACTTATTTTATTTTAAGATTGACTGTTTATTAAAAAGTTAGAATTTCATGTAGTTTTAGTTGAGCACAAATCCCTTATTAGGGAAATCTTTTGTTTTTTTCATGCCTTCAAGCTCCCCCCCAATGTGGAGAAAGCACTGAGACTCTTCGGCCAGCTCCTGAACAACAAGACCTTTCTGCTGACCTTCATCCACACCCTGGAAAACCAGCGCAGCTTCTCCATGCGGGACCGAGGTAACGTAGCCTCGCTGACCATGGTGTCGCTGCAGGGCCGCATGGAATATGCCACCGTCCTGCTCAAACAGCTGCTAAGCGACTTAATCGAGAAGAATCTGGAGAGTAAGAACCACCCTAAATTATTACTGCGCAGGTGAGAAAACAAAAACAATACTTGTCTTAATATTGCTGAATGAGACCGGAGAGAGATGCTTTATTTACATATGTATCTGTCTTTACTATAGCGTGCCCCACGCCAGCATTTCTATACGTTGTGGGAGTGCCGACCATAATAGGAACCTTTTTATATTTAATAATTTGCTCAGACTGGCCCAAAGTGATGTATGAATTTAATCTTCATTAACATGCCCACTGCACTGTCCATTTTCCAGTCTTTGGGGACTTGGAATGTTCCCCTATTATTGTTCACACCTTCAATGCTCAGACTTGGATTAACCTTACTGGTTTATAGAGAACCAACAGTGGTCTTTTGGTCAATGATAAACTCCAATGCCAAGCGTAGCACAATGCTGGTATATGCTGTTGTGGATGTCATCACAGTGTTGGTATTGTCCCTGCAGGACGGAGTCTGTGGCAGAGAAGATGTTGACGAACTGGTTCACATTTCTACTCTATAAATTCCTAAAGGTGAGCCAGTATGGCCCCCGCGCCATGAGCTGCGTATAGGGTCACATGATTACCATCTGTATCCTGTGCCACACCATACAGTACTATCTGCAAAGTGCTCAGTGATGGATGTTGTCCTGCCTTCTAGGAATGTGCCGGAGAGCCACTCTTCATGCTTTTTTGTGCCATCAAGCAACAAATGGAAAAAGGGCCAATCGATGCCATCACTGGAGAGGCTAGGTACTCATTAAGCGAGGACAAACTCATCCGGCAACAGATTGACTACAAAGTACTGGTTAGTCTACTTTACTGGCCACTTTATTGTGCGGGATGCCGGAGCTTGGGTTTCCGGCAGTCAGAACCCTCCCCTTCTCCCTACCCTAGCCCTCACTCCCCGGTGCCTAAACCTAACCTCCCACTTCTGCCTAACGCTAACCCTACTTGTCTTTGGAATCCCAGCGGTCGGCGCATCCCTATCACATCTAATAATTCCCACTATTAAAGGTTCCACCCTACCTCAAACTGTTGCCCCTTGCATTGTCTGCAATTACCTGTTGTTGTTGTTGTTTCATAGACCCTGAGCTGCATTTGTCCAGACAGTGAGAATGGTACAGAAATCCCCGTTAAAGTAATTAATTGTGATACCGTAACACAGACCAAGGATAAGCTGCTGGATGCCGTTTACAAGGGAATTCCTTACACTCAGAGGCCCAAAGCAGAAGACATGGATCTTGGTGAGGACAACAGACTTGGGGCCTGATTCAGATGGGGGGGGGGGGGCGGTACTGCACAGCCGCAAGGAAGCTGATGTGCATACTGACCAACTACAGTGCAAATGTAGCAGGGAGGTGTCTGTGGGAAATAGATGCCTACCGCACATATCTGCGATCCGGGTACAGCGTTCATAAAAGCTGCTTTGGATCACCATCACGATAATTAGTTGCTGCTTTGAGCAGGCTGTGTAAGACTAATCAGACTGGCCGCTTGCAAGGTCAAGAAATCTGCGTCCCCTGGCCTCGGCACTCCCAGGAAACAGAGACACGCCCTCATATACAGG
Organism: Taudactylus pleione; assembly: GCA_031769625.1. NCBI lineage: Eukaryota > Metazoa > Chordata > Amphibia > Anura > Myobatrachidae > Taudactylus > Taudactylus pleione. The sequence goes on along the minus strand of JAUIMM010000923.1, from coordinate 93,445 downwards.
AACGCAGCCCAGCGCCGCCCCAAACGTCCGTAGCAGGTCAGTCATGCCACGGCTTGAGGACTCGTCCGGTACATGAGCAGACTCACAAACATCTGACATGAACGTAAACCATGGGGACCCTTAGTGGTCTTGGATGTAAGGGTGGGAATGGCTCTATATATAGGTGAATTGAGAGTCTGGAACGAGTCTGTGATATCAGGGCAGGGTGCTAGGGCTTTTTTGAAGTAAACCTTTATTCTTTCAATATTTTTGCAGAATGGCGTCAGGGACGTATCACCCGCATTGTCCTTCAGGATGAGGATGTCACCACCAAAATTGAATGTGACTGGAAGAGGTTGAACACACTGGCACATTACCAGGTGGACATCTTAGTCCCTATTTTTTTTCATTTATTACCCAACCTCTCTCTTTTTTTTTTTTTTTTTTTTTTTTTGTTCCACAACTTTTACAAATCCAATCTGTACCTCATCCATTACTATAGGTTACGGATGGTTCCAGTGTGGCTCTGATTCCAAAGCAGGTGTCTGCTTACAACATCACAAACTCCTTCACATTCACACGCTCGCTCAGTCGGTATGGTAAGTATTACTGAATTGGGGTTTGCATAAGCCGCCTTAACACAACTAATCTTTTTTTTTTTTTTTTTTTTTTTAACTTGTGTCGCTAGATACTTCATCTAATGGGGGAATTCAATTAGACGCAAAAACGTTAAGTTTTTGCATGTGCAAACGTTTCACACACTTCGCCCGAATGTGTCACTTTTCGCCACTATCGCGTATGCGGTTTTTCAGGCAATCCTATTCCAAAAAACGGCAAACAGTGCACTTGAAAATGGGGAAATGTGCCTGTCCCCCCCAAAAAAGTAAAATTTACAATGGGTCATAGTTTAGAAGTATATTAGTGTGCAAAATTAAAGCATGTGGGTTTTTCAATTGTATCAAATGGCTGTTTATATGTATTTTTCTTTAACAGTGGAAAAAATTACAGCGGTACATGAAAATGGGTGCAACTATATTTTGCTTGTCATTTTAGGGTACTTTAAAAAAAAAAAAAAAAAAAAGCAGTTAAATATACCTGCGGCAGCCACCTACAATATCAAAAACACCTGTCTCATCCATACAGCCCCACAAATTACCACCACACTACTTTAAACCCATTTTCCAACACTTTTTTTTTTTACATTTTGACTCCGAAAAATGACGTCATTATTAGGGGGAATTAAGTAAATTAAATATTTATTTTTGCCTAATTAGGGAGGGTGTCCAAGGGGTTCTGAACAAAGTCCCCACATTTTTTAGCCCAAATTAGGGGTGTTGCACATTTTTCACCTGCTCTGAGCTGGTGAAAATCAATCGCTGCTTTTAGCTGCGCTCAATTCGCATATGCGAAAGCCGCGGCTAATTGGATAGCACGATACGCATTTTTGGCGAAAAGTTTGCCCAAGTGTAAACTGTTCGCCAAAATGCAGCTTTTTGGGTCTATTTGAATCTGGCCCTTACTCTCGTTCCGCACACCATTGTCCAGAATCTCATACCACATTCATTCTTTCACTAGAGAGCCTCCTGCGCACGTCTAGTAGTCCAGACAGCTTGCGCTCACGAGCCCCCATGATCACCCCTGACCAGGAGACCGGCACCAAACTGTGGCATCTGGTGAAGAACCATGACCATACTGACCATAAGGAGGGTGACCGTGGCAGCAAAATGGTATCGGAGATCTACCTTACTAGGTTATTGGCCACAAAGGTGAGAGCAACGTTAGACTTGGAAGCTAGGGACCAAAAAGCAGAGTTCCATGGGGTTACCTGGGAAATGACGCTGATGTCTTTGTGCTTTGCTGCTACATATAGGGCACGTTGCAGAAGTTTGTGGACGACTTGTTTGAGACAGTGTTCAGCACAGCACATCGGGGCAGTGCCCTCCCCCTTGCCATCAAATATATGTTCGACTTTTTAGATGAGCAGGCGGATCGAAGGCAGATTTCTGACCCAGATGTCCGGCACACGTGGAAAAGCAACTGGTAAAGAAAAGAGTGCCAAAAAAATTTACAGGTCTTTTTTTAATCTTTGGGAAAAAAAAAAAAGGACTAAATCTTAACAAAATGATTCCTTGTATCGTTCTCAGCTTGCCACTGCGTTTCTGGGTGAATGTAATAAAGAACCCTCAATTCGTCTTTGACATCCACAAAAACAGCATCACGGATGCATGCTTATCTGTGGTGGCTCAGACATTCATGGACTCTTGTTCCACCTCTGAACATAGACTTGGAAAGGACTCTCCAAGTAACAAACTCCTTTACGCCAAGGACATCCCTAACTATAAGACCTGGGTGGAAAGGTGAGTGCTGGGATGATTTAGTAGGCTTGGGTGAGAATCCTACACTCTCATACAAAGGCTGAAAATGATTGTATCATGTACCACCACCAGTCCGATTTACAGAGCTGTTTTGGCTTCTAAAGGATGTGCTGAAGGCTTCTTGCATTATTCCAATTTTTTTCTCTAATTGAATTTCCTTTACAGATATTACAGAGACATCAACAAGATGGCTGCTATCAGTGACCAGGACATGGATGCCTATCTGGTGGAACAGTCACGTATGCATGCAAATGAGTTCAACTCCCTCAGTGCTCTCAGTGAGCTCTTCTTCTATGTGAACAAATACCGGGAGGAGGTGAGAGGCTGGTAGTGGGGGTTTGTGTAGTTAGGGTCAGGAGAAGGTGAGAGGCTGGAGGTGGGGTTTTGTGTAGTTAGGGTCGGGAGGAGGTGAGAGGTTGGGGTTTTGTGTAGTTAGGGTCGGGAGGAGGTGAGAGGCTGGGGTTGGGGTTTTGTGTAGTTATGGTCGGGAGGAGGTGAGAGGCTGGGGTTGGGGTTTTGTGTAGTTATGGTCGGGAGGAGGGGAGAGGCTGGAGGTGGGGTTTTGTGTAGTTAGGGCCGGGAGGAGGTGAAAGGCTGGAGGTGGGGTTTTGTGTAGTTAGGGTCGGGAGGAGGTGAGAGGCTGGAAGTGGGGGTTTGTGTAGTTAGGGTCGGGAGGAGGTGAGAGGCTGGTAGTGGGGGTTTGTGTAGTTAGGGTCAGGAGAAGGTGAGAGGCTGGAGGTGGGGTTTTGTGTAGTTAGGGTCGGGAGGAGGTGAGAGGTTGGGGTTTTGTGTAGTTAGGGTCGGGAGGAGGTGAGAGGCTGAGGTTGGGGTTTTGTGTAGTTATGGTCGGGAGGAGGGGAGAGGCTGGAGGTGGGGTTTTGTGTAGTTAGGGCCGGGAGGAGGTGAAAGGCTGGAGGTGGGGTTTTGTGTAGTTAGGGTCGGGAGAAGGTGAGCGGTTGGGGTTTTGTGTAGTTAGGGTCGGGAGGAGGTGAGAGGCTGGAGGTGGGGTTTTGTGTAGTTAGGGTCGGGGGGAGGGGAGGGGCTGGAGGTGGGGTTTTGTGTAGTTAGGGTCGGGAGGAGGTGAGAGGCTGGAAGTGGAGGTTTGTGTAGTTAGGGCAGGGAGGAGGTGAGAGGCTGGAAGTGGAGGTTTGTGTAGTTAGGGCAGGGAGGAGGTGAGAGGCTGGAGGTGGGGTTTTGTGTAGTTAGGGTCGGGAGGAGGTGAGAGGCTGGAGGTGGGGTTTTGTGTAGTTAGGGTCGGGAGGAGGTGAGAGGCTGGAGGTGGGGTTTTGTGTAGTTAGGGTCGGGAGGAGGTGAGAGGCTGGAGGTGGGGTTTTGTGTAGTTAGGGTCGGGAGGAGGTGAGAGGCTGGAGGTGGGGTTTTGTGTAGTTAGGGTCGGGAGGAGGTGAGAGGCTGGAGGTGGGGTTTTGTGTAGTTAGGGTCGGGAGAATGTGAGAGGCTGGAGGTGGGGTTTTGTGTAGTTAGGGCCGGGAGGAGGTGAGAGGCTGGAGGTGGGGTTTTGTGTAGTTAGGGCCGGGAGGAGGTGAGAGGCTGGAGGTGGGGTTTTGTGTAGTTAGGGTTGGATGAACAATGGGCCTGATTCAGAGCCGCTCGTAAACGGCCGCTCGTTCGTTCCGAGCGATGTTAGCCCAACTGCGCATGCGTACGGATCGTTATACGCATGCGCTAACCAGTCAGTGCGGCCGAAATTCATGTGCTCGCAAAATAGCGAATGCCTGCTATTTTGAGTGACAGAAAGAGGCGTATGTGGGTGGTAACAGGGGAAGGTGCTTGAAAATGGGGAGTGGAAATCAGAACGCAGGCGTGCTTAAAGGTCAAAACGGGCGTTTTATGGGTGTGCAAATTTAAAACAGCAGCGTCATTGACCACGTCACTGGGTTATTTTATAGTCAGAACTGCTCGCAAAATTGTGGTAGCAAACACCAACCCCAAGAATAGCGAGCAGTTCCTACCCTTGTCGATGTACTCGATTAATCTAATTAATAGCGGACATGACGTAGGATGCGAGCGGCCAGGGGGCGTATTTTTCCAAAAAACGAACGCAAGTTTTGTTCGCTCGTTCAGACTTAGAGGCGTGAACAGACCGCAAACAGCGAACGGTTCATTTGAATAGCCACCCCTTGTTTTAGAACGAACGACCGCAAATAGCGAGTGGCTCTGAATGAGGGCCAATGTCTGATCGGTTTTGCTCAGTCTATTATGCTTTTTAGCTAGTGCAGGTTTAGTAAAGCTTAATGTGCTATGCTGTAAGCTGTTTGGTGCAATGGATCACTCTAACTACATACCCCAAGGTAGATCCTGTGGACCTCGAAGAAAAAGAGTTAACTTAGGTATGTTATACCAATAACTCTGATTTTTCTCTTCCAGATCCTTACTGCTTTGGATCGGGATTCCTATTGCCGGAAACACAAGTTGCGGCAGAAGTTGGAACAAGTTATTAACATGGTTTCCAGTAATAGCTGAACCATATATTCCCCTCTTTGTCCTTTATATTCCCTCAACCTTAACGTCCCAGGAAGCCAAGATGAGACAGAAATTGATAGGTAGAGACCCACTTGGAGGTCGACAATACCACAAAGTGACTAGGAGGGGTGATGGGCAATGTGCAAAGCTATGGTACTGCCATAGATACTTCACAGAACCACCAATAGGACTTGTACAACCAGCGACTGAATCCTTTACATGGATCAGTAGCAGATCTTCACCAGCCATGGAATGCCCATTCCTCACTCTTCTGTGTCTGTGTGACAAGGTGCCCATGCTCCAGTGCCTTGTGCTTGGAAGAGCAGAGCTGTGACTGCACACCGTTATTATACCACTGAATGGGGTTGGTGTGCATACCATCTATCTCTGCAAAACGTATTCAGGGGACAGCGTCCTCACCTACCACCCTTCTCGTCCCTAGACTGCCAGGACTCTAGCCAATCCAGAGCTTGCACACAGCGAGGACGTACATGTTTTGGTAACGTGAAGCCATATGACTCAGAGGGACATGTGCCCCACTCCCCATGTTTGTTATCCACTAATAATCTCAGTGCACTATTGTACCCCGAGTTCCTTGCTGCTCCTCTTATCCCAGACCGTGTGTAGAGCAGGAGCAGCTATTACATATCTGTGATGTGAAATGGGATTATCCCGCCGTTAGGTTTTATAGATAGGAGGGACCCCTTTTTGTTAATGAGATTTGTGCCATGCGATATCAGTGCTATTTTTATTGCAGAAGAAGCTGGATGTGAGCGAGTTTGCATTTACCCACATCTCGCTCCCCTCCCCCTGGTCCTATGTTCCCTGTAAATCATGTTCTGAGGACAGTTGAAGGTAAGGATTGTGCAGGGCTACCAACGTCGGCTATATGAATTTTCCTTGTATCTTGATCTAACACTGAGTTTCCGCAGTGGACTAAGCATTCATTCCAGGCTCTGGTATCTAGATCTTGGTTTTTTTAATTTTATTTTATTTATTTAACTTATTCCTATTTTATCCTCTGCTGCAAATTTTTATATAGAACCTGTTCTAAGTGGAGATGTGTGTGTGTGATGTGTGTAAGTCTTCAGTTGTCTATGGAAATTACATTTATTTTTAACTATTATGGGTCATAACTAACAACACAATTAGGAGAACATGGTGAACAGTCCTGTAACCCCCATCAACCTGCCTTAACTTTCCCGCATTGTAAATCCTCACAGACCTGAAATATTGTGTTATATGGTAGAGTGCTGTGTCTGCCACTGGCCTGTTTGTAGCGTGTTATATATAACCTGTTCCAGGTGGCATCAGAACGCGGGAGGTGTGGAGAGGGGACCGTCATCATGTGTACCATCCCAGAAGAAGTATATCACTGCTGGGGACACAAACCAAAGCATATACTAGAAAGCAATAATAAAGCACCAGAAAACTGCAAGCTGGCTTCACATTTCTTCTTAGGTACCCATAAAGAATCAGCATCACCCCATTCATGGTTCATCCTAACCTGCCTTGTTCCGAGCTTTAGCTGCCATATACTCCTGTCCCTGTGCTGTGTGTGTCCCTGAGCCCTCCTGTGCTGTGTGTGTCCGTCCCTGGGTTCCTCTGTCCCTGGTCTGTGTGTGTCCCTGGGCCCTCCTGTCCCTGTGCTGTGTGTGTGTGTGTGTCTGTCTGTCCCTGGGTCCTCCTGTCCCTGTGCTGTGTGTGTCCCTGGGCTCCTCTGTCCCTGTGCTGTGTGTGTGTCCCTGGGCTCCTCTGTCCCTGTGCTGTGTGTGTGTGTCCCTGGGTTCCTCTGTCCCTGCGCTGTGTGTGTGTGTGTCTCCCTGGGTTCCTCTGTCCCTGCGCTGTGTGTGTGTTTGTCCCTTGGTTCCTCTGCCCCTGTGCTGTGTGTGTGTGTGTGTCCCTGGGTTCCTCTGTCCCTGCGCTGTGTGTGTGTCCCTGGGTTCCTCTGTCCCTGCGCTGTGTGTGTGTCCCTGGGTTCCTCTGTCCCCGTGCTGTGTGTGTGTCCCTGGGTTCCTCTGTCCCTGTGCTGTGTGTGTGTCCCTGGGTTCCTCTGTCCCTGTGCTGTGTTTGTGGCCCTGGGTTCCTCTGTCCCCTGTGCTGTGTGTGTCTCCCTGGGTTCCTCTGTGCTGTGTGTGTGTGTCTCCCTGGGTTCCTCTGTCCCTGTGCTGTGTGTGTGTGTGTCCCTGGGTTCCTCTGTCCCTGTGCTGTGTGTGTGTGTGTCTCTCCCTGGGTTCCTCTGTCCCTGCGCTGTGTGTGTGTCCCTGGGTTCCTCTGTCCCTGCGCTGTCTCTCTCTCTCCCTGGGTTCCTCTGTCCCTGTGCTGTGTGTCTCTTCCTGGGTTCCTCTGTCCCTGCGTGTGTGTGTCCCTGGGTTCCTCTGTCCCTGGTCTGTGTGTGTGTGTGTGTCCGTCCCTGGGTCCTCCTGTCCCTGTGCTGTGTGTGTCCGTCCCTGGGTCTTCCTGTCCCTGTGCTGTGTGTGTGTGTGTCTCCCTGGGTTCCTCTGTCCCCGTGCTGTGTGTGTGTCTCCCTGGGTTCCTCTGTCCCTGCGCTGTGTGTGTGTCCCTGGGTTCCTCTGTCCCTGCGCTGTCTCTCTCCCTGGGTTCCTCTGTCCCTGTGCTGTGTGTCTCTTCCTGGGTTCCTCTGTCCCTGCGTGTGTGTGTCCCTGGGTTCCTCTGTCCCTGGTCTGTGTGTGTGTGTGTCCGTCCCTGGGTCCTCCTGTCCCTGTGCTGTGTGTGTGTGTCTCCCTGGGTTCCTCTGTCCCCGTGCTGTGTGTGTCTCCCTGGGTTCCTCTGTCCCCGTGCTGTGTGTGTGTGTGTCTCCCTGGGTTCCTCTGTCCCCGTGCTGTGTGTGTGTGTCTCCCTGGGTTCCTCTGTCCCCGTGCTGTGTGTGTGTGTCTCCCTGGGTTCCTCTGTCCCCGTGCTGTGTGTGTGTGTCTCCCTGGGTTCCTCTGTCCCCGTGCTGTGTGTGTGTGTGTGTCTCCCTGGGTTCCTCTGTCCCCGTGCTGTGTGTGTGTGTGTCTCCCTGGGTTCCTCTGTCCCCGTGCTGTGTGTGTCTCCCTGGGTTCCTCTGTCCCCGTGCTGTGTGTGTGTGTGTCTCCCTGGGTTCCTCTGTCCCCGTGCTGTGTGTGTGTGTGTCTCCCTGGGTTCCTCTGTCCCCGTGCTGTGTGTGTGTGTGTCTCCCTGGGTTCCTCTGTCCCCGTGCTGTGTGTGTGTGTGTCTCCCTGGGTTCCTCTGTCCCCGTGCTGTGTGTGTGTGTGTCTCCCTGGGTTCCTCTGTCCCCGTGCTGTGTGTGTGTGTGTCTCCCTGGGTTCCTCTGTCCCCGTGCTGTGTGTGTGTGTGTCTCCCTGGGTTCCTCTGTCCCCGTGCTGTGTGTGTGTGTGTGTGTCTCCCTGGGTTCCTCTGTCCCCGTGCTGTGTGTGTGTGTGTGTCTCCCTGGGTTCCTCTGTCCCCGTGCTGTGTGTGTGTGTGTGTGTGTCTCCCTGGGTTCCTCTGTCCCCGTGCTGTGTGTGTGTGTGTGTCTCCCTGGGTTCCTCTGTCCCCGTGCTGTGTGTGTGTGTGTGTCTCCCTGGGTTCCTCTGTCCCCGTGCTGTGTGTGTGTGTGTGTCTCCCTGGGTTCCTCTGTCCCCGTGCTGTGTGTGTGTGTGTGTCTCCCTGGGTTCCTCTGTCCCCGTGCTGTGTGTGTGTGTGTGTCTCCCTGGGTTCCTCTGTCCCCGTGCTGTGTGTGTGTGTGTGTCTCCCTGGGTTCCTCTGTCCCCGTGCTGTGTGTGTGTGTGTGTCTCCCTGGGTTCCTCTGTCCCCGTGCTGTGTGTGTGTGTCTCCCTGGGTTCCTCTGTCCCCGTGCTGTGTGTGTGTGTGTGTCTCCCTGGGTTCCTCTGTCCCCGTGCTGTGTGTGTGTGTGTGTCTCCCTGGGTTCCTCTGTCCCCGTGCTGTGTGTGTGTGTGTGTGTGTCTCCCTGGGTTCCTCTGTCCCCGTGCTGTGTGTGTGTGTGTGTCTCCCTGGGTTCCTCTGTCCCCGTGCTGTGTGTGTGTGTGTGTCTCCCTGGGTTCCTCTGTCCCCGTGCTGTGTGTGTGTGTGTGTCTCCCTGGGTTCCTCTGTCCCCGTGCTGTGTGTGTGTGTGTGTCTCCCTGGGTTCCTCTGTCCCCGTGCTGTGTGTGTGTGTGTGTCTCCCTGGGTTCCTCTGTCCCCGTGCTGTGTGTGTGTGTGTGTCTCCCTGGGTTCCTCTGTCCCCGTGCTGTGTGTGTGTGTGTGTCTCCCTGGGTTCCTCTGTCCCCGTGCTGTGTGTGTGTGTCTCCCTGGGTTCCTCTGTCCCCGTGCTGTGTGTGTGTGTGTGTGTCTCCCTGGGTTCCTCTGTCCCCGTGCTGTGTGTGTGTGTGTGTCTCCCTGGGTTCCTCTGTCCCCGTGCTGTGTGTGTGTGTGTCTCTCCCTGGGTTCCTCTGTCCCCGTGCTGTGTGTGTGTGTGTGTCTCCCTGGGTTCCTCTGTCCCTGCGCTGAAGCCCTAATTTTCTGCTCCCTAGTTGTTGCATACCGGACTTACCCTATGCTCGTGCTGGAATGCTGTATTTATTTTTGTTTCAGGCCAGGTACCCGCCTACCTTCACCCCTGGCCCTGGTAAGCTGCCTACCTTCACCCCTGGCCCTGGTAAGCTGCCTACCTTCACCCCTGGCCCTGGTAAGCTGCCTGTCTTCACCCCTGACCCTGGGTAGCCACCTGTGCGCACTCCTGACCATGGGCAGGCACTTGAACTCACCCCTGGATATGTATACCTACCACCCCTACCTTTTTCTTCCCTTCTGTGCTGGGTACCTGACTGCCAATGTTCTTTGTTGCCAAACTGGAAACATTCCATACTAGTGTATGTGTGTGCACCTATCTGACAATACCTCACACACGCAGGGTTCCCACAGTGTGTAAATATGGAGAAATATATATATTTTGTAAGTCTGTGCCACTGTCCTGTATCCCCCTCCTCATCCTACATAACCCCTTCACTCACTACCAGTTCCATTTCTGCTGGAAGGAATGGTGACCTGTTGAGATGTGGTCTTGTCTAGCATCCAAGGGGTTAAAATCTCAACCGCGAATGAAGGGATTTAGGTGCCTTAGTAACATACTCCACCCCATAGGATCTGATAGAGAGGTGACACCATGACACGTGCAGGGTCCACAGTATTTATCAGCACTTTATGCCTACGGTAGCGGCGGATCCGATACTGTGAGCATGGCGTTTTTATTTCATGATGTTCTTTTGCAAAAATAAATGATTTCAAATGCAAATGCGTGTGCTGTTATGTAATGAGAGATATGGCAGCGTTAGGTGGGAATGATGGTTATCACAATCTTCCAATCAGCAGGAGATGAGCACGTTCACAATGGCCTACTGTTAGTAAGGAAATGTAAATAAGGTTTAAACCTTAAAGGAGAAGTCGTAATTTATTTACTTACTGTTTAAAGTAGATAGCGCAGCACTGTACAGAGAATATTTGTCATTCAGACGAGTCCCTGCCCCAGCGGAGCTTACAGTCTAATTCCCCATCAAACATACGCACTAGGGATCAATTAATCTACCAGTATGTATTTGGAGGGCGTGAGAAAACTCGCGCAAACAGGGAGCACATACAAACGCCACACATGACTGGTAGGGATTTGAACTCCGTGCTGTGAGGTAATAATGCTAATCACTGTAACCATCCTGTTCCATGGCACAGCACTACAGGCCTCAGCTAGGTTCTGCTCTGTGTGGAGTTGAGGTAAATGGGGAGAACTATCTCATAAAACACATTCTCCTAAATTGGAAAATGAAAACATAAAGCTAAAAATTTCCTTTACACTTATAGCCCCAGCACAGTACAGCGCCTGCCTGATGCACCTTTCAATTTATTTACTGCTGTGTCTCTATTTACTAAGCAGCATCTTAGTAATTAAACCCCAGCAACACCGACGGTAAAAGATGGCGGAGGAACCTTGTTGGTCGGAGGCTTTTTCTCCCCTGGATCCTGAGTTGACGACCTGCTCTCTTCCTGCCTGAGGGCAGTATATACCAACATTAAAATGCGGTCAAACCTCAGAGAACTGCAGCTTTTGGAGGTTTGACCGCAATTGCCCTATGTATCAAGCTCCGGAAAGCAAAACTTTCAGAAGCTTGCACCCGAGAGGCAATGCCAACTATAGTTGTCATTGTCTAATAGAAGCCGATGGAGTGTTTTTTTTTGCAACATTCCTTGAGAGGGATCCAATAGGTTCCCTCCCAGGATGCCCCGTGGCTTGCATATGCACAGAAGGACTCCTGAGTCATAAACCCGGAAAGCCACAAACGGCTAATTTCAGAAGAGCTGTCCTTTGCATAACTACATGCATACAGCATTAATAAATGCTACTGTGCATGGGGTAAGTGGCGGGATGAATCGCATCCAAAATGCGATGCTAGATACGTCCTGATCTGAATGGCTGGCACTCTACAGCAAAAGGCTTATCACAGCATTTGCAGCGCCATGCAATGCCCTATGGTCTAGTTGATGAAGGGTTCATCCTACAGCAGGATAATGGCTCAAAATTACCTCCAGGCTGTGTCAGAGCCACCTTCTAGGAAAATGACAAATCATAGGCTTCAGACTTACACCCCGTCCAGCTGGTTTGGAATGAACTGGACAGAAAGTTGAAAGTAAAGCAGCCTCCACCTGCAACTCCTGTGATTTCTGTGATTTCCATTGCAGACAGAATGACATGAGTGCGTGTGGTGGTTATAGCTGCAAACGGCAGCTACTTTGGGGAGCCAAACATTTAGATTAAACTTTGTAAAAACACAATGGTACTATAATTAATTTTTATTATACCCAATAGCTTTTATTCTATGCTTTGATTCAGAATACATTTGCGACATTAACCTTAGAGCACTCCCATTTAAAAAAAAACAAAACTGATGTGTATATATATATTTCATTTTTAATCATCTGTCTATATACACCGATCAGTCATAACATTAGAACCACCTGCCTAATATTATGTAGATCTCCCTCTTACCACCAAAACAGCCCTGACCCAGCGAGGCCTGGACTGCACACGACCTCTGACAGACGTTAGCAGCAGATTCTATAAGTCCTGTAAGGTGTGAGGTGGGGTCTACATGGCTCAGACTTTTTTTTTCCAGCACATGTCACAGATGCTCCATCGCATTGAAATCTGGGGAACCTGGAGGCCAAGTCAAGACCTTGAACTTTTGTCATGTTCCTCAAACCATTCCTGAACAATTTTAGCAGGGTAAATTATCCTGCTGCTGCCCATTTCCTCTGTAGTCATCCACGTCCTTTCCCACCCCCAGCTCTCCTCCTCCACGTCCTTTCCCACCCCCAGCTCTCCACTTCCTTTCCCACCCCCAGCTTTCCTCCACTTCCTTTCCCACCCCCAGCTCTTCTCCACTTCCTTTCCCACCACCAGCTCTTCTCCACTTCCTTTCCCACCCCCAGCTCTCCTCCACTTCCTTTCCCACCCCCAGCTCTCCTCCACTTCCTTTCCCACCCCCAGCTCTTCTCCACTTCCTTTCCCACCACCAGCTCTTCTCCACTTCCTTTCCCACCACCAGCTCTTCTCCACTTCCTTTCCCACCCCCAGCTCTCCTCCACTTCCTTTCCCACCCCCAGCTCTTCTCCTCCACTTCCTTTCCCACCCCCAGCTCTTCTCCACTTCCTTTCCCACCCCCAGCTCTTCTCCACTTCCTTTCCCACCACCAGCTCTCCTCCACTTCCTTTCCCACCCCCAGCTCTTCTCCACTTCCTTTCCCACCCCCAGCTCTTCTCCACTTCCTTTCCCACCCCCAGCTCTTCTCCACTTCCTTTCCCACCCCGGCTCTCCTCCACTTCCTTTCCCACCACCAGCTCTTCTCCACTTCCTTTCCCACCCCCAGCTCTTCTCCACTTCCTTTCCCACCCCCAGCTCTTCTCCACTTCCTTTCCCACCCCGGCTCTCCTCCACTTCCTTTCCCACCACCAGCTCTCCTCCACTTCCTTTCCCACCACCAGCTCTCCTCCACTTCCTTTCCCACCCCCAGTTCTTCTCCTCCACTTCCTTTCCCACCCCCAGCTCTTCTCCTCCACTTCCTTTCCCACCCCCAGCTCTTCTCCTCCACTTCCTTTCCCACCCCCAGCTCTTCTCCTCCACTTCCTTTCCCACCCCCAGCTCTTCTCCTCCTCCCCTTCCTTTCCCACCCCCAGCTCTTCTCCTCCTCCCCTTCCTTTCCCACCCCCAGCTCTTCTCCTCCTCCCCTTCCTTTCCCACCCCCAGCTCTTCTCCTCCTCCCCTTCCTTTCCCACCCCCAGCTCTTCTCCTCCTCCCCTTCCTTTCCCACCCCCAGCTCTTCTCCTCCTCCCCTTCCTTTCCCACCCCCAGCTCTTCTCCTCCACTTGTTGCCAGTCTTATATGGAAACCGGCACAAGGGAAATTATATGTGCATTTAGATCAGTGTTGTGTGATTGTAAAGGTTTTATTTAAATCTATATAATTTTAACAATGCTACCATATTTTAGAGGTTTGGATATCTACATACGCACATATATTTGAACCACTTGCATTGGTTCATGGTTTGTTCAGGTACACAGTTACTTGCTCTTTTGAACTTTAGTCCCAACTCAGAATCAAGCCCAGTTGAGATGTAAGTGTTGGCAGTCCCTGTAGCCAGCCTATGGGTGGTTGGTGAGTCGCCTGTACACAAAGCCTGTGCTGCAGGGCCAACCTGATATGTCTGTAAATGATGCTGCGGGTGTGCACTCCCACCGATAGACTTGAGATGTCTCGCCTGTTGTACCCAGCGTTAGAGCTGCATTCTCATAGGTAGATAAAGAGAGATCCAATGTGTGCAAACTTCCTGATGGGAGCATTTGTTGGAACCTGATCAGACTGGAATCTAGGGTGACAGTATTGCATTTGGGGTGATAGCAGTGCAAAGCTAAATTCCAACTGCAGTCAAACCCGCTACATGTGCTGCGATCACTGTGACATGATTACCTTAAGCTGCATACACACGGTACAGTCTGTACATCCAACGACTTGAAAGATATCTTTCACTGAAGTCATCCTGCCACATCTCTGAACAGGAAACGTTGACCATATCGCTGTGACATTACCTTACAATCACACACAAACCTGCTACATAGACTGTGATTGTGCTGTCCTCACTGTGACATTACCTTACAATCACACACAAACCTGCTACATAGACTGTGATTACGCTGTCCTCACTGTGACATTACCTTACAATCACACACAAACATGCTACATAGACTGTGATTGCGGTGCGCTCACTGTGACATTACCTTACAATCACACAAACCTGCTACATAGACTGTGCTGTGCTCACTGTGACATTACCTTACAGTCACACACAAACATGCTACATAGACTGTGATTGCGGTGCGCTCACTGTGACATTACCTTACAATCACACACAAACCTGCTACATAGACTGTGATTGTGCTGTGCTCACTGTGACATTACCTTACAGTCACACACAAACCTGCTATATAGACTGTGCTGCGCTCGCTGTGACATTACCTTACAGTCACACACAAACCTGCTACATAGACTGTGATTACGCTGTCCTCACTGTGACATTACCTTACAATCACACACAAACATGCTACATAGACTGTGATTGTGCTGTGCTCACTGTGACATTACCTTACAGTCACACACAAACCTGCTACATAGACTGTGATTACGCTGTCCTCACTGTGACATTACCTTACAATCACACACAAACATGCTACATAGACTGTGTGACTCTATAAAGTCAGTGTCCAAGAGGGCAAGCATTGAGCACTGACCAGCATCAAGTACTGTAGAGTGCTGCACATTACATATTCCAGACTAAACAATGGTGATGGCAATACACAAAATACTGTTATGTGGTTTGCAGTCACACAAAATGCAGATACAAAACCTGCCACATTCTGCACATGGACACTATAAATTCAGCAAATTCCTGAGCGCAGAAGAGAGACTGGATTATGTTATCTCAGAAACCAGACATTCCAGATATGAAGCATATTTTAGTAACTGCAATGTTCCTGTACTTCCACCATCCATCACAATCATTCCCAGCTGCATTGGCTGATTTACGCTCCTGTCCCTTGGAACACTGGTTAGAGTAGGAGGAAAACCTGTTAAATGGATTAGAGGAGAGCTGAGCTCACACTGTGACAGATATAACATACTGACTGTTCCCAGGCGTGTCCATCCGCAGCTCCATAGAGATCCTTGTTTATTACACTGAAGCTCTCCAGTTGCCTTTTAGGTCCTTCTTATGGTACGGTTTCTTTCTGTCCCTCTTTCACTTATATAAAACACGCTTAAAGTTGACATAATCCCTGCAGTGGAGGCAGACATGTATGTTCTGATTGTATGCTCCATTCACTAGGAGATACCACTGGAGCACTTTTCTCTTTGTGATGCATTAACCTATAAAAGGTTTGTTTCTAGATTTTGGGGCCTTTGTTTAACCAGATAAGATGTGGCTGACCCATATTAGTTGGGCTATGTCTACCTCTGTACATCATTAGTAGAGATGGGATTTTAATGTATATATGTATTATAAACCCCTGGATAACTGTGGTACCCCAGAGAATGGGAGTTCCACTTATGCTAGTGTCTAAATATGATGTGATGTATACAGTGCTACACCTTTTCCACATTTTGTTATGTTACAGCCTTTTTCCAAAATGGAATAAATTCATTTTTGTCCTCAAAATTCTGCACACAATACCCCATAATGACAATGTGTAAAAAGTTTTTTTTTGAGATTTTTGCAAATTTAATTTAGAAAAAAATAAAAACCTAATAAATCACATATACATAAGTCATCACAGCCTTTGCTCAATACTTTGTTGATGCACCTTTGGCAGCAATTACAGCCTCAAGTCTTTTTGAATATGATGCCACAAGCTTGGCACACCTATCTTTGGGCAGTTTTGCCCATTCCTCTTTGCAGCACCTCTCAAGCTCCATCAGGTTGGATGGGAAGCGTCAGTGCACAGCCATTTTCAGATCTCTCCAGAGAAGTTCAATCGGATTCAAGTCTGGGCTCTGGCTGGGCCACTCAAGGACATTCAGAGAGTTGTCCTGAAGCCACTCCTTTGATATATTGGCTGTGTGCTTAGGGTCGTTGTCCTGCTGAAAGATGAACCGTTGCCCCAGTCTGAGGTCAAGAGCGCTCTGGAGCAGGTTTTCATCCAGGATGTCTCTGTACATTGCTGCATTCATCTTTCCCTCTATCCTGACTAGTCTCCCAGTTCCTGCCGCTGATAAACATCCCCACAGCATGATGCTGCCACCACCATGCTTCACTGTAGGGATGGTATTGGCCTGGTGATTAGCGGTGCCTGGTTTTCTCCAAACATAATGCCTGGCATTCACGCCAAAGAGTTCAATCTTAGTCTCATCAGACCAGAGAAGTTTGTTTCTCATGGTCTGAGAGTCCTTCAGGTGCATTTTGGCAAACTCCAGACAGGCTGCCATGTGCTTTTTACTAAGGAGTGGCTTCCGTCTGGCCAATCTGCCATACAGGCCTGATTGGTGGATTGCTGCAGAGATGGTTGTTCTTCTGGCAGGTTCTCTCTCCAGAGGAATGCTGTAGCTCTGACAGAGTGACTATAGGGTTCTTGGTCACCTCCCTGACTAGAGCCCTGTCTCTGAGGTCTACAGGCAATTCCTTGGACCTCATGCTTGGTTTGTGCTCTGACATGCACTGTTAAGTGTGGGACCTTATATAGACAGGTGTATGTCTTCCAAATCATGTCTAAACAACTGAATTTACCACAGGTAGACTCCAATTAAGCTGGTGTCTTAGTGGGGTTTTTTTTTAAATTAAATTTGCAAAAGCTCTCAAATAAACTTTTTACACGTTGTCATTATGGGGAATTGTGTGTAGAATTTTGAGGACAAAAATTAATTTATTCCATTTTGGAATAAGGCTCTAACATACTGTAACAAAATGGAAAAAGTGAAGCGCTGTGAATACTTTCCGAATGCACTGTATGCATACAGCTCTGCACTGATTGACATCGGTGACAGTGGACATTGAGTGCAACTGCAGAAGCGTGCAGGCACAACTGACAGTTGACTGGAAATTACAGTTGGCTGCTCTAGCTCACAGCCCCGGGCTAAAGCGGCTGGGACTATAGTCAGAGAGGCTGTAGAGGAATTCGCTAGGCTCTGGGAGTGTACACATCCTCCTCAAACATCCACTTTGTGTTCAGGTCGGGAATGACGTCGGCGGCCGGGGCTGTGACCAACCAGGCAGACTCAACTTCCCTCCATACTCACCAGCAGTAGCAGAGGGGCGGAACCAGGTGGACTTTCCCCTCCAGAGGATGGCAATACAGAGAGCTTTGCCCCACTGAAAAAGGAAGTGGATAGAGAGGGAATAGCAATATCCCAACAACAGACCTCATCTCAGGACCTCCATGAGAGAGGTCTGTAGCACCATATTCCCCACAGCACTGCACCTTAGTTACCTCTTATGGATAGTGCTATTACATCACTAGCTGCAGAGATTTGTATAAAAGATATCTATTCAGCACAGGGACTGCAGTTAGCCACATCAAGCACAGTTCTGCTCAACGTAACACTGCACTACAACTGTCAGGCTGCCCAGAGGTAGACGGTGTTGTATTGTGACAGATGAAAGAGAGAGTCTGGGTTCAAGCATAGCTATAAAAAACTATCGTGGACTAGAGAATCTCTCAACCAGTTAACCCGGGCAACCCAGCTAAAGTGCACCACCTCTACAATAAGTGCTAGACTTAGTCAAGGGACTTTGCTACTCAATTAACCTCCCTGCATGCATGCAAGCTAAGACAAAAAGGGGTTGATATACTGTAGATCTTAACAATAATTCACAAAACACTTTGGTAATTACCGTTATGTGATATGGTCACAAAATGTTTCTTTTCTTTGTTGAGTGATCCCTTTAAGTTTGACAGGTTCCTACCTGGACTGTTCCTGAGAAAGAGGGTAGTCGACCCCACAAGTGTTCCTGTTGAATAAATCTTTTGTTTATTTTAAAGTGTGAGACTCTAGTAGGGATGTTAACATTAAAAGACAATTTATTATATAGTTTTATCTGTTCAAATAAATTGCAACTTGTGTTTGAAACGGGTGATTATACATGCCTGCATCCTCCATCCAAGAGACCCAGGATCTGGTAAGAGTCGAGACACCATACAGCATCACTTGCACCAACTTTTGAGGTGTTACATATCTAGTTTATATCAATTTTTTTTTTTTATAAACTTATTTGATGTTACATATTTTACAATACATATTTAGCTACGTATTTTCCAAAATTATACACAAAATCCTGGCTTTGATCATTTGTTTAATTAAATTAGGATTTCTAGAGATCCTGTCATGTTATTGACACTTTTAAGTTCTTCAGTACTGTTCTAAGGTTACTACTTCCAAGAATGACTGGATTTAGAGTAGCATTTGTATGACCCAAAGATGAGACTTAATCAATGAATTAAGGGCATAACCTCTTCACTGTCGGGGATTTCCACTCCTATGCTTTAGCCCATGTGTCCACATTTGCACTTGTCACATTCCAACATCATATCACTTCCTACCTACCTATACACTCTAATTGTCGCTGTTTAGCGTTATGAGTCGCACAAGAAATAATTGCTTTCAGACTTTGATTGTGGTTCCAAAGCACAAAAGTTATTATTCAACATAAAAACAGATAGTTACACGCTCTGATCTAAATATAATTAGCGCAAATAAATCATACAGACCCAAGGTACAGTTGTTACATACGCATGCACTCTGGACCCAGATCCCGGCATCAAAGAAGAAACATCTGTCAACAGCAAAGCAAGAAGACTAGCATCCAGTTTCAGAGAGCATGCATATATACTCTAGCAGAGATAGGCAATACAATAGAACAGTTTGGCATGATTCCATTGGTTCTTCCTGGTTCTTCTGTTACAGTATAGTTCATAGGTCAGTTCGTATGGTCACAATCCAGCCTCCAACAGCCCTTTGTAATGTAGCCAGCTTAGATTTATTATGCAGCAGGAAAATGGACACAGTACATTTTAATGTTTAACTCTATGGTCCATAGTTTGCAGACACATGTTGCGATCTCCTCACCGATGATACCGGAAATCTGCAAAGACACTGGATCAGTACAACACCAAACACGGTCTGCTTACCATGTACTAAACCTTAGATATCAAATAACACTTATTTCACAACATTACTAATACTGAATAAACCTTGAATATTACATGTTAATGCTAGGGAACCTTGTTATGTAAGTGTGCAGTGTGTAAGTATTGGGGTAGGGAGAAAAGACGCTAGTTAGCGTTGTGCGGCTACGTGTTTGTGGAGTACACTATGGTACATGTTTTGCAAGGTTGATCATTTTATATGTTTTAGTGACTATTATTATGATGAGGATGTTTAACATCTTTCTATTGCGTGGAAATCGCACGACGCTAAAAGCATCGCTGTATGTACTTAGCGAGATTCGCTAAAATGGCGCTAGGCGGCCAGTTGTAAAATGGCGTTGTGCAGATTTAATTTTAAACTGATCAAGTCTCAGCCAATTATCCAGCTTTGACAGTCCACCCTTTGATAGCAAACAACATGCTATCATACTCTGATTTTAAAATTAATTTAGGCTTACATTATGACATTATTTAATGTTATATTATGTGATGGCACAAGGTGGTTCTCATCGATGTGTCTGTAGGAGGGGACATAAAGCTACCATCATATGCACACCACGGATCTTGGGAGATCATGGGATATATGTGGGGATGCACCAATCCTATAAAGGAAGTCTTGAGGGGGAATAGGGACTTACATTATTTTAGATGTTTTAAAATAACATTTTAATAACACATTTCATGCATGTCTAAATCGTATACATCATATGATGGTACCTTCTAGTTCAGGTTTGTAATGCAATCCTACATTTACCTCAATATTCATATTGTTACTACTGACCACCATCATAATTTCATTCCTTTGATTCACCTTATCTTTACATTTTCCACATTTCAACACAGTAAGAACACACCTGACACATAAGCCAATTACTATGATGACAACCAGTATGAGGATCAGGAGTTTACCTATGCTCGCAATCATTTCCTGGACCCACTCTCCTAGACCTGAGAACCATTTCACTGGGTTCAACCAAGAAACCCATTCCTCTACTTCAGCCACTGAAGCATTATGGTTCTTTCGAAATTCCCATTTTAACTGCAGATTTTCATCCATCTTCCGGTCTATCACCTCCTTGGGATCGCTGGTATCGTTTGTAATGTAAGTGCAACATTTTACCCCAAATTGGGTGGCCAAAGTTACGCAATACCCTCCAGTAATAGCTGTTAAGTAATTTAACACTAGTCTGTGTTGCACAAGTTCTTTCTTGTAGGCCTGCAACTCCTTACCTGTGTACCTAGATGTGTAATCATACATCTTGGTGATATCTATTAATTTAGCTAGATCTTGGATATATCTAAAATTTAGTGTACCCCGAGCGATCCTGGTGGGATCCAATGCTACCAAAACTTGAAAGCCAGTTGTCTCACTAATTGACTGTGTGGCTTTATGTAAGTCACCAGGTATCATATTTATTTTGTCTCTGTGTTCATACTGTGTGTGAAGATATGGTGATGGTGTGTTTTTATGAATACCAAGCATTTCACCATTTGTAAGGGTCATAACCTCTGGAAGTACTCTTCCCAAATAACACAAACCTTAGGAACTTGGAGACAGCCACCTATACGCTTTCCTTCCACATATAAAATATACATCATCGGGGAGAACATAAGGAATGGAATGCATCATGATCATCCAACACATTTCCCTCACAAATGATCCTATCTCAGGTTCTCCCATCTGGCTAATACACGTTTCTGGTTATATCACCCTGGCACAGTACCCTTCTGGTATTTTGCCAACCATTTCTTTGGTGTTACTTAGTGTATATTTATACCAGAAGTGTCTTCCACCCAACCTAATTGTGCGTAACGGTTCATAATTCATAGGCTCATGATCAGCTCTTAGTGAGATGGTCATCATCTGGTTATTCCCAGTCACCTCCCAACTTCCTGGTTCATTGGAGTTGCTGATATTCAAGCATAAAAGTGTTTTATCTACCTGGTACTGGTGGAGTTTAAAATGGGATGGTTTGGTGTTAAGAAATTTTTCATCCAGTGTCTTCCCTTTTTGTAATTCTAAAATCTCAGAGACATTTAATGGAAATGGCACTAATCCTACATTATGCTGTCCTTGGGGCAGTGAGAGCACACCCAACAGTCAGTTTGGTTTAAAACTTTGCCCAACATAGTATGATAATCCTCTAAAGTATACCAACACCAATACTGGTTATACTTAGGTTGGCACTGTTGGATACATTTCTCATTGACTACGGACCCACAGAACTCACACATACAATCTCAGATGATAGACCTTCACACTGTCTCCGAGTATCCAGAATAGCAGATCTCTTAATAATTACTGTACTGGGTTTGGTCAGGTACTGCCCTTGTGACTGTATTGCTCCTTCTCCCGATTCCACTCCATTAATGTCACCATCAGCTCCGCTCTCCGTCCTCTTTCCTCCATCATAGAAACCAGAGATCCTGAAACAACCCAATATAATGACTCTGGGAGAAAACACAAAGATAACCACAGCAGACCAATCCATTGCTGAAAACAAGGATCTACAAATTTCTTTAGCTCAGGTATCTCACTGTAACCTTTAACCTTCCCGGAACAGACTCGCATTTGACAGGTCTACGTTATCTGCCTCGATTCCACCTTGTTTCTCCACCGGTTGGTTGACCTTCTTACAGTGAGTGGAATGGACCCAGGTATCTCTCTCCACCACCTTCAATGAAGTTGTACTCATCAGCAACACCTGATATGGACCTTCCCACCGATCGCAAGAAATGTCTGATCATAACAAATTCTCCAGGGTTAACATCATGACAGTTTGTTTCAGGCATATCATGTGACAACAATTTCAGTTTCTGCTGTTGCTGTTTTAACTGTTTACTCATTGTTATAAGATACCTTATAGTTACCTCGTTGTTACTTTTCAAGTCCTCCTGTGGGCTTATAATCAAATGAGGTTGTCTACC
This sequence comes from Taudactylus pleione, assembly GCA_031769625.1. Classification (NCBI taxonomy): domain Eukaryota; kingdom Metazoa; phylum Chordata; class Amphibia; order Anura; family Myobatrachidae; genus Taudactylus; species Taudactylus pleione. Next base: position 71,465 of record JAUIMM010000923.1, on the reverse strand, counting down.
AAACAGTATTTCAAAGGGGGATTGAGAGGGGGTCTAGGAGTTGTCCTGATACTATGAAGGACAAGTGGTAGTGCTTCTGGCCAACCCAGTCCAGTTTCCGCCATGATTTTACTTAATTTGTTTTTAATAGTCCCGTTCATCCTCTCCACCTTGGCACTGGCTTGCGGTCAGTAGGGGCTATGAAGTCTACTATTAATACCCATCAGCTTACACATATTTTGGAAAACATCACCTGTGAAATGAGTACCCCTATCACTCTCAATAATTCTAGGTATACCGTATCTACATACAAACTCTTGAACAATTTTCTTGGCAGTAAACGCTGCAGTATTAGTGGCAGCTGGGTATACCTCAACCCAAATAGAAAACACACTAATACATACGTGAGATTCCTGCAGGGTGGTAATTGGATGAAATCAATTTGTATTAGCTTAAAAGGTCCGTCGGTCAGAGGAATGTGGGATGGTTCGGTAGGGATAGTTTTCCCAATGTTTTTCCTCACGCAGGTCAGACAGGACATTGCTCTCTTTTCCGCTTGAGAAGAAAAACCCGGTGCACACCAGTATGCTCTCACCAATTTGCACATACCTTGCTTTCCCAGGTGAGTCAGACCATGCGCTGCCTCAGCCAAGCTTGGGTAGTACGCCTTGGGAGCCACTGGCTTACCTTGTCCATCTCTCCAGAGTCCAGAGGACTCTTGCCCACATCCCTTGGACTTCCAGACTACCTTTTCCTGAATGGAACACAAATTTTGCATCTCAATTAATTTCAGCATATCAATCGTTTGGAAAACATCACATTCATTGGTACATTCATTTTTAACCCTGCTGCCCATTTTGCAGCTTCCTCTGCCCTGTTGTTGCCCAGTGACACCGGATCATCCTCACATGTATGGGCTTTACACTTAATTACCACCACTGCCTTAGGCAATTGGATTGCTGTCAGTAGTCCTTTTATATGTCTGTATTGTCAATTGGTATGCCTGCTGCTGTCATAAACTTTCTCAGATGCCATAGAGCACCGAAATCATGTACCACCCCGAAGGCATACCTAGAGTCAGTGTAGATATTAGCAAATTTACCTTTTGATAACTCACACATTCTCCTTAATGCCACCAGTTCCCCCACTTGGGTCGAGTGTGGTGGGCCTAAAGGTTCGGCTTCTATAACGTCCTCGTCATTTACCACAGCATAACCTGTACATAACTCTCCAGTGTCAGTTTGTCTATGACAACTCCCATCCATGTAAAATGTCACATCTACATTTTCTAAAGGTGTATGTCAGGTCTTGCAGTAAAGGTTTGATTCAGATATTCCATTCAATCATTTGCATCAATATACCTGCAGAACTCACCTTTCGCCAGCGGCTCACCTCTCTCCACCCTTTGTGCATCATGTTGCACATATGGTAAATACGTAGCTGGATTTAACGTACTGCACCTTTTGATGGTGATGTTTTCAGGTGCTATTAGGGCTGACCCTAAACCTTCTTAAACATGTTGGAAGTGATCTTGCTACAGTGTCCAATTGTGCACTGTAGTATGCTACGGGCCTACTGGCACCACCATGTTTTTGTGTGAGGACACCTGCTGCACAACCATCAGCTTCTGTACAATACAAATCAAAAGGTTTCTCATAGTCAGGTATTCCCAATGCAGGTGCTCTTGTCAGACTATCCTTAAGATTAAGGAAAGCCTGCTCTGATTCCTCTGTGTGTATGACACGATCGGGCTTTGAGGAAGAGACTAAGGACGTCATTCAGAGTCAGTCATTGCCGCCGCACGGTCGTAAGGGAAAAGGGGCCGGATATGCAAATGATGCACTTGCAAGTTGCGTCCTTAAGATTGGATCGTTAGTTGGCCGACCAAGGGGAGGATGCAGCCGTAAGACAAAAAATACGCCCCCTTCTCGTACGCATTACACATCATCTCTGGGCATATGAGGATTAATCGAGACCATCGGGAACCATCGGAACTGGTCGTAGAGCTTAAGGTTGACCATACCCTCTCTTAAGCTCTACGATCAAGTCAGTGTAAAAACCTCCCATGTCACGTGTGCTATGACACTACTTTGTTAATTATGCACTCCCATAAAACGCCATTTGCATAGTCAGGCACGCCTGCGTTTGGATCTCCACTCCCCCGTTCACAAACACCTTCCCCTGTTACCACCCACAAATGCCTCATCCTGTAACTCAAACTATCGACCTGGCCAAGTTGAAGGAGAGAGATATTTCCAATCATAACAGCTAGTTTGCGCACGCGCATTGCGAAATTTTACGCATGCGCAGTGTAGCGAACATCGGTGGCGTACGACCGTGCGGCCGCAACGACCGACTCTGAATGAGGTCCTAAGTCCTGTAATGGCGAGGCCAAAATAGAAAAACCTTGGGTCCACATTCTGTAGTATCCACACATTCCCAAGAAGGTATGAATTTGCTGTTGGTTTTGCGGCTGTGTCATGGTCTGTATGGTTTAAATTCTGTCATTTGTCAGATGTCGTAACCCCTGGGTTAGGCAATGTCCCAAGTATTTAACCCTGGACTGGCATGGCTGTAGTTTGTCCTTAGCAACCTTGTGTCCTGTTTGTGAGAGATGAAGCAATAAAAGTTTAGTATCATTTAAACATGACATAAACGAATCAGAACATAGCAATAAATCGTCCACATATTGTATTAGAACAGATCCATTGGCAGGTTGAAAAGATTGTAAACAGTCATGTAAGGCCTGGGAGAAGATACTGGGCTGTCTATGAAACCCTGGGGCAATCGTGTCCATGTGTATTGTACACACCTGTATATAAAAGAGAATAGATACTGACAGTCAGGATGAAGAGGTACAGAGAAGAAAGCAGAACAGAGGTCAATGACAGTGAAATGGATTTGGCACTATGGGAAATTGGCTCTCTACTACCTTATTAACCCCTCTAAGGTCTTGTACCAGCCTATAACCCCTCCCACCACTCTTTTTCACAGGAAAGATGGGACTGTTGGCTACACTTTCTGTACGGACTAAAATTCCCTGCTGTAATAACCGCTCAATTATGTGATAAACCCCTAACTCTACCTCCTGTTTTAATGGGTACTGGGGAATTTTTGGAGCTTGCCTACCACTTTTTAGATTTACCATTACGGGAGCTACATTTGCCAGTAACCCAATGTCCTGTCCATCCTTGGTCCAAAGTGAATCTGGAATTTGGGATAACATTTGATCTACCTGAGATAGATTTTTACCTGAACCGGTAGAGTGATACATTATCCTTTGGGGAGTGTCCAACATGTCCCTCGCCTCATGTGCAACTCTCTCTGGGATATCTAGAAATATACCATCAGGGGTACAATATGTGACACATCCCATTTTACATAACAAATCCCTTCCCAGTAGGTTAGTAGGAGCCGCTGCTGCCAGGAGAAAAGAATGCCTGGTATGCAATGGCCCGATAGTAACCTCTGTGGATTTAGTTACAGGATAATGTTGCTCTTTACCTGTTACACCCATTGCTGGTACTGTCTCGCAGGTCACCTGTAAATTAGCGGGAGATTTTATCACTGATCTGGTCACCCCTGTGTCTACAAGAAAAGGATGTTTAGTGCCAGCTACATGAACCATCATCACCGGTTCTTCCCTAGTACTTCCCGTTAACCTGACTATCTGTAGACTACAGGACTACCTGACCCCTAGCGTTGACTTTCACTCTCCAATACAGCATTTAAGGCCACAATTGGAGCTGGTGACTGTTGGAAATTTCCTGTATTCTGTGTATATCCCTTATGTGGATATCCAGGTACTCCCTGGTTAGGGGGTCCTACCTTCTTCACCTTACAGTTCCTACTTACATGTCCCACTTGGTTGCAGTTAAAGCAGTTAAAGCACCTTCGTGAGTGAGGTGGGTGAAAGGGTTGCTGTGTGGGTTGAGCAGTAGAGAAAGATTGTGGATGTGGATAGGAATTTTGAGGGTAATATGGTGGCTGTGGATAGTATGGGTTTTGTGGCTGTGTATGATAAGTGGGGTAGGGCTGTGTTTGTGGCGATGCAGGATTGGTGAGGGCGTGTAGCTGTGCAGGTGCATGTGTATCTGGTGGCTGTGATGTTACATTCATTCCTAGCTTGAATACTAACAGCCATTAGCTTCTCGCTCTGAGTCTCTCTCTTCTTGAGGATGTTTTTATCATGTTCAATAGCGGACTCCCTAAGTGTGTCTACAGTAACTTTTTCGGAGTTTAACCCCTCTATCTTAACTTCCTCTGCCGTTATGTCACTCTCTAAATATTCAAAAGAAACAACCTGAGAACCCAAACCTGGTGTCCTCCTTTGAAATTCCTCCATCCTCTCCCTGATGAGTGAATGCTCAGATAAAATATCTGAATAATAGGACTCAATCACTTCCAGAATGCCCTTCTTATCAATATGAAGAACACCCTGTCCATCCTTCAGTCCCCTGATCTCTTTGGCATCAACTGAACTCCTACAGCTCTGGTAGGGAACTGGCGAGTGGTATGTTCCATAATCCCTCTCCAGAACCAAGGATGCCAGTCGGTTGTACTGAAACTCCTTCATCTGAGCTTTCACCTAGGAGATTTCCCTACTTTCTCCCTCCTCAGAGATCAAGAGATCCAATTTCTTTCTTAGGCTATGGTAGATGTTACATCTTAAGTTTTTTTTAGCTATAGACCCACGGATAAACTTCCGGATTCTCTTTTTAATCACCTCCCACCACTCAGATCTACTCCAACCCACCTCCAAAAGTGTCTCCTGAGATTGAAAGAAGACCCTAAAGGATTGTCTAACCCTCTCTTCTTCCAGAAGCTCTGGAGTTCAATTGCCACAGGTCCCGTCCTTTCTGAGGGGTCTCTAAGGCATTCAAAGTTACTGAGAGAAAAGTGTGATCTGAGAACTCCACTAACCTCACCCCTAAAGATGAGGTCTTTGAAGACACCTTAACAAAAAAAACCCTATCTTTTCTAGATCTAGGACTACCACTAAAAATGGTGAAACCTGTGATGTCTGGGAAATGCCGAATATGCACATCTACCATACCCGCCTGACTAATCATGCTAACTAAATTGGAGTCATAGCTCAGAGGTTTTTTTTAACCTCCCTTATCTTTTGATCTAATTATGGTATTAACCACTTAACTGACAATTTTGTTTTCCAAAAACCGCTCCGAAATTGTCATTTTTTATTTATTAGGGTTGGGGTTTGGGTTTTATGGAAAGGGTTACGGTTAGGGTTTTAGGGTTAGGGTTATGGTTAGAGTTTTAGGGTCTGGGTGTTAGGGTAGGATATTAAAGTTATGGTTAGGGATAGGGTTTGGGTATTAGGGTTAAGGTATTAGGGATAGGGTATTAGGTTTTGGGTTAGGGAATTAGGGTTATGGTATTAGAGTTAGGGATAGGGTCAGGGTCAGGGTTACGGTTATGGTCAGGGTTAGGGTCAGGGTTAGGTTTAGGGGTTAGGGTTTATGGTTAGGTTTAGGGGTTAGGGATAGGGTTAGCGTTAGAGGTTAGGGTTTTAGGGTTAGTGTTAGGGTTATGGTTAGGGTAGGGGGTTAGGGTTAGGGTTAGGGTCAGGTTTAAGGTCAATGTTAGGTTCAGGGTTAGGGTTAGGTGTTTGGGTGTTAGGGTTCGGGTTAGGGTATTAGGGTTAGGGTTAGAAATAGGGTATTAGGGATAGGATTAGGGTATTAGGTTTAGAGCTGGGGTTTTAGGGTTAGGGTTAGGGGTAGGATTTCAGGGTTAGGGTTAGGTTATTAGGGTTTGGGTTTTAGGGTTAGGGTATTAGGGTAAGTTTATTAAGGTTAGGGTAAAGGGGTTAGGGTTAGGGTTAGGGTATTAGGGTTAGGGTATTAGAGTTATGGTTAGGGATAGTGTATTAGAGTTAGGGTTAAGGTATTAGGGTTAGGGTTTTAGGGTCAGGGTTAGGGGTAGGGTAAGGTTCAGGGTATTAGGGTTTGGGTTTTAGGGTTAGGGTTAGGGTATTAGGGTTACGGTTAGGGTATTAGGGTTTGGGTTATTGCTTTATGGTTAGGGTATTAAGGTTAGGGTATTAGGGTTAGGGTCAGTTTTAGGGTTAGGGTTCGGGTTCAGTATCGGGTTAGGGTAGTAGGGTTAGGGTTTGTGTTTTAGGGAAAGGGTTAGGGTTAGGGCTTTACGGTTAGGTTTAGGGTTAGGGTTATGGTTAGGGTTTTAGGGTCTGGGTGTTAGGGTTAGAGTTAGGGTAGGGTATTAAAGTTACGGTTAGGGATAGGGTTTGGGTATTAGGGTTAGGCTTTTACAGTTAGATTTAGGGTTAGGGTATTGGGAATAGTGTATTAGAGTTAGGGTTAGGGAATTAGGGTTAGGGAATTAGGGTTAGGGTTTTAGGGTTAGGGTTATGGTATTAGAGTAAAGGTTAGGGTCAGGGTTAGGGTCAGGGTTAGCAGGGTGAGGGTTAGGGTCAGGGCTAGGGGAAGGGTTTGGGTTAGGGTCCGTGTCAGGGTTAGAGGTTAGGGATTAGGTTTACGGGTTAGGGTTAGGGTTTCTAGTTAGGTTTTAGGGTTAGGGGTTAGGGATAGGGTTAGAGGTAATGGCTAAGGTTTAGGGTTATGATATTAAAGTTAGGGTTAGGGTATTAGGGTTACAGTTAGGGTTAGTCTTAGGGTATAAGGGTTAGGGTCAGGGGGTAGGGTTAGGGCTAGGGTTAGGGTAAGGGTTAGGGTTTATTGTTAGGGTTAGAGCTTAGGGTTAGGGGTTAGGGTATGGGTTAGGGCTAGGGTTAGGGTATTAGGGTTTGGGTTTTAGGGTTATGGTTTTAGGGTTAGGATTAGGTTTAGGATATTAGGGTTAGCGTTAAGGTTTTAGGGTTAGGGGGTTAGTGTTAGGGTTATGGTTAGGGTAGGGCTTTAGGGTTATGGTTAGGTTTAGGGTATTAGGGTTAGGGTTTTAGGGTCTGGGTGTTAGGGTTAGAGTTAGGGTACGGTATTAAAGTTACGATTAGGGATAGGGTTTGGGTATTAGGGATAGGGTTTTACAGTTAGATTTAGGGTTAGGGTATTGGGAATAGGGTATTAGGGTTTGGGTTAGGGTTAAGGTTTTAGGCTTAGGGATATGGTATTAGGGTTAAGGTTAGTGTCAGGGTTATGGTTAGGGTTAGGGGAAGGGTCAGGGTTAGGGGTTAGGGTTAGGGTTTATGGTTAGGGGTCAGGGATAGGGTTAGAGGTTATGGTTAAGGTTTAGGGTTAGGGTTAGGATATTAGGGTTGGGGTTAGGGTATTAGGGTTACAGTTAGGGTTAGGGTTAGGGTTAGGTTTTGAGTTAGGGCTAGGGTTAGGGTATTAGGGTTAGGGTTTGGGTTTTAGGGTTAGGGTTAGGTTTAGGATATTAGGGTTAGGGTTAGAGTTTTGGGTTAGGGTGTTAGGGTTAGGGTTATGGTAGGGTATCAGTGTTAGGGTTAGGGTATTAGGGTTAGGGTCAATGTAAGGGTTAGGGTTATTGTTAGGGTTAGGGTCAATTTAAGGGTTAGGGTCAGGGTCAGGGCTATTGTTAGGGTCAGGGTTAGGGGTTTGGGTTAGGGTATTAGGGTTAGGAGGTTAGGGTTAGGGATAGGGTATTAGGGTAAGGATAAGGGTATTAGGTTTAGGGGGTAGGATTTTTGGGTTACGGTTAGGGTATTAGGGTTAGGGTTTGCGATTTAGGGTTAGGGTATTAGGGATAGTTTATTAGGGTTTGGGTGTTAGGGTTAGGGTCTAGGTTAATGTTAGGGTTGGGGTTAGGGTTAGAGTCAGGGTCAGGGCTAGTGTCAGGGTTAGGGTAAGGGTCTGGGTTAGGGTCAGGGTCATGGTTAGGGTTAGGGTCAGTGTCAGGTTACGGTTAGGGGCTAGGGTTAGAGCTTAGGGTTAGGGGTTAGGGTTTATGGTTAGGGTTTAGAGTTAGGGCTAGGGTTAGAGTCAGGAGTTAGGGTTAGGGTTAGAGTTAGGGGTTAGGGTTATGGCTTAGTGTTAGGGTTCAGGGTAAGGGTTAGGGTTAAGGTTTAGGATAAGGTTTAGGGTATTAGGGTAAGGGTATTAGGGTTACAGTTAGGTTTAGGGTTAGTGTTAGGGTATTAGGGTTAGTGTTAGGGTTTTACGGTTAGGGTTAGGGTATTAGGTTAGGGTTAGGGTATTAGGATTAGGGTTTGGGTTTTATGGTTGGGGTTTTAGGGTTAGGGTTAGGTTTAGGATATTAGGGTTAGGGTTTTAGGGTTAGGGTGTTAGGGTAAGTGTTAGGGTTATGGTTAGGGTAGGGTATTATGGTTAGGGTTAGGGTATTAGGGTTAGGGTTATTGTTAGGGTCAGGGTTAGGGTCAATGTAAGGATTAGGTTCAGGGTCAGGGCTATTGTTAGGGTCAGGGTTAGGGTCAGTGTTAGGGTAAGGGTAAGGTGTAGGGTCAGGGTTATGGTTACGGTCAGGGTCAGGGTTAGGGGTAGGGGTTAGGGGTATCGGATTGGGTATTAGCATAAGGCTTAGGGTTAGGTATAGGGTATTAGGGTAAGGATAAGGGTATTAGGTTTAGGGGTAGGATTTTAGGGTTAGGGTATTAGGGTTAGGCTTTGGGTTTTAGGGTTAGGGTTAGGGTATTAGTGTTAGTTTATTAGGGTTAGGGTATTAGGGTTTGGGTCTGGGTTAGTGTTAGGGTTGGGCTTAGGGTCAGGGTTAGGGTCGGGTTAGAGTCAGGGTCGGGGTCAGAGTCAGGGCTAGTTTCAGGGTTAGGGTAAGGGTCAGTGTTAGGGTTAGGGTCAGGGTTAGGGTTAGGGTTAGGGGTTAGGGTTAGGGTTAGAGTTAGATGTTAGGGTTAGGGCTTAGGGTTAGGGTTTAGGATTAGTGTTAGGGTTTATGGTTAGGGTTTAGAGTTAGGGCTAGGATTAGAGTTAGGGGATAGGGTTAGAGATAGGGGTTAGGGCTTATGGTTAGGGTTAGGGTTCTGGTTAAGGGTTAGGGTTAAGGTTTAGGATTAGGCTTAGGGTATTAGGGTAAGGGTATTAGGGTTACAGTTAGGCTTAGGATTAGTCTTATGGTATTAGGGTTAGTGTTAGGGTTTTACGGTTAGGGTTAGGGATTGGGTTTTAGGGTTACGGCATTAGGGTTAGGGTTAGGGGGTTAGGGTTTAGGGTTCGGGTTAGTGTTCGGTATCGGTATCGGGTTAGGGTATTAGGTTTAGAGTAGTAGGGTTAGGGTTAGGGTATTATGGTTGGGGTTTGTGTTTTAGGGAAAGGGTTAGGGTTTATGGTTAGGGTTTAGGGTTAGGGTTAAGGTTCGGGTTCAGGGTAAGCGTTAGGGTTAAGGTTTAGGATTAGGCTTAGGGTATTACGGTAAGGGTATTAGGGTTACAGTTAGGCTTAGGGTTAGTCTTATGGTATTAGGGTTAGTGTTAGGGTTTTACAGTTAGGGTATTTGGGTTAGGGTTAGGGATTGTTTTTTAGGTTTAGGGTTAGGGTATTAGGATTAGGGATAGGGTTAGGGTATTAGGGATATGGTTACGGTTAAGGTATTATGGTTACACTTAAGGTTAGTGTTAGGGTATTATGGTTATGGTTAGGGTATTAGGGTTAGGGTATTAGAATTAGGGTCAGGGTTAAGGTAAGGGTTAGGGTTAGAGTTAGGGTTAGGGTTAGGTTCAGGTTTAGGGTCAGGTTTATGGTTAGGTTCAGGGACAGGGTCAGGGTTAGGGTTTAGTTATAGGGTTAGTGTTAGGGTTAAGGGTTAGTATTAGGGTTAGGTTATTAGGGTAAGGGTATTAGGGTTACAATTAGGGTTAGGGTTAGTCTTAGGGTATTAGGGTTAGTGTTAGGGTTTTATGGTTAGGATTAGTGTTTTAGGGTTTGGGTTTTAGGGTTAAGATTAGGGTATTAGGGTTAGGGATAGGATTAGGGATATGGTTAGGGTTATGGTATTATGGTTACAGTTTTGGTTTGTGTTAGGGTATTATGGTTATAGTTAGGGTTAGTGTTAGGGTATTAGGGTTAGGGTACTAGGGTTAGGGTATTAGAGTTAGGGTCAGGGTTAAGGTTAGGGTTAGGTTCAGGGTTAGGGTTAGGGGTTATTATTAGGGTTAAGGTCAGGGTGAGGGTTAGGGTTAGGTTCAGTGACAGGGTCAGGGTTAGGGTTTAGCGTTAGGGTTTACTTTTAGGGTTAGTGTTAGGATATTAGGGTTAGGGGTAGGGTATTAGGGTTACAGTTAGGGTTAGTCTTAGTGTATAAGGGTGAGGGTTAGGGGGTAGGGTTAGGGCTAGGGTTAGGGTAAGGGTTAGAGTTTAGGGTCAGGGTCAAAGCTTATGGTTAGGGTTAGGGTCAGGGTTAGAGTTTGGGTTAGGGATATGGTTAGGGCATTAGGGTTAGGGTTTGGGTTTTAGGGTTAGGGTTTTAGGGTTAGGGTTAGGTTTAGTATATCAGGGTTAGGGTTTTAGGGTTAGGTTGTTAGGGTTAGTGTTAGGGCTATGGTTAGGGTAGGGTATTAGGGTTATGGTTAGGGTATTAGGGTTATGGTTATTGTTAGGGTCATGGTTAGGGTCAATGTAAGGGTTAGGGTCAGGGTCAGTTCTATTGTTAGGGTCAGGGTTAGGGTCAGTGTTAGGGTAAGGGTAAGGTTTAGGGTCAGGGTTAGGGTTAGGGGTTAGGGGTATGGGTTAGGGTATTAAGGTTAGGGTTAGGGGGTTAGGGATAGGGTATTCGGGTAAGGATAAGGGTATAAGGTTTTGGGGTAGGATTTTATGGTTAGGTTTAGGGTATTAGGGTTAGGGTTTGGGTTTTAGGGTTAGAGTATTAAGGTCAGTTGATTAGGGTTAGGGTGTTAGGGTTAGAGTCTGGTTTAGTGTTAGGGTTGGGGTTAGGGTTAGGGTCTTGGTCAGGGTCGGGGTCAGGGTTAAGGCTAGTGTCAGGGTTAGGGTAAGGGTCAGGGTTAGGGTCAGGGTTATGGTTAGGGTCAGTGTCAGGGTTAGGGTTTGGGCTTAGGGTTAGAGTTAGGTTTTAGAGGCATAGGGTAGGGTTAGGGGTAGGGGTAGGGTTAGGGTTTACGGTTAGGGTTTAGAGTTAGGGCTAGGGTTAGAGTTAGGAGATAGGGTGAGGGTTAGAGTTAGGGGTTAGTGCTTAGGGTTAGGGTTAGGGTGTAGGAAAAGGGTTAGGGTTAAGGTTTAGGATTAGGCTTAGGGTATTAAGGTAAGGGTATTAGAGTTACAATTAGGCTTAGGATTAGTCTTAGGGTTGTAGTTTTAGTGTTAAGGTTTTACGGTTAGGGTATTAGGTTAGGGTTAGGGATTGGGGGTTAGGGTATTAGGGTTATTGATAGGGTTAGAGTATTAGGGATATGGTTAGGGTTAAGGTATTATTGTTACAGTTAGGGTTAGTGTTAGGGTATTAGGGTTATGGTTAGGGTATTAGGGTTAGGGTATTAGAATTAGGATCAGGGTCAGTGTTAGGGTCAGGGTTAAGGTTAGGGTTATGGTTAGGGGTTATTGTTAGGGTTAGAGTTAGGGTCAGGGTTAGGGTTAGGGTCAGGTTTAGGGTCAGGGTTAGGGTTAGGTTCAGGGATAGGGTCAGGGTTAGGGTTTAGTTATAGGGTTAGGGTAAGGGTTAAGGGTTAGGATTAGGGTTAGGGTGTTAGGGTTACAGTTAGTGTTAGGGTTAGTCTTAGGGTATTAGGGTTAGTGTTAGGGTTTTAGGGTTAGGGTTAGGGTTTTAGGGTTAGGGTTTTAGGGTTAAGATTAGGGTATTAGGTTTAGGGTATTAGGGATATGGTTAGGGTTAGGGTATTATGGTTACAGTTTTGGTTAGTGTTAGGATATTAGGGTATTATGGTTATAGTTAGGGTTTGTGTTAGGGGGTTAGGGTTAGGGTATTAGGGTTAGGGTATTAGAGTTAGGGTCAGGGTCAGGGTTAAGGTTAGGTTTATGGTTAGGGTTTAGGGGTTATTGTTAGGGTAAGGGTTAGGGTCAGGGTTAGGTTTAGGGTTAAGGTTAGGTTCAGGGACAGGGTCAGGGTTAGGGTTTATGGTTAGGGTTTAGGGTTAGGGGTTAGGGATAGGGTTGGAGGTTTTGGTTAAGGTTTAGGGTTAGGATATTAGGGTTAGGGTTAGGGTATTAGGGTTACAGTTAGGGTTAGTCTTAGGGTATAAGGGTTAGGGTTAAGGTCAGGGTTAGGGTTAGGGGGTAGGGTTAGGGCTAGGGTTAGGGTAAGGGTCAAAGCTTATGTTTAGGGGTTAGGGTTTAGGGTTAGGGTTAGGGTTAGGGGTTAGGGTTAGAATTAGATGTTAGGGTTAGGGCTTAGGGTTAGGGTTTAGGGTTAGGGGTTAGGGTTAGGGTTTATGGTTAGGGTTTAGAGTTAGGGCTAGGGTTAGAGTTAGGGGATAGGGTTAGAGTTAGGGGTTAGGGTTAGGACTCAGGGTAAGGGTTAGGGTTAAGGTTTAGGATTAGGCTTAGGGTATTACGGTAAGGGTATTAGGGTTACAGTTAGGCTTAGGGTTAGTCTTATGGCATTAGGGTTAGTGTTAGGGTTTTACGGTTAGGGTATTAGGGTTAGGGTTAGGGATTGGGTTTTAGGGTTAGGGATAGGGTATTAGGGTTAGGGTTAGAGTTAGGGGTTAGCTTTAGTGGTTAGGGTTAGGGCTGAGTGTTAGGTGTTAGGGTTAGGGTTTATGGTTAGGGTTTAGAGATAGGGCTAGGGTTAGAGTTAGGGGATAGGGTTAGAGTTAGGGGTTAGGCTTAGGGTATTAGGGTAAGGGTATTAGGGTTACAGTTAGGCTTAGGGTTAGTCTTATGGTATTAGGGTTAGAGTTAGGGTTTTATGGTTAGGGTATTAGGGTTAGGGTTAGGGATTGGGTTTTAGGGTTAGGGTTAGGGGGTTAGGGTTAGGGTTTAGGGTTAGCGTTAGTGTTCAGGTTCGGGTTAGGGTTCGGTATCGGTATCGGTTTAGGGTATTAGGTTTAGAGTAGTAGGGGTAGGGTTAGGGTATTATGGTTGGGGTTTGTGTTTTAGGGAAAGGGTTAGGGTTAGGGCTTTACGGTTACGTTTAGGGTATTAGGGTTAGGGTCATGGTTAGGGTATTAGGGTCTGGGTGTTAGGGTTAGAATTAGGGTAGGGTATTAAAGTTACGGTTAGGGATAGGGTTTGGGTATTAGGGTTAGGGTTTTACAGTTAGATTTAGGGTTAGGGTATTGGGAATAGTGTATTAGGGTTTGGGTTAGGGTTAGGGAATTAGGGTTAGGGTGAGGGTTTTAGGGTTAGGGTTATGGTATTAGAGTTAAGGTTAGTGTCAGGGTTAGGGTTAGGGGTTATGGTCAGGGTTAGCAGGGTCAGGGTTAGAGTCAGGGTTAGGGGAAGGGTTTGGGTTAGGGGTTAGGGTTAGGGTCAGGGTTAAATGTTAGGGTTAGGGATTAGGTTTACAGGGTAGGGTTTATAGTTAGGGTTTAGGGTTAGGGTTTAGGGATAGGGTTAGAGGTTATGGCTAAGGGTTAGGGTTAGGATATTAGGTTTAGGGTATTAGGGTTACAGTTAGGGTTAGTCTTAGGGTATAAGGGTTAGGGTTAGGGATAGGGTTAGGGCTAGGGTTAGGGTAAGGGTTAGGGTTTAGGGTCAGGGTTAGAGCTTAGGGTTAGGAGTTAGGGTTTAGGGTTAGGGTCAGGGTTAGAGTTTGGGTTAGGGCTAGGGTTAGGATGTTAGGGTTAGCGTTAAGGTTTTAGGGTTAGGGTGTTAGGGTTAGTGTTAGGGTTATGGTTAGGGTAGGGTATTAGGGTTAGGGTTAGGGTTTTAGGGTCTGGGTGTTAGGGTTAGAGTTAGGGTAGGGTATTAAAGTTACGGTTAGGGATAGGGTTTGGGTATTAGGGTTAGGGTTTTACAGTTAGATTTAGGTTTAGGGTATTGGGAATAGGGTATTAGGGTTTGGGTTAGGGTTAGGGAATTAGGGTTAGGGTAAGGATTTTAGGGTTAGGGATTTGGTATTAGGGTTAAGGTTAGTGTCAGGGTTAGGGTCATGGTTATGGTCAGGGTTATTGTTAGGGTCAGGGTTAGGGGAAGGGTCAGGGTCAGGGTTAGGGTTAGGGTTATGGTCAGGGTTAAGGTCAGGGTCAGGGTTAGGGTTTAGTTATAGGGTTAGTGTTAGGGTTAAGGGTTAGTATTAGGGTTAGGGTATTAGGGTAAGGGTATTAGGGTTACAATTAGGGTTAGGGTTAGTCTTAGGGTATTAGGGTTAGTGTTAGGGTTTTATGGTTAGGGTTAGGGTTTTAGGGTTTGGGTTTTAGGGTTAAGATTAGGGTATTAGGGTTAGGGATAGGATTAGGGTATTAGGGATATGGTTACGGTTAGGGTATTATGGTTACAGTTTTGGTTTGTGTTAGGGTATTATGGTTATAGTTAGGGTTAGTGTTAGGGTATTAGGGTTAGGGTATTAGGGTTAGGGTATTAGGGTCAGGGTTAAGGTTAGGGTTAGGGTTAGGTTCACGTTTAGGGTTAGGGGTTATTATTAGGGTTAGGGTCAGGGTGAGGGTTAGGGTTAGGTTCAGTGACAGGGTCAGGGTTAGGGTTTGGGTTAGGGATATGGTTAGGGCATTAGGGTTAGGGTTTGGGTTTTAGGGTTAGGGTTTTAGGGTTAGGGTTAGGTTTAGGATATTAGGGTTAGGGTTTTAGGGTTAGGGTGTTAGGGTTAGTGTTAGGGCTATGGTTAGGGTAGGGTATTAGGGTAATGGTTAGGGTATTAGGGTTATGGTTATTGTTAGGGTCATGGTTAGGGTCAATGTAAGGGTTAGGGTCAGGGTCAGATCTATTGTTAGGGTCAGGGTTAGGGTCAGTGTTAGGGTAAGGGTAAGGTTTAGGGTCAGGGTTAGTGTTACTGTCAGGGTGAGGGTTAGGGTCAGGGGTTAGGGGTATGGGTTAGGGTATTAAGGTTAGGGTTAGGGATAGGGTATTCGGGTAAGGATAAGGGTATAAGGTTTAGGGGTAGGATTTTATGGTTAGGTTTAGGGTATTAGGGTTATGGTTTGGGTTTTAGGGTTAGAGTATTAAGGTCAGTTGATTAGGGTTAGGGTGTTAGGGTTAGAGTCTGGTTTAGGGTTAGGGTCAGGGTCAGGGTTAAGGCTAGTGTTAGGGTTAGGGTCAGGGTTATGGTTAGGGTCAGTGTCAGGGTTAGGGTTAGGTTTGGAGTTAGGGGTTAGGGTTAGGGGTTAGGGTTAGGTTTTAGAGGGATAGGGTAGGGTTAGGGTTAGGGGTAGGGGTACGGTTAGGGTTTACGGTTAGGGTTTAGAGTTAGGGCTAGGGTTAGAGTTAGGGGATAGGGTGAGGGTTAGAGTTAGGGGTTAGTGCTTAGTGTTAGGGTTAGGGTGTAGGATAAGGGTTAGGGTTAAGGTTTAGGATTAGGCTTAGGGTATTAAGGTAAGGGTATTAGAGTTACAATTAGGCTTAGGATTAGTGTTAAGGTTTTACGGTTAGGGTATTAGGTTAGGGTTAGGGATTGGGGGTTAGGGTTAGGGTATTAGGGTTATGGATAGGGTTAGGGTATTAGGGATATGGTTAGGGTTAAGGTATTATGGTTACAGTTAGGGTTAGTGTTAGGGTATTAGGGTTATGGTTAGGGTATTAGGGTTAGGGTATTAGAATTAGGATCAGGGTCAGTGTTAGGGTCAGGGTCAGGGTTAAGGTTATGGTTAGGTTTAGGGTTAGGGTCAGGTTTAGGGTCAGGGTCAGGGTTAGGGTTTAGTTATAGGGTTAGGGTTAAGGGTTAGGATTAGGCTTAGGGTATTAGGGTAAGGGTTTTAGGGTTACAGTTAGGTTTAGGGTTAGTCTTATGGTATTAGGGTTAGTGTTAGGGTTTTACGGTTAGGGTATTAGGGTTAGGGTTAGGGATTGGGTTTTAGGGTTAGGGTTAGGGTATTAGGGTTAGGGATATGGTTAGGGTATTAGGGATATGGTTAGGGTTAGGGTATTATGGTTACAGTTTTGGTTAGTGTTAGGATATTAGGGTATTATGGTTATAGTTAGGGTTAGTGTTAGGGGGTTAGGGTTAGGGTATTAGGGTTAGGGTATTAGAGTTAGGGTCAGGGTTAAGGTTAGGGTTAGGGTTTAGGGTTAGATTTACGGTTAGGGTTAGAGGTTATTGTTAGGGTAAGGGTAAGGGTCAGTGTTAGGTTTAGGGTCAGGGTTAGGGTTAGGGTTAGGTTCAGGGACAGGGTCAGGGTTAGGGTTTATGGTTAGGGTTTAGGGTTAGGGGTTAGGGATAGGGTTGGAGGTTTTGGTTAAGGTTTAGGGTTAGGGTTAGGATATTAGGGTTAGGGTTAGGGTATTAGGGTTACAGTTAGGGTCAGGATTAGGGGGTAGGGTTAGAGCTAGGGTTAGGGTTAGGGTCAAAGCTTAGGGTTAGGGGTCAGGGTTAGGGGTTAGGGTTAGGGTTAGGGGTTAGGGTTATAATTAAATGTTAGGGTTAGGGCTTAGGGTTAGGGTTTAGGGTTAGGGGTTAGGGTTTATGGTTAGGGTTTAGGGTTAGGGCTAGGGTTAGAGTTAGGGGATAGGGTTAGAGTTAGGGGTTAGGGTTCAGGGTAAGGGTTAGGGTTAAGGTTTAGGATTATGCTTAGGGTATTAGGGTAAGGGTATTAGGGTTACAGTTAGGCTTATGGTTAGTCTTATGGTATTAGGGTTAGAGTTAGGGTTTTATGGTTAGGGTATTAGGGTTAGGGTTAGGAATTGGGTTTTAGGGTTAGGGTTAGGGGGTTAGGGTTAGGGTTTAGGGTTAGCGTTAGTGTTCGGGTTCGGGTTAGGGTTCGGTATCGGTTTAGGGTATTAGGTTTAGAGTAGTAGGGGTAGGGTTAGGGTATTATGATTGGGGCTTGTGTTTTAGGGAAAGGGTTAGGGTTAGGGCTTTACGGTTACGTTTAGGGTATTAGGGTTAGGGTTAGGGTTTTAGGGTCTGGGTGTTAGTGTTAGAATTAGGGTAGGGTATTAAAGTTACGGTTAGGGATAGGGTTTGGGTATTAGGGTTAGGGTTTTACAGTTAGATTTAGGGTTAGGGTGTTGGGAATAGTGTATTAGGGTTTGGGTTAGGGTTAGGGAATTAGGGTTAGGGTTTTAGGGTTAGGGTTATGGTATTAGAGTTAAGGTTAGTGTCAGGGTTAGGGTCAGGGTTATGGTCAGGGTTAGCAGGGTCAGGGTTAGGGGAAGGGTTTCCGTTAGGGGTTAGGGTCCGTATCAGGGTTAGGGTCAGGGGTGTGGTCAGGGTTAGGTTCAGGGTTAAAGGTTAGGGTTAGGGATTAGGTTTACAGGTTAGGGTTTATAGTTAGGGTTTAAGGTTAGGGGTTAGGGATAGGGTTAGAGGTTATGGCTAAGGTTTAGGGTTAGGGTTAGGATATTAGGGTTAGGGTATTAGGGTTACAGTTAGGGTTAGTCTTAGGGTATAAGGGTTAGGGTTAGGGATAGGGCTAGGGCTAGGGTAAGGGTTAGGGTTTAGGGTTCGGGTTAGAGCTTAGGGTTAGGAGTTAGAGTTTAGGGTTAGGGTCAGGGTTAGGGTTTGGGTTAGGGCTAGGGTTAGGGTTTTAGGGTTAGCGTTAAGGTTTTAGGGTTAGGGTGTTAGGGTTAGTGTTAGGGTTATGGTTAGGGTAGGGTATTATGGTTATGGTTAGGTTTAGGGTATTAGGGTTAGGGTTAGGGTTTTAGGGTCTGGGTGTTAGGGTTAGAGTTAGGGTAGGGTATTAAAGTTACGGTTAGGGATAGGGTTTGGGTATTAGGGTTAGGGTATTACAGTTAGATTTAGGTTTAGGGTATTGGGAATAGGGTATTAGGGTTTGGGTTAGGGTTAGGGAATTAGGGTTAGGGTAAGGATTTTAGGGTCAGGGATTTGGTATTAGGGTTAAGGTTAATGTCAGGGTTAGGGTCAGGGTTATGGTCAGGGTTATGGTCAGGGTTATTGTTAGGGTCAGGGTTAGGGGAAGGGTCAGGGTCAGGGTTAGGGTTAGGGTTATGGTCAGGGTTAAGGTCAGGTTTAGGGTTAGGGTCAGGGTTAGGGTTAGGGTTTAGGGATAGGGATTAGGTTTACGGGTTAGGGTTTAGGGTTAGGGGTTAGGGATAGGGTTAGAGGTTATGTTTAAGGGTTAGGGTTAGGATATAAGGGTTAGGGTATTAGGGTTACAGTTAGGGTTAGTCTTAGGGTATAAGGGTTAGGGTTAGGGTTAGGATCAGGGTTAGGGTTAGGGGGTAGGGTTAAGGCTAGGGTTAGGGTAAGGGTTAGGGGTTAGGGTTTAGGTTTAGGGTTAGGGTTAGGGTCAGGGTTAGGGTTAGGTTTTGGGTTAGAGCTAGGGTTAGGGTTTTAGGGTTAGGGTTAGAGTTTTAGGGTTAGGGTGTTAGGGTTAGTGTTAGGGTTATGGTAGGGTATTAGGGTTAGGTATTAGGGTTAGGGTTATTGTTAGGGTCAGGGTTAGGGTCAATGTAAGGGTTTGGGTCAGGGCTATTGTTAGGGTCAGTGTTAGGGTAAGGGTAAGGTTTAGGGTAATGGTCAGGGTCAGGGTTAGGGTTACGGTTAGGGTTAGGGGTTAGTGTTAGGGGTTAGGGGTCTGGGTTAGGGTATTAGGGTTAGGGTTAGGGTATTAGGGTTAGGCTTAGGGATAGGGTATTAGGGTAAGGATATGGGTGTTAGGTTTAGGTGTAGGATTTTTGGGTTAGGGGTTATGGTATTAGGGTTAGGGTTTGCATTTTAGGGTTAGGGTATTAGGGATAGTTTATTAGGCTTAGGGTATTAGGGTGAGGGTCTAGGTTAGTGTTAGGGTCAGGGTTAGGGTCAGGGTTAGGGTCGGGGTTAGGGTCATGGTCAGCGTCGGGGTCAGGGTTAGGGCTAGTGTCAGGGTTAGGGTAAAGGTCAGGGTTAGGGTTAGGGTCAGTGTTATTGTTAGGGTCAGGTTTAGCGTCAGTGTCAGGAATAGGGCTAGGGTCAGGGTCAGGGTTAGGGTTACGGTTAGGGGTTAGGGTTAGAGCTTAGGGTTAGGGGTTAGGGTAAGGGTTTATGGTTAGGGTTTAGAGTTAGGGCTAGGGTTAGAGTCAGAAGTTAGGGTTAGGGTTAGAGTTAGGGGTTAGGGTTAGGGCTTAGGGTTAGGGTTACGGTTCAGGGTAAGGGTTAGTGTTAAGGTTTAGGATTAGGCTTAGGGTATTAGGGTTACAGTTAGGCTTAGGGTTAGTCTTAGGTTATTAGGGTTAGGGTTAGGGATTGGGTTTTAGGGCTAGGGTTAGGGTATTAGGGTTAGGGTTTGGGCTGTATGGTTAGGGTTTGGGTTAGGTTTAGGGTATTAGGGTTAGGGTTATAGTTTTAGGGTTAGGGTGTTAGGGTAAGTGTTAGGGTTATGGTTAGGGTAGGGTATTAGGGTTATGGTTAGGGTTAGGGTATTAGGGTTAGGGTTATTGTTAGGGTTAGGGTCAATGTAAGGGTTAGGGTCAGGGTCAGGGCTAATGTTAGAGTCAGGGTTAGGGTCAGTGTTAGGGCAAGGGTAAGGTTTAGGGTCATGGTCAGGGTCAGGGTTAGGGCTGCGGTCAGGGTTAGAGGTAGGGGTTAGGGTTAGGTGTTAGGGGTATGGGTTAGGGTATAAGGGTTAGGGTTAGGGTATTAGGGTTAGGGTTAGGGATAGGGTATTAGGGTAAGGATAAGGGTATTAGGTTTAGGGGTAGGATTTTAGAGTTAGCTTATTAGGGTTAGGGTTTGGGTTTTAGGGTTAGGGTTAAGGTATTAGGGTTAATTTATTAAGGTTAGGGTATTAGGGTAAGGGTCAGGGTCAGTGTTAGGGTTGGGGTTAGGGTTAGGGTCAGAGTTAGGGTCAGCTTAGGGTCATGGTCAGGGTCGGGGTCAGGGTTAGGGCTAGTGTCAGGGTTAGGGTAAGAGTCAGGGTTAGGATTAGGGTCAGGGTTATTGTTAGGGTCAGGTTTAGGGTCAGCGTCAGGATTAGGGTTAGGGTCAGTGTCAGGGTTAGCGGTTAGGGTTAGGGGTTAGGGTTAGAGTTAGATGTTAGGGTTAGGGCTTAGGGTTTGGGGTTAGGGTTAGGGGTTAGGGTTAGGGTTTATGGTTAGGGTTTAGAGTTAGGTCTAGTTTAGAGTTAGGGGATAGGGTTAGAGTTAGGGGTTAGGGTTAGGGTTCAGGGTAAGGGTTAAGGTTTAGGATTAGGCTTAGGGTATTACGGTAAGGGTATTAGGGTTACAGTTAGGCGTAGGGTTAGTCTTATGGCATTAGGGTTAGTGTTAGGGTTTTACGGTTAGGGTATTAGGGTTAGGGTTAGGGATTGGGTTTTAGGGTTAGGGTTAGGGTATTAGGGTTAGGGTTAGGGTTAGAGTTAGGGGTTAGGGTTAGCGGTTAGGGTTAGGGCTGAGTGTTAGGTGTTAGGGTTAGGGTTTATGGTTAGGGTTTAGAGATAGGGCTAGGGTTAGAGTTAGGGGATAGGGTTAGAGTTAGGGGTTAGGGTTAGGGTTAGGATTCAGGGTAAGGGTTAGGGTTTAGGATTAGGCTTAGGGTATTAGGGTAAGGGTTTTAGGGTTACAGTTAGGCTTAGGGTTAGTCTTATGGTATTAGGGTTAGTGTTAGGGTTTTACGGTTAGGGTATTAGGGTTAGGGTTAGGGATTGGGTTTTAGGGTTAGGGTATTAGGGTTAGGGATATGGTTAGGGTATTAGGGATATGGTTAAGGTATTATGGTTACAGTTAGGGTTAGTGTTAGGTTATTAGGGTTATGGTTAGGGTATTAGGGTTAGGGTATTAGAATTAGGGTCAGGGTCAGGGTTAGGGTCAGGGTTAGGGTCAGGGTCAGGTTTAAAGTATGGGTTAGGGTTAGGGGTTATTGTTAGTGTTAGAGTTAGGGTTAGGGTCAGGTTTAGGGTAAGGGTTATGGTTAGGTTCAGGGACAGGATCAGGGTTAGGGTTTAGTTATAGGGTTAGGGTTAAGGGTTAGTATTAGGGTTAGGGTATTAGGGTAAGTGTATTAGGGTTACAGTTAGGGTTAGGGTTAGTCTTAGGGTATTAGGGTTAGTGTAAAGGTTTTATGGTTAGGGTTAGGGTTTTAGGGTTAGGGTTTGGGTTTTAGGGTTAAGATTAGGGTATTAGGGTTAGGGATAGGGTTAGGGTATTAGGGATATGGTTAGGGTGAGGGTATTATGGTTACAGTTTTGGTTAGTGTTAGGTTATTAGGGTATTATGGTTATAGTTAGGGTTAGTGTTAGGGTGTTAGGGTTAGGGTATTAGGGTTAGGGTATTAAAGTTAGGGTCAGGGTCAGGGTTAAGGTTAGGGTTAGGTTCAGGGTTAGGGTCAGGGTGAGGGTTAGGTTTAGGGTCAGGGTTAGGGTTAGGTTCAGTGACAGGGTCAGGGTTAGGGTTTTGGGTTAGGGTTTAGTTTTAGGGTTAGTGTTAGGATATTAGGGTTAGGGATAGGGTATTAGGTTTACAGTTAGGGTTAGTCTTAGTGTATAAGGGTTAGGGTTAGGGGGTAGGGTAAGGGCTAGGGTTAGGGTTAGGGTTTAGAATAGGGGTTAGGGTTAAGGTTTAGGATTAGGCTTAGGGTATTAAGGTAAGGGTATTAGAGTTACAGTTAGGTTTAGGATTAGTCTTAGGGTATTAGGGTTAATGTTAGGGTTTTTCGGTTAGGGTATTAGGTTAGGGTTAGGGATTGGGGGTTAGGGTTAGGGTTTTAGGGTTATGGATAGGGTTAGGGTATTAGGGATATGGTTAGGGTTAAGGTATTATGGTTACAGTTAGGGTTAGTGTTAGGGTATTAGGGTTGTGGTTAGGGTATTAGGGTTAGGGTATTAGAATTAGGGTCAGGGTCAGTGTTAAGGTCAGGGTCAGGGTTAAGGTTAGTGTTATGGTTAGGGGTTATTGTTAGGGTTAGAGTTAGGGTCAGGGTTAGGGTTAGGGTCAGGTTTAGGGTCAGGGTTAGGGTTAGGGTTAGGTTCAGGGACAGGGTCAGGATTAGGGTTTAGTTATAGGGTTAGCGTAAGGGTTAAGTGTTAGGATTAGGGTTAGGGTATTAGGGTAAGGGTATTAGGGTTACAGTTAGGGTTAGGGTATTAGGGTTAGTGTTAGGGTTTTATGGTTAGGGTTAGGGTTTTAGGGTTAGGGTTTTAGGGTTAAGATTAGGGTATTAGGGTTAGGGTATTAGGGATATGGTTAGGGTATTATGGTTACAGTTTTGGTTAGTGTTAGGATTTTAGGGTATTATGGTTATAGTTAGTGTTAGGGTGTTAGGGTTAGGGTAGGGTATTAGGGTTAGGGTATTAGAGTTAGGGTCAGAGTCAGGGTTAAGGTTAGGGTTAGGGTTTAGGGTTAGGTTTACGGTTAGGGTTTATTGTTAGGGTAAGGGTTAGGGTCAGGGTTAGGGTTAGGGTTAGGGACAGGGTCAGGGTTAGAGTTTATGGTTAGGGTTAGGGGTTAGGGATAGGGTTGGAGGTTCTGGTTAAGGTTTAGGGTTAGGTTTAGGATATTAGGGTTAGGGTTAGGGTATTAGGGTTACAGTTAGGGTTAGTCTTAGGGTATAAGGGTTAGGGTTAGGGTCAGGGTTACAGGGTAGAGTTAGGGCTAGGGTTAGGGTAAGGGTTAGGTTTTAGGGTCAGGGTCAAAGCTTAGGGTTAGGGGTTAGGGTTAGGGGTTAGGGTCAGGGTTAGGGTTAGGGGTTAGGGTTAGGGTTAGGGGTTAGGGTTAGAATTAGATGTTAAGGTTAGGGCTTAGGGTTAGGGGTTAGGGTTAGGGGTTAGGGTTAGGGTTTATGGTTAGGGTTTAGAGTTAGGGCTAGGGTTAGAGTTAGGGGATAGGGTTAGAGTTAGGGGTTAGGGTTAGGGTTCAGGGTAAGGGTTATGGTTAAGGTTTAGGATTAGGCTTAGGGTATTAGGGTAAGGGTATTAGGGTTACAGTTAGGCTTAGGGTTAGTCTTATGGTATTAGGGTTAGAGTTAGGGTTTTATGGTTAGGGTATTAGGGTTAGGGTTAGGGTTTAGGGTTAGGGTTCGGGTTCGGGTTCGGGGTTAGGGTTCGTTATCGATATCGGTTTAGGGTATTAGGTTTAGAGTAGTAGGGGTATGGTTAGGGTATTATGGTTGGGGTTTGTGTTTTAGGGAAAGGGTTATGGTTAGGGCTTTATGGTAATGTTTAGGGTATGGTTAGGGTTTTAGGGTCTGGGTGTTAGGGTTAGAGTTAGGGTAGGGTATTAAAGTTACGGTTAGGGATAGGGTTTGGGTATTAGGGTGAGGGTTTTACAGTTAGATATAGGGTTTGGGTATTGGGAACAGTGTGTTAGGGTTAGGGAATTAGGGTTAGGGTTAGGGTTTTAGGGTTAGGGTTAGGGGTTTAGGGTTATGGTATTAGAGTTAAGGTTAGTGTCAGGGTTAGGGTCAAGGTTAGGGTCAGGGTTAGGGGAAGGGTTTGGGTTAGGGGTTAGGGTCCGTGTCAGGGTTAGGGTCAGGGTTATGGTCAGGGTTAGGGTCAGTGTTAGAGGTTAGGGTTAGGGATTAGGTTTTCAGGTTAGGGTTAATAGTTAGGGTTTAGGGTTAGGGGTTAGGGATAGGGTTATAGGTTATGGCTAAGGTTTAGGGTTAGGGTTAGGATAGTAGGGTTAGGTGTTAGGGTATTAGGGTTACAGTTAGGTCTAGTCTTAGGGTATAAGGGTTAGGGTTAGGGATAGGGTTAGGGCTAGCGTTAGGAGTTAGGGTTTAGGGTTAGGGTTTGGGTTAGGGCTAGGGTTAGGGTTTTAGGGTTAGCGTTAGGGTTTTAGGGTTAGGGTGTTAGGGTTAGTGTTAAGGTTATGGTTAAGGTAGGGTATTAGGGTTATGGTTAGGTTTAGTGTATTAGGGTTAGGGTTAGGGTTATAGGGTCTGGGTGTGAGGGTTAGAGTTAGCGTAGGGTATTAAAGTTACGGTTAGGGATAGGGTTTGGGTATTAGGGTTAGTGTTTTACAGTTAGATTTAGGTTTAGGGTATTGGGAATAGGGTATTAGGGTTTGGGTTAGGGTTAGGGAATTAGGGTTAGGGTATGGATTTTAGGGTTAGGGATATGGTATTAGGATTAAGGTTAGTGTCAGGGTTAGGGTCAGGGTTATTGTTAGGGTCAGGGTTAGGGGATGGGTCAGGGTCAGGGTTAGGGTTATGGTCAGGGTTAGGGTTAGGGGTTAGGGATAGGGATTAGGTTTACGGGTTAGGGTTTAGGGTTAGGGGTTAGGGTTACAGTTAGGGTTAGTCTTAGGGTATAAGCGTTAGGGTTAGGGTTAGGGTCAGGGTTAGGGTTAGGTGGTAGGGTTAGGGCTAGGGTTAGGGTAAGGGTTAGGGGTTAGGGTTTAGGGTTAGGGTCAGGGTCAGGGTTATGGTTAAGTTTGGGTTAGAGCTAGGGTTAGGGTATTAGGGTTAGCGTTTGTGTTTTAGGGTTAGGGTTAGGTTTAGGATATTAGGGTTAGGGTTAGAGTTTTAGGGTTAGGGTGTTAGGGTTAGTGTTAGCGTAATGGTAGGGTATCAGGGTTAGGGTTAGGGTTTTAGGGTTAGGGTTATTGTTAGGGTCAATGTAAGGGTTAGGGTCAGGGCTATTGTTAGGGTCAGGGTTAGGGTCAGTGTTAGGGTAAGGGTAAGGTTTAGGGTCATGGTCATGGTCAGGGTCAGGGTTATGGTCAGGGTTATGGTTAGGGGTTAGTGTTAGGGGTTAGGCGTCTTGGTTAGGGTATTAGGGTTAGGGTTAGGGTATTAGGGTTAGGGTTAGGGATAGGGTATTAGGGTAAGGATATGGGTGTTTAGGGGTAGGATTAGGGTTAGGGTTTGCGTTTTAGGGTTAGGGTATTAGGGATTGTTTATTAGGGTTAGGGTATTAGGGTCGGGGTTAGGGTCATGGTCAGCATCGGGGTCAGGGTTAGGGCTAGTGTCAGGGTTAGGGTTAGGGTCAGGGTTATTGTTAGGGTCAGGTTTAGGGTCAGTGTCAGGATTAGGGTTAGGGTCAGTGTCAGGGTTAGGGTTACGGTTAGGGGTTAGGGTTAGAGCTTAGGGTTAGGGGTTAGGGTTAGGGTTTATGGTTATGGTTTAGAGTTAGGGCTAGGGTTAGAGTCAGGAGTTAGGGTTAGGGTTAGAGTTAGGGGTTAGGGCTTAGGGTTAGGGTTTAGGGTAAGGGGTAGGGTTAAGGTTTAGGATTAGGTTTAGGGTATTAGGGTAAGGGTATTAGGGTTACAGTTAGGCTTAGGGTTAGTCTTAGGGTATTAGGGTTTGTGTTAGGGTTTTACCATTAGGGTTAGGTTATTAGGGTTAGGGTTAGGGATTGGGTTTTAGGGCTAGGGTTAGGGTATTAGGGTTAGGGTTTGGGCTGTATGGTTAGGGTTTGGGTTAGTTTTAGGGTATTAGGGTTAGGGTTATGGTTTTAGGGTTAGGGTGTTACGGCAAGTGTTAGGGTTATGGTTAGGGTAGGGTATTAGGGTTATGGTTAGGCTTAGGGTATTAGGGTTAGGGTTATTGTTATGGTTAGGGTCAATGTAAGGGTTAGGGTCAGGGCTATTGTTAGAGTCAGGGTTAGGGTCAGTGTTAGGGTAAGGGGAAGGTTTAGGGTCAGGGTCAGGGTTAGGGTTACGGTCAGGGTTAGGGGTTAGGGTTAGGGTTTAGGGGTATGGGTTAGGGTATAAGGGTTAGGGTTAGGGTATTAGGGTTAGGGTTAGGGATAAGGTATTAGGGTAAGGATAAGTGTATTAGGTTTAGGGGTAGGATTTTAGCGTTAGCGTATTAGGGTTAGGGTTTGGGTTTTAGGGTTAATGTATTAGGGTTAATTTATTAAGGTTAGGGTATTAGGGTTAGGGTCTGGGTTAGTGTTAGGGTTGGGGTTAGGGTCAGAGTTAGGGTCAGGTTAGGGTCATGGTCAGGGTCGGGGTCAGGGCTAGTGTCAGGGTTTGGGTTTGAGTCAGGGTTAGGATTAGGGTCAGGGTTATTGTTAGGGTCAGGTTTAGGGTCAGTGTCAGGATTAGGGTCAGGGAAAGGGTTATGGTCAGTTTCAGGGTTAGGGGTTAGGGTTAGGGTTAGGGGTTAGGGTTAGAGTTAGATATTAGGGTTAGGGTTTATGGTTAGGGTTTAGAGTTAGGTCTAGGGTTAGAGTTAGGGGATAGGGTTAGAGTTAGGGGTTAGGGTTAGGGTTCAGGGTAAGGATTAGGGTTAAGGTTTAGGATTAAGCTTAGGGTATTAGGGTAAGGGTATTCGGGTTACAGTTAGGTTTAGGGTTAGTCTTATGGCATTAGGGTTAGTGTTAGGGTTTTACGGTTAGGGTATTAGGGTTAGGGTTAGGGATTGGGTTTTATGGTTAGGGTTAGGGTATTAGGGTTAGGGTTAGAGTTAGGGGTTAGGGTTAGTGGTTAGGGTTAGGTGTTAGGTGTTAGGGTTAGGGTTTATGGTTAGGGTTTAGAGATAGGGCTAGGGTTAGAGTTAGGGGATAGGGTTAGAGTTAGGGGTTAGGGTTAGGGTTCAGGGTAAGGGTTAAGGTTAAGGTTTAGGATTAGGCTTAAGGTATTAGGGTAAGGGTATTAGGGTTACAGTTAGGTTTAGGGTTAGTCTTATGGTATTAGGGTTAGTGTTAGGGTTTTACGGTTAGGGTATTAGGGTTAGGGTTAGGGATTGGGTTTTAGGGTTAGGGTTAGGGTATTATGGTTAGGGATATGGTTAGGGTATTAGGGATATGGTTAGGGTTAAGGTATTATGGTTACAGTTAGGGTTAGTGTTAGGGGATTAGGGTTATTAGGGTCAGGGTTAGGGTCAGGGTCAGGGTTAAAGTAAGGGTTAGGGTTAGGGGTTATTGTTAGTGTTAGAGTTAGGGTTAGGGTCAGGTTTATGGTCAGGGTTATGGTTAGGTTCAGGGACAGGGTCAGGGTTAGGGTTTAGTTATAGGGTTAGGGTTAAGGGTTAGTATTAGGGTTAGGGTATTAGGGTAAGGGTATTAGGGTTACAGTTAGGGTTAGGGTTAGTCTTAGGGTATTAGGGTTAGTGTAAAGGTTTTATGGTTAGGGTTAGGGTTTTAGGGTTAGTGTTTGGGATTTAGGGTTAAGATTAGGGAATTAGGGTTAGGGATAGGGTTAGGGTATTAGGGATATGGTTAGGGTTAGGGTATTATGGTTACAGTTTTGGTTAGTGTTAGGGTATTAGGGTATTATGGTTATAGTTAGGGTTAGTGTTAGGTTATTAGGGTTAGGGATAGGGTATTAGGGTTAGGGTATTAAAGTTAGGGTCAGGGTCAGGGTTAAGGTTAGGGTTAGGTTCAGGGTTAGGGTTAGGGTCAGGGTGAGGGTTAGGTTTAGGGTCAGGGTTAGGGTTAGGGTTAGGGTTAGGTTCAGTGACAGGGTCAGGGTTAGGGTTTAGGGTTAGGGTTTAGTTTTAGGGTTAGTGTTAGGATATTAGGGTTAGGGATAGGGTATTAGGGTTACAGTTAGGGTTAGTCTTAGTGTATAAGGGTTAGGGTTAGGGGGTAGGGTTAGGGCTAGGGTTAGGGTTAGGGTTTAGGATAAGGGTTAGGGTATTAAGGTAAGGGTATTAGAGTTACAGTTAGGTTTAGGATTAGTCTTAGGGTATTAGGGTTAATGTTAGGGTTTTACGGTTAGGGTATTATGTTAGGGTTAGGGATTGGGGGTTAGGGTTAGGGTTTTAGGGTTATGGATAGTGTTAGGGTATTAGGGATATGGTTAGGGTTAAGGTATTATGGTTACAGTTAGGGTTAGTGTTAGGGTATTAGGGTTGTGGTTAGGGTATTAGGGTTAGGGTATTAGAATTAGGGTCAGGGTCAGTGTTAGGGTCAGGGTCAGGGTTAAGGTTAGGGTTATGGTTAGGGGTTATTGTTAGGGTTAGAGTTAGGGTCAGGGTTAGGGTTAGGGTCAGGTTCAGGGACAGGGTCAGGATTAGGGTTTAGTTATAGGGTTAGCGTAAGGGTTAAGGGTTAGGATTAGGGTTAGGGTATTAGGGTAAGGGTATTAGGGTTACAGTTAGGGTTAGGGTTAGTCTTAGGGTATTAGGGTTAGTGTTAGGGTTTTATGGTTAGGGTTAGGGTTTTAGGGTTAGGGTTTTAGGGTTAAGATTAGGGTATTATTGTTAGGGTATTAGGGATATGGTTAGGGTTAGGGTAATATGGTTTCAGTTTTGGTTAGTGTTAGGATATTAGGGTATTATGGTTATAGTTAGGGTTAGGGTTAGGGTTAGGGTTAGTGTTAGGGTGTTAGGGTTAGGGTTAGGGTATTAGGGTTAGGGTATTAGAGTTAGGGTCAGGGTCAGGGTTAAGGTTAGGGTTAGGGTTAAGGTTAGGTTTACGGTTAGGGTTAGGGGTTATTGTTAGGGTAAGGGTTAGGGTCAGGGTTAGGGTTAGGTTTAGGGTCAGGGTTAGGGTTAGGGTTAGGGTTAGGTTCAGGGACAGGGTCAGGGTTAGGGTTTATGGTTAGGGCTTAGGGTTAGGGGTTAGGGATAGGGTTGGAGGTTCTGGTTAAGGTTTAGGGTTAGGTTTACGATATTAGGGTTAGGGTATTAGGGTTACAGTTTGGGTTAGTCTTAGGGTATAAGGGTTAGGGTTAGGGTCAGGGTTAGGGTTAGGGGTTAGGGTTAGGGGTTAGGGTTAGAATTAGATGTTAGGGTTAGGGCTTAGGGTTAGGGTTTAGGGTTAGGGGTTAGGGTTTATGGTTAGGGTTTAGAGTTAGGGCTAGGGATAGGGTTAGGGTTAGGGTTAGAGTTCGGTATCGATATCGGTTTAGGGTATTAGGTTTAGAGTAGTAGGGGTAGGGATAGGGTATTATGGTAGGGCTTTATGGTAAAGTTTAGGGTATTAGGGTTAGGGTTATGGTTAGGGTTTTAGGGTCTGGGTGTTAGGGTTAGAGTTAGGGTAGGATATAAAAGTTACGGTTAGGGATAGGGTTTGGGTATTAGGGTGAGGGTTTTACAGTTAGATTTAGGGTTTGGGTATTGGGAATACTGTATTAGGGTTTGGGTTAGAGTTAGGGAATTAGGGTTAGGGTTAGGGTTTTAGGGTTAGGGTTATGGTATTAGAGTTAAGGTTAGTGTCAGGGTTAGGGTCAGGGTTAGCAGGGACAGGGTTAGGGTCAGGGTTAGGGGAAGGGTTTGGGTTAGGGGTTAGGGTCTGTGTCAGGGTTAGGGTCAGGGTTATGGTCAGGGTTAAGGTCAGGGTTAGAGGTTAGGGTTAGGGATTAGGTTTACAGGTTAGGGTTTATAGTTAGGGTTTAGGGTTAGGGGTTAGGGATAGGGTTATAGGTTATGGCTAAGGTTTAGGGTTAGGGTTAGGATAGTAGGGTTAGGGTTAGGGTATTAGGGTTACAGTTCGGGCTAGTCTTAGGGTATAAGGGTTAGGGTTAGGGATAGGGTTAGGGCTAGCGTTAGGGTAAGGGTTAGGGTTTAGGGTCAGGGTTAGAGCTTAGGGTTAGGAGTTAGGGTTTAGGGTTAGGGTTAGGGTCAGGGTTAGGGTTTGGGTTAGGGCTAGGGTTAGGGTTTTAGGGTTAGCGTTAGGGTTTTAAGGTTAGGGTGTTAGGGTTAGTGTTAGGGTTATGGTTAAGGTAGGGTATTAGGGTTATGGTTAGGTTTAGGGTATTAGGGTTAGGGTTATAGGGTCTGGGTGTTAGGGTTGGAGTTAGGGTAGGGTATTAAAGTTACGGTTAGTGATAGGGTTTGGGTATTAGGGTTAGGGTTTTACAGTTAGATTTAGGTTTAGGGTATTGGGAATAGGGTATTAGGGTTTGGGTTAGGGTTAGGGAATTAGGGTTAGGGTAAGGATTTTAGGGTTAGGGATATGGTATTAGGATAAAGGTTAGTGTCAGGGTTAGGGTCAAGGTTATGGTCAGGGTTATTGTTAGGGTCAGGGTTAGGGGAAGGGTCAGGGTCAGGGTTAGGGTTAGTGTTATGGTCAGGGTTAAGGTCAGGGTTAGGGGTTAGGGGTTAGGGATAGGGATTAGGTTTACGGGTTAGGGTTTAGGGTTATGTTTTAGGGATAGGGTTAGAGGTTATGGTTAAGGTTTAGGGTTAGGGTTAGGATATAAGGGTTAGGGTATTAGGGTTACAGTTAGGGTTAGTCTTAGGGTATAAGGGTTAGGGTTAGGTGGTAGGGTTAGGGCTAGGGTTAGGGTAAGGGTCAGGGGTTAGGGTTTAGGGTTAGGGTCAGAGTTAGGGTTAGGTTTTGGGTTAGAGCTAGGGTTATGGTATTAGGGTTAGAGTTTGGGTTTTAGGGTTAGGGTTAGGTTTAGGATATTAGGGTTAGGGTTAGAGTTTTAGGGTTAGGGTGTTAGGGTTAGTGTTAGGGTAGTGGTAGGGTATCAGGGTTAGGGTTAGGGTTAGGGTTAGGGTATTAGGGTTAGGGTTATTGTTAGGGTCAGGGTTAGGGTCAATGTAAGGGTTAAGGTCAGGGCTATTGTTAGGGTCAGTGTTAGGGTCAGTGTTAGGGTAAGGGTAAGGTTTAGGGTCATGGTCAGGGTCAGGGTTAGGGTTATGGTCAGGGTTAGGGTTGGTGGTTAGTGTTAGGGGTTAGGGGTCTGGGTTAGGGTATTAGGGTTAGGGTTAGGGTATTAGGGTTAGGGTTAGAGATAGGGTATTAGGGTAAGGATATGGGTGTTAGGTTTAGGGGTAGGATTTTTGGGTTAGGGTTATGGTATTAGGGTTAGGGTTTGCGTTTTAGGGTTAGGGTATTAGGGATAGTTTATTAGGGTTAGGGTATTACGGTGAGGGTCTAGGTTAGTGTTAGGGTCAGGGTTATGGTCAGGGTTAGGGTCCGGGTTAGGGTCATGGTCAGCGTCGGGGTCAGGGTTAGGGCTAGTGTCAGGGTTAGGTTTAGGGTCAGGGTTATTGTTAGGGTCAGGTTTAGGGTCAGTGTCAGGATTAGGGTTAGGGTCAGTGTCAGGGTTAGGGTTACGGTTAGGGGTTAGGGTTAGAGTTTAGGGTTAGGGGTTAGGGTTAGGGTTTATGGTTATGGTTTAGAGTTAGGGCTAGGGTTAGAGTCAGGAGTTAGGGTTAGGGTTAGAGTTAGGGGTTAGGGTTAGGGCTTAGGGTTAGGGTTAGGGTTCAGGGTAAGGGTTAGGGTTAAGGTTTAGGATTAGGCTTAGGGTTTTAGGGTAAGGGTATTAGGGTTACAGTTAGGCTTAGGGTTAGTCTTAGGGTATTAGGGTTTGTGTTAGGGTTTTACCGTTAGGGTTAGGTTATTAGGGTTAGGGTTAGGGATTGGGTTTTAGGGCTAGGGTTAGGGTATTAGGGTTAGGGTTTGGGCTGTATGGTTAGGGTTTGGGTTAGGTTTAGGGTATTAGGGTTAGGGTTATGGTTTTAGGGTTAGGGTGTTACGGCAAGTGTTAGGGTTATGGTTAGGGTAGGCTATTAGGGTTATGGTTAGGCTTAGGGTATTAGGGTTAGGGTTATTGTTAGGGTTAGGGTCAATGTAAAGGTTAGGGTCAGGGTCAGGGCTATTGTTAGGGTCAGGGTTAGGGTCAGTGTTAGGGTAAGGGGAAGGTTTAGGGTCAGGGTTAGGGTTACGGTCAGGGTTAGGGTTAGGGGTTAGGGTGAGGGGTTAGGGGTATGGGTTAGGGTATAAGGGTTAGGGTTAGGGTATTAGGGTTAGGGTTAGGGATAGGGTATTAGGGTAAGGATAAGGGTATTAGGTTTAGGGGTTGGATTTTAGCGTTAGCGTATTAGGGTTAGGGTTTGGGTTTTAGGGTTAGGGTTTTAGGGTTAATTTATTAAGGTTAGGGTATTAGGGTTAGGGTCTGGGTTAGTGTTAGGGTTGGGGTTAGGGTTAGGGTCAGAGTTAGGGTCAGGTTAGGGTCATAGTCAGGGTCGGGGTCAGGGCTAGTGTTAGGGTTAGGGTAAGAGTCAGGGTTAGGATTAGGGTCAGGGTTATTGTTAGGGTCAGGTTTAGGGTCAGTGTCAGGATTAGGGTTAGGGTCAGGGTCAGGGAAAGGGTTAGGGTCAGTTTCAGGGTTAGGGGTTAAGGTTAGGGTTAGGGTTCGGGGTTAGGGTTAGAGTTAGATGTTAGGGTTAGGGTTTTTGGTTAGGGTTTAGAGTTAGGTCTAGGGTTAGAGTTAGGGGATTGGGTTAGGGTTAGGGTTAGGGTTCAGGGTAAGGATTAGGGTTAAGGTTTAGGATTAGGCTTAGGGTATTAGGGTAAGGGTATTTGGGTTACAGTTAGGCTTAGGGTTAGTCTTACGGCATTAGGGTTAGTGTTAGGGTTTTACCATTAGGGTATTAGGGTTATGGTTAGGGATTGGGTTTTATGGTTAGGGTTAGGGTATTAGGGTTAAGGTTAGAGTTAGGGGTTAGGGTTAGTGGTTAGGGTTAGGTGTTAGGTGTTAGGGTTTATGGTTAGGGTTTAGAGATAGGGCTAGGGTTAGAGTTAGGGGATAGGGTTAGAGTTAGGGGTTAGGGTTCAGGGTAAGGGTTAAGGTTTAGGATTAGGCGTAGGGTATTAGGGTAAGGGTATTAGGGTTACAGTTAGGTTTAGGGTTAGTCTTATGGTATTAGGGTTTTACGGTTAGGGTATTAGGGTTAGGGTTAGGGATTGGGTTTTAGGGTTAGGGTTAGGGTATTAGGGTTAGGGATAGGGTTAGGGTATTAGGGATATGGTTAGGGTTAAGGTATTATGGTTACAGTTATGGTTAGTGTTAGGGTATCAGGGTCAGGGTTAGGGTCAGGGTCAGGGTTAAAGTAAGGATTAGGGTTAGGGTTAGGGTCAGGTTTAGGGTCTGGGTTATGGTTAGGTTCAGGGACAGGGTCAGGGTTAGGGTTTAGTTATAGGGTTAGGGTTAAGGGTTAGTATTAGGGTTAGGATATTAGAGTAAGGGTATTAGGGTTACAGTTAGGGTTAGGGTTAGTCTTTGAGTCTTAGGGTTAGTGTTAGGGTTTTATGGTTAGGGTTAGGGTATGGGTTTTAGGGTTAAGATTAGGGTATTAGGGTTAGGGATAGGTTTAGGGTATTAGGGATATGGTTAGGGTTAAGGTATTATTGGTACAGTTTTGATTAGTGTTAGGGTATTAGGGTATTATGGTTATAGTTAGGGTTAGTGTTAGGGTATTAGGGTTAGGGTTAGGGTATTAGGGTTAGGGTATTAAAGTTAGTGTCAGGGTCAGGGTTAAGGTCAGGGTTATGTTCAGGGTTAGGGTTAGAAGTTATTGTTAGGGTTAGGGTTAGGGTCAGGGTGAGGGTTAGGTTTAGGGTCAGGGTTAGTGTTAGGGTTAGGTTTAGTGACAGGGTCAGGGTTAGGGTTTAGGGTTAGGGAATAGTTTTAGGGTTAGTGTTAGGATATTAGGGTTAGGGATAGGGTTTTAGGGTTAGAGTTAGGGTTAGTCTTAGTGTATAAGGGTTAGGGTTAGGGGGTAGGGTTAGGGCTAGGGTTAGGGTAAGGGTTAGGGTTTAGGGTCAGGGTCAAAGCTTATGGTTAGAGGTTAGGGTTAGGGTTTATGGTTAGGGTTAGGGTTTGGGTTAGGGTTAGGGCATTAGGGTTAGGGTTTTAGGGTTAAGGTGTTAGGGTTAGTGTTAGGGTTATGGTTAGGGTAGGGTATTAGGGTTATGGTTAGGGTTAGGGTATTAGGGTTATGGTTTTTGTTAGGGTCAGGGTTAGGGTCAATGTAAGTGTTAGGGTCAGTTCTATTGTTAGGGTCAGGGTTAGGGTCAGTGTTAGGGTAAGGGTAAAGTTTAGTGTCAGGGTTAGTTTTACTGTCAGGTTCAGGGTTAGGGGTTAGGGTTAGGGGTATGGGTTAGGGTATTAGGGTTAGGGTATTAGGGTTAGGGTTAGGGATAGGGTATTAGGGTAAGGATAAGGGTATTAGGTTTAGGGGTAGGATTTTATGGTTAGGTTTAGGGTATTAGGGTTAGGGTTTGGGGGTTAGGGTTAGGGTATTAGGGTTAGTTTATTAGGGTTAGGGTGTTAGGGTTAGAGTCTGGTTTAGTGTTAGGGTTGGGGTTAGGGTTAGGGTCAGGGTTAGGGTCATGGTTAGGGTCGGGGTCAGGGTTAAGGCTAGTGGCAGGGTTAGGGTAAGGGTCAGAGTTAGGGTTAGGGTTATTGTTAGGGTCAGGGTTAGTGTCAGTGTCAGGATTAGGGTTAGGATCAGGGTCAGGGTTATGGTTAGGGTCAGTGTCACGGTTAGAGTTAGGGTTAGAGTTAGGGGTTAGGATTAGGTTTTAGGGTTAGGGGTTAGGGTTAGGGTTTATGGTTAGGGTTTAGAGTTAGGGCTAGGGTTAGAGTTAGGGGTCAGGGTTAGGGTTATGGTTAGGGCTTCGGGTTTAGGGTTAGGGTTTAGGATAAGGGTTAGGGTTAAGGTTTAGGATTAGGTTTAGGGTATTAAGGTAAGCGTATTAGAGTTACAGTTAGGCTTAGGGTTAGTCTTAGGGTATTAGGGTTAGTGTTAGGGTTTTACGGTTAGGGTTAGGGATTGGCGGTTAGGATTAGGGTATTAGGGTTAGGGATAGGGTTAGGGTATTAGGGATATGGTTAGGGTTAAGGTATTATGGTTACAGTTAGGGCTAGTGTTAGGGTATTAGAGTTATGGTTAGGGTATTAGGGTTAGGGTATTAGAATTAGGGTCAGGGTCAGTGTTAGGATCAGGGTCAGGGTTAGGGTTAGGGGTTATTGTTAGGGTTAGAGTTAGCGTCAGGGTTAGGGTTAGGGTCAGGTTTAGGGTCAGGGTTAGGGTTAGGTTCAGGGACAGGGTCAGGGTTAGGGTTTAGTTATAGGGTTATGGTTAAGTGTTAAGATTAGGGTTAAGGTATTAGGGTAAGGGTATTAGGGTTACAGATAGCGTTAGCGTTAGTCTTAGGTTATTAGGGTTAGTGTTAGGGTTTTACGGTTAGGGTTTTAGGGTTAGGGTTTTAGGGTTAAGATTAGGGTATCAGGGTTAGGGATAGGGTTAGGGTATTAGGGATATGGTTAGGGTTAGGTTATTATGGTTACAGTTTTGGTTAGTGTTAGGATATTAGGGTATTATGGTTATAGTTAGGGTTAGTGTTAGGGTATTAGGGTAAGGGTTAGGTTATTAGGGTTAGGGTATTAGAGTTAGGGTCAGGATCAGGGTTAAGGTTAGGGTTAGTGTTTAGGGTTAGGTGTAGGGTTAGGGTTAGGGGTTATTGTTAGGGTAAGGGTTAGGGTCAGGGTTAGGGTTAGGTTTAGGGTCAGGGTTAGGGTTAGGGTTAGGTTCAGGGACAGGGTCAGGGTTAGCGTTTATGGTTAGGGTTTAGGGTTAGGGGTTAGGGATAGGGTTGGAGGTTTTGGTGAAGGTTTAGGGTTAGGATATTAGGGTTAGGGTTAGGATTAGGGTTAGAGTTAGATGTTAGGGTTATGGCTTAGGGTTTAGGGTTAGGGGTTAGGGTTAGGGTTTATGGTTAGGGTTTAGAGTTAGGGCTACGGTTAGAGTTAGGGGTTAGGGTTAGAGTTAGGGGTTAGGGTTAGGGTTTAGGGTTAGGGTTAGGGTTCAGGGTAAGGGTTAGGGTTAAGGTTTAGGATTAGGCTTAGGGTATTAGGGTAATGGTATTAGGGTTAAAGTTAGGCTTAGGGTTAGTCTTATGGTATTATAATGTTAGTGTTAGGGTTTTACGGTTAGGGTAATAGGGTTAGAGATAGGGATTGGGTTTTAGGGTTATGGTTAGGGTATTTAGGGTTAGGAATAGGGTTAGGGTATTAGGGATATGGTTAGGGTTAAGGTATTATGGTTACAGTCAGGGTTAGGGTTAGGGTATTAGGGTTATGGTTAGGGTATTAGGGTTAGGGTATTAGAATTAGGGTCAGGGTCAGGGTTAGGGTTAGGGTCAGGGTTAAGGTAAGGGTCAGGGTTATGGTTAGGGGTTATTGTTAGGGTTAGAGTTAGGGTCAGGGTTAGGGTTAGGGTCAGGTTTAGGGTCAGGGTTAGGGTTAGGTTCAGGGACAGGGTCAGGATTAGGGTTTAGTTATAGGGTTAGCGTAAGGGTTAAGGGTTAGAATTAGGGTTAGGGTGTTAGGGTAAGGGTATTAGGGTTACAGTTAGGGTTAGTCTTAGGGCATATGGGTTAGTGTTAGGGTTTTTACGGTTAGGGTTAGGGTTTTAGGGTTAGGGTTTGGGTTTTAGGGTTAAGATTAGGGTATTAGGGTTAGGGATATGGTTAGGGTTTTAGGGATATGGTTAGGGTATTATGGTTACAGTTTTGGTTAGTGGTAGGGTATTAGGGTATTATGGTTATAGTTAGGGTTAGTGTTAGGGTATTAGGGTTAGGGTATTAGGGTTAGGGTATTAGAGTTAGGGTCAGGGTTAAGGTTAGGGTTAGGGTTTAGGGTTAGGTTCAGGGTTAGGGTTAGTGGTTATTTTTAGGGTAACGGTTAGGGTCAGGGTGAGTGTTAGGTTTAGAGTCAGGGTTAGGGTTAGGATTAGGTTCAGGGACAGGGTCAGGGTTAGGGATTAGGGTTAGGGTTTAGTTTTAGGGTTAGGGTTAGGATATTAGGGTTAGGGTTAGGGTATTAGGGTTAAAGTTAGGGTTAGTCTTAGTGTATAAGGGTTAGGGTTAGGGGGTAGTGTTAGGGCTAGGGTTAGGGTAAGGGTTAGGGTTTAGGGTCAGGGTCAAAGCTTAGGGTTAGGGGTTAGGGTTAGGGGTTAGGGTTAGGGTCAGGGTTAGGGTTTGGGTTAGGGCTAGGGTTAGGGTATTAGGGTTAGGGTTTGGGTTTTAGGGTTTGGGTTTTAGGGTTAGGGCTAGGTTTAGGATATTAGGGTTAGGGTTAGGATTTTAGGGTTAGGGTGTTAGGGTTATGGTTAGGGTAGGATATTAGGGTTATGGTTATTGTTAGGGTCAGGGTTAGGGTCAATGTAAGGGTTAGGGTCAGGGTCAGATCTATTGTTAGGGTCAGGGTTAGGGTCAGTTTTAGGGTAAGGGTAAGGTTTAGGGTCAGGGTTAGGGTTACGGTCAGGGTCAGATTTAGGCTTAGTGTTAGGTGTTAGGGGTTAGGGGTATGGGTTAGGGTATTAGCGTTAGGGTATTAGGGTTAGGGTTAGGGTATTAGGGTTAGGGTTAGGGATAGGGTATTAGGGTAAGGATAAGGGTATTAGGTTTAGGGGTTGGATTTTAGCGTTAGCGTATTAGGGTTAGGGTTTGGGTTTTAGGGTTAGGGTTTTAGGGTTAATTTATTAAGGTTAGGGTATTAGGGTTAGGGTCTGGGTTAGTGTTAGGGTTGGGGTTAGGGTTAGGGTCAGAGTTAGGGTCAGGTTAGGGTCATAGTCAGGGTCGGGGTCAGGGCTAGTGTTAGGGTTAGGGTAAGAGTCAGGGTTAGGATTAGGGTCAGGGTTATTGTTAGGGTCAGGTTTAGGGTCAGTGTCAGGATTAGGGTTAGGGTCAGGGTCAGGGAAAGGGTTAGGGTCAGTTTCAGGGTTAGGGGTTAAGGTTAGGGTTAGGGTTCGGGGTTAGGGTTAGAGTTAGATGTTAGGGTTAGGGTTTTTGGTTAGGGTTTAGAGTTAGGTCTAGGGTTAGAGTTAGGGGATTGGGTTAGGGTTAGGGTTAGGGTTCAGGGTAAGGATTAGGGTTAAGGTTTAGGATTAGGCTTAGGGTATTAGGGTAAGGGTATTTGGGTTACAGTTAGGCTTAGGGTTAGTCTTACGGCATTAGGGTTAGTGTTAGGGTTTTACCATTAGGGTATTAGGGTTATGGTTAGGGATTGGGTTTTATGGTTAGGGTTAGGGTATTAGGGTTAAGGTTAGAGTTAGGGGTTAGGGTTAGTGGTTAGGGTTAGGTGTTAGGTGTTAGGGTTTATGGTTAGGGTTTAGAGATAGGGCTAGGGTTAGAGTTAGGGGATAGGGTTAGAGTTAGGGGTTAGGGTTAGGGTTCAGGGTAAGGGTTAAGGTTAAGGTTTAGGATTAGGCGTAGGGTATTAGGGTAAGGGTATTAGGGTTACAGTTAGGTTTAGGGTTAGTCTTATGGTATTAGGGTTTTACGGTTAGGGTATTAGGGTTAGGGTTAGGGATTGGGTTTTAGGGTTAGGGTTAGGGTATTAGGGTTAGGGATAGGGTTAGGGTATTAGGGATATGGTTAGGGTTAAGGTATTATGGTTACAGTTATGGTTAGTGTTAGGGTATCAGGGTCAGGGTTAGGGTCAGGGTCAGGGTTAAAGTAAGGATTAGGGTTAGGGTTAGGGTCAGGTTTAGGGTCTGGGTTATGGTTAGGTTCAGGGACAGGGTCAGGGTTAGGGTTTAGTTATAGGGTTAGGGTTAAGGGTTAGTATTAGGGTTAGGATATTAGAGTAAGGGTATTAGGGTTACAGTTAGGGTTAGGGTTAGTCTTTGAGTCTTAGGGTTAGTGTTAGGGTTTTATGGTTAGGGTTAGGGTATGGGTTTTAGGGTTAAGATTAGGGTATTAGGGTTAGGGATAGGTTTAGGATATTAGGGATATGGTTAGGGTTAAGGTATTATTGGTACAGTTTTGATTAGTGTTAGGGTATTAGGGTATTATGGTTATAGTTAGGGTTAGTGTTAGGGTATTAGGGTTAGGGTTAGGGTATTAGGGTTAGGGTATTAAAGTTAGTGTCAGGGTCAGGGTTAAGGTCAGGGTTATGTTCAGGGTTAGGGTTAGAAGTTATTGTTAGGGTTAGGGTTAGGGTCAGGGTGAGGGTTAGGTTTAGGGTCAGGGTTAGTGTTAGGGTTAGGTTTAGTGACAGGGTCAGGGTTAGGGTTTAGGGTTAGGGAATAGTTTTAGGGTTAGTGTTAGGATATTAGGGTTAGGGATAGGGTTTTAGGGTTAGAGTTAGGGTTAGTCTTAGTGTATAAGGGTTAGGGTTAGGGGGTAGGGTTAGGGCTAGGGTTAGGGTAAGGGTTAGGGTTTAGGGTCAGGGTCAAAGCTTATGGTTAGAGGTTAGGGTTAGGGTTTATGGTTAGGGTTAGGGTTTGGGTTAGGGTTAGGGCATTAGGGTTAGGGTTTTAGGGTTAAGGTGTTAGGGTTAGTGTTAGGGTTATGGTTAGGGTAGGGTATTAGGGTTATGGTTAGGGTTAGGGTATTAGGGTTATGGTTTTTGTTAGGGTCAGGGTTAGGGTCAATGTAAGTGTTAGGGTCAGTTCTATTGTTAGGGTCAGGGTTAGGGTCAGTGTTAGGGTAAGGGTAAAGTTTAGTGTCAGGGTTAGTTTTACTGTCAGGTTCAGGGTTAGGGGTTAGGGTTAGGGGTATGGGTTAGGGTATTAGGGTTAGGGTATTAGGGTTAGGGTTAGGGATAGGGTATTAGGGTAAGGATAAGGGTATTAGGTATAGGGGTAGGATTTTATGGTTAGGTTTAGGGTATTAGGGTTAGGGTTTGGGGGTTAGGGTTAGGGTATTAGGGTTAGTTTATTAGGGTTAGGGTGTTAGGGTTAGAGTCTGGTTTAGTGTTAGGGTTGGTGTTAGGGTTAGGGTCAGGGTTAGGGTCATGGTTAGGGTCGGGGTCAGGGTTAAGGCTAGTGGCAGGGTTAGGGTAAGGGTCAGAGTTAGGGTTAGGGTTA
This sequence comes from Taudactylus pleione, assembly GCA_031769625.1. Lineage (NCBI taxonomy): Eukaryota > Metazoa > Chordata > Amphibia > Anura > Myobatrachidae > Taudactylus > Taudactylus pleione. Next base: position 32,090 of record JAUIMM010000923.1, on the reverse strand, counting down.
TTGTTAGGGTCAGGGTTAGTGTCAGTGTCAGGATTAGGGTTAGGATCAGGGTCAGGGTTATGGTTAGGGTCAGTGTCACGGTTAGAGTTAGGGTTAGAGTTAGGGGTTAGGATTAGGTTTTAGGGTTAGGGGTTAGGGTTAGGGTTTATGGTTAGGGTTTAGAGTTAGGGCTAGGGTTAGAGTTAGGGGTCAGGGTTAGGGTTATGGTTAGGGCTTCGGGTTTAGGGTTAGGGTTTAGGATAAGGGTTAGGGTTAAGGTTTAGGATTAGGTTTAGGGTATTAAGGTAAGCGTATTAGAGTTACAGTTAGGCTTAGGGTTAGTCTTAGGGTATTAGGGTTAGTGTTAGGGTTTTACGGTTAGGGTTAGGGATTGGCGGTTAGGATTAGGGTATTAGGGTTAGGGATAGGGTTAGGGTATTAGGGATATGGTTAGGGTTAAGGTATTATGGTTACAGTTAGGGCTAGTGTTAGGGTATTAGAGTTATGGTTAGGGTATTAGGGTTAGGGTATTAGAATTAGGGTCAGGGTCAGTGTTAGGATCAGGGTCAGGGTTAGGGTTAGGGGTTATTGTTAGGGTTAGAGTTAGCGTCAGGGTTAGGGTTAGGGTCAGGTTTAGGGTCAGGGTTAGGGTTAGGTTCAGGGACAGGGTCAGGGTTAGGGTTTAGTTATAGGGTTATGGTTAAGTGTTAAGATTAGGGTTAAGGTATTAGGGTAAGGGTATTAGGGTTACAGATAGCGTTAGCGTTAGTCTTAGGTTATTAGGGTTAGTGTTAGGGTTTTACGGTTAGGGTTTTAGGGTTAGGGTTTTAGGGTTAAGATTAGGGTATCAGGGTTAGGGATAGGGTTAGGGTATTAGGGATATGATTAGGGTTAGGTTATTATGGTTACAGTTTTGGTTAGTGTTAGGATATTAGGGTATTATGGTTATAGTTAGGGTTAGTGTTAGGGTATTAGGGTAAGGGTTAGGTTATTAGGGTTAGGGTATTAGAGTTAGGGTCAGGATCAGGGTTAAGGTTAGGGTTAGTGTTTAGGGTTAGGTGTAGGGTTAGGGTTAGGGGTTATTGTTAGGGTAAGGGTTAGGGTCAGGGTTAGGGTTAGGTTTAGGGTCAGGGTTAGGGTTAGGGTTAGGTTCAGGGACAGGGTCAGGGTTAGCGTTTATGGTTAGGGTTTAGGGTTAGGGGTTAGGGATAGGGTTGGAGGTTTTGGTGAAGGTTTAGGGTTAGGATATTAGGGTTAGGGTTAGGATTAGGGTTAGAGTTAGATGTTAGGGTTATGGCTTAGGGTTTAGGGTTAGGGGTTAGGGTTAGGGTTTATGGTTAGGGTTTAGAGTTAGGGCTACGGTTAGAGTTAGGGGTTAGGGTTAGAGTTAGGGGTTAGGGTTAGGGTTTAGGGTTAGGGTTAGGGTTCAGGGTAAGGGTTAGGGTTAAGGTTTAGGATTAGGCTTAGGGTATTAGGGTAATGGTATTAGGGTTAAAGTTAGGCTTAGGGTTAGTCTTATGGTATTATAATGTTAGTGTTAGGGTTTTACGGTTAGGGTATTAGGGTTAGAGATAGGGATTGGGTTTTAGGGTTATGGTTAGGGTATTTAGGGTTAGGAATAGGGTTAGGGTATTAGGGATATGGTTAGGGTTAAGGTATTATGGTTACAGTCAGGGTTAGGGTTAGGGTATTAGGGTTATGGTTAGGGTATTAGGGTTAGGGTATTAGAATTAGGGTCAGGGTCAGGGTTAGGGTTAGGGTCAGGGTTAAGGTAAGGGTCAGGGTTATGGTTAGGGGTTATTGTTAGGGTTAGAGTTAGGGTCAGGGTTAGGGTTAGGGTCAGGTTTAGGGTCAGGGTTAGGGTTAGGTTCAGGGACAGGGTCAGGATTAGGGTTTAGTTATAGGGTTAGCGTAAGGGTTAAGGGTTAGAATTAGGGTTAGGGTGTTAGGGTAAGGGTATTAGGGTTACAGTTAGGGTTAGTCTTAGGGCATATGGGTTAGGGTTAGGGTTTTAGGGTTAGGGTTTGGGTTTTAGGGTTAAGATTAGGGTATTAGGGTTAGGGATATGGTTAGGGTTTTAGGGATATGGTTAGGGTATTATGGTTACAGTTTTGGTTAGTGGTAGGGTATTAGGGTATTATGGTTATAGTTAGGGTTAGTGTTAGGGTATTAGGGTTAGGGTATTAGGGTTAGGGTATTAGAGTTAGGGTCAGGGTTAAGGTTAGGGTTAGGGTTTAGGGTTAGGTTCAGGGTTAGGGTTTGTGGTTATTTTTAGGGTAACGGTTAGGGTCAGGGTGAGTGTTAGGTTTAGAGTCAGGGTTAGGGTTAGGATTAGGTTCAGGGACAGGGTCAGGGTTAGGGATTAGGGTTAGGGTTTAGTTTTAGGGTTAGGGTTAGGATATTAGGGTTAGGGTTAGGGTATTAGGGTTAAAGTTAGGGTTAGTCTTAGTGTATAAGGGTTAGGGTTAGGGGGTAGTGTTAGGGCTAGGGTTAGGGTAAGGGTTAGGGTTTAGGGTCAGGGTCAAAGCTTAGGGTTAGGGGTTAGGGTTAGGGGTTAGGGTTAGGGTCAGGGTTAGGGTTTGGGTTAGGGCTAGGGTTAGGGTATTAGGGTTAGGGTTTGGGTTTTAGGGTTTGGGTTTTAGGGTTAGGGCTAGGTTTAGGATATTAGGGTTAGGGTTAGGATTTTAGGGTTAGGGTGTTAGGGTTATGGTTAGGGTAGGATATTAGGCTTATGGTTATTGTTAGGGTCAGGGTTAGGGTCAATGTAAGGGTTAGGGTCAGGGTCAGATCTATTGTTAGGGTCAGGGTTAGGGTCAGTTTTAGGGTAAGGGTAAGGTTTAGGGTCAGGGTTAGGGTTACGGTCAGGGTCAGATTTAGGCTTAGTGTTAGGTGTTAGGGGTTAGGGGTATGGGTTAGGGTATTAGCGTTAGGGTATTAGGGTTAGGGTTAGGGTATTAGGGTTAGGGTTAGGGATAGGGTATTAGGGTAAGGATAAGGGTATTAGGTTTAGGGGTTGGATTTTAGCGTTAGCGTATTAGGGTTAGGGTTTGGGTTTTAGGGTTAGGGTTTTAGGGTTAATTTATTAAGGTTAGGGTATTAGGGTTAGGGTCTGGGTTAGTGTTAGGGTTGGGGTTAGGGTTAGGGTCAGAGTTAGGGTCAGGTTAGGGTCATAGTCAGGGTCGGGGTCAGGGCTAGTGTTAGGGTTAGGGTAAGAGTCAGGGTTAGGATTAGGGTCAGGGTTATTGTTAGGGTCAGGTTTAGGGTCAGTGTCAGGATTAGGGTTAGGGTCAGGGTCAGGGAAAGGGTTAGGGTCAGTTTCAGGGTTAGGGGTTAAGGTTAGGGTTAGGGTTCGGGGTTAGGGTTAGAGTTAGATGTTAGGGTTAGGGTTTTTGGTTAGGGTTTAGAGTTAGGTCTAGGGTTAGAGTTAGGGGATTGGGTTAGGGTTAGGGTTAGGGTTCAGGGTAAGGATTAGGGTTAAGGTTTAGGATTAGGCTTAGGGTATTAGGGTAAGGTTATTTGGGTTACAGTTAGGCTTAGGGTTAGTCTTACGGCATTAGGGTTAGTGTTAGGGTTTTACCATTAGGGTATTAGGGTTATGGTTAGGGATTGGGTTTTATGGTTAGGGTTAGGGTATTAGGGTTAAGGTTAGAGTTAGGGGTTAGGGTTAGTGGTTAGGGTTAGGTGTTAGGTGTTAGGGTTTATGGTTAGGGTTTAGAGATAGGGCTAGGGTTAGAGTTAGGGGATAGGGTTAGAGTTAGGGGTTAGGGTTAGGGTTCAGGGTAAGGGTTAAGGTTAAGGTTTAGGATTAGGCGTAGGGTATTAGGGTAAGGGTATTAGGGTTACAGTTAGGTTTAGGGTTAGTCTTATGGTATTAGGGTTTTACGGTTAGGGTATTAGGGTTAGGGTTAGGGATTGGGTTTTAGGGTTAGGGTTAGGGTATTAGGGTTAGGGATAGGGTTAGGGTATTAGGGATATGGTTAGGGTTAAGGTATTATGGTTACAGTTATGGTTAGTGTTAGGGTATCAGGGTCAGGGTTAGGGTCAGGGTCAGGGTTAAAGTAAGGATTAGGGTTAGGGTTAGGGTCAGGTTTAGGGTCTGGGTTATGGTTAGGTTCAGGGACAGGGTCAGGGTTAGGGTTTAGTTATAGGGTTAGGGTTAAGGGTTAGTATTAGGGTTAGGATATTAGAGTAAGGGTATTAGGGTTACAGTTAGGGTTAGGGTTAGTCTTTGAGTCTTAGGGTTAGTGTTAGGGTTTTATGGTTAGGGTTAGGGTATGGGTTTTAGGGTTAAGATTAGGGTATTAGGGTTAGGGATAGGTTTAGGGTATTAGGGATATGGTTAGGGTTAAGGTATTATTGTTACAGTTTTGATTAGTGTTAGGGTATTAGGGTATTATGGTTATAGTTAGGGTTAGTGTTAGGGTATTAGGGTTAGGGTTAGGGTATTAGGGTTAGGGTATTAAAGTTAGTGTCAGGGTCAGGGTTAAGGTCAGGGTTATGTTCAGGGTTAGGGTTAGAAGTTATTGTTAGGGTTAGGGTTAGGGTCAGGGTGAGGGTTAGGTTTAGGGTCAGGGTTAGTGTTAGGGTTAGGTTTAGTGACAGGGTCAGGGTTAGGGTTTAGGGTTAGGGAATAGTTTTAGGGTTAGTGTTAGGATATTAGGGTTAGGGATAGGGTTTTAGGGTTAGAGTTAGGGTTAGTCTTAGTGTATAAGGGTTAGGGTTAGGGGGTAGGGTTAGGGCTAGGGTTAGGGTAAGGGTTAGGGTTTAGGGTCAGGGTCAAAGCTTATGGTTAGAGGTTAGGGTTAGGGTTTATGGTTAGGGTTAGGGTTTGGGTTAGGGTTAGGGCATTAGGGTTAGGGTTTTAGGGTTAAGGTGTTAGGGTTAGTGTTAGGGTTATGGTTAGGGTAGGGTATTAGGGTTATGGTTAGGGTTAGGGTATTAGGGTTATGGTTTTTGTTAGGGTCAGGGTTAGGGTCAATGTAAGTGTTAGGGTCAGTTCTATTGTTAGGGTCAGGGTTAGGGTCAGTGTTAGGGTAAGGGTAAAGTTTAGTGTCAGGGTTAGTTTTACTGTCAGGTTCAGGGTTAGGGGTTAGGGTTAGGGGTATGGGTTAGGGTATTAGGGTTAGGGTATTAGGGTTAGGGTTAGGGATAGGGTATTAGGGTAAGGATAAGGGTATTAGGTTTAGGGGTAGGATTTTATGGTTAGGTTTAGGGTATTAGGGTTAGGGTTTGGGGGTTAGGGTTAGGGTATTAGGGTTAGTTTATTAGGGTTAGGGTGTTAGGGTTAGAGTCTGGTTTAGTGTTAGGGTTGGGGTTAGGGTTAGGGTCAGGGTTAGGGTCATGGTTAGGGTCGGGGTCAGGGTTAAGGCTAGTGGCAGGGTTAGGGTAAGGGTCAGAGTTAGGGTTAGGGTTATTGTTAGGGTCAGGGTTAGTGTCAGTGTCAGGATTAGGGTTAGGATCAGGGTCAGGGTTATGGTTAGGGTCAGTGTCACGGTTAGAGTTAGGGTTAGAGTTAGGGGTTAGGATTAGGTTTTAGGGTTAGGGGTTAGGGTTAGGGTTTATGGTTAGGGTTTAGAGTTAGGGCTAGGGTTAGAGTTAGGGGTCAGGGTTAGGGTTATGGTTAGGGCTTCGGGTTTAGGGTTAGGGTTTAGGATAAGGGTTAGGGTTAAGGTTTAGGATTAGGTTTAGGGTATTAAGGTAAGCGTATTAGAGTTACAGTTAGGCTTAGGGTTAGTCTTAGGGTATTAGGGTTAGTGTTAGGGTTTTACGGTTAGGGTTAGGGATTGGCGGTTAGGATTAGGGTATTAGGGTTAGGGATAGGGTTAGGGTATTAGGGATATGGTTAGGGTTAAGGTATTATGGTTACAGTTAGGGCTAGTGTTAGGGTATTAGAGTTATGGTTAGGGTATTAGGGTTAGGGTATTAGAATTAGGGTCAGGGTCAGTGTTAGGATCAGGGTCAAGTTTAGGGTTAGGGGTTATTGTTAGGGTTAGAGTTAGCGTCAGGGTTAGGGTTAGGGTCAGGTTTAGGGTCAGGGTTAGGGTTAGGTTCAGGGACAGGGTCAGGGTTAGGGTTTAGTTATAGGGTTATGGTTAAGTGTTAAGATTAGGGTTAAGGTATTAGGGTAAGGGTATTAGGGTTACAGATATCGTTAGCGTTAGTCTTAGGTTATTAGGGTTAGTGTTAGGGTTTTACGGTTAGGGTTTTAGGGTTAGGGTTTTAGGGTTAAGATTAGGGTATCAGGGTTAGGGATAGGGTTAGGGTATTAGGGATATGGTTAGGGTTAGGTTATTATGGTTACAGTTTTGGTTAGTGTTAGGATATTAGGGTATTATGGTTATAGTTAGGGTTAGTGTTAGGGTATTAGGGTAAGGGTTAGGTTATTAGGGTTAGGGTATTAGAGTTAGGGTCAGGATCAGGGTTAAGGTTAGGGTTAGTGTTTAGGGTTAGGTGTAGGGTTAGGGTTAGGGGTTATTGTTAGGGTAAGGGTTAGGGTCAGGGTTAGGGTTAGGTTTAGGGTCAGGGTTAGGGTTAGGGTTAGGTTCAGGGACAGGGTCAGGGTTAGCGTTTATGGTTAGGGTTTAGGGTTAGGGGTTAGGGATAGGGTTGGAGGTTTTGGTGAAGGTTTAGGGTTAGGATATTAAGGTTAGGGTTAGGATTAGGGTTAGAGTTAGATGTTAGGGTTATGGCTTAGGGTTTAGGGTTAGGGGTTAGGGTTAGGGTTTATGGTTAGGGTTTAGAGTTAGGGCTACGGTTAGAGTTAGGGGTTAGGGTTAGAGTTAGGGGTTAGGGTTAGGGTTTAGGGTTAGGGTTAGGGTTCAGGGTAAGGGTTAGGGTTAAGGTTTAGGATTAGGCTTAGGGTATTAGGGTAATGGTATTAGGGTTAAAGTTAGGCTTAGGGTTAGTCTTATGGTATTATAATGTTAGTGTTAGGGTTTTACGGTTAGGGTATTAGGGTTAGAGATAGGGATTGGGTTTTAGGGTTATGGTTAGGGTATTTAGGGTTAGGAATAGGGTTAGGGTATTAGGGATATGGTTAGGGTTAAGGTATTATGGTTACAGTCAGGGTTAGGGTTAGGGTATTAGGGTTATGGTTAGGGTATTAGGGTTAGGGTATTAGAATTAGGGTCAGGGTCAGGGTTAGGGTTAGGGTCAGGGTTAAGGTAAGGGTCAGGGTTATGGTTAGGGGTTATTGTTAGGGTTAGAGTTAGGGTCAGGGTTAGGGTTAGGGTCAGGTTTAGGGTCAGGGTTAGGGTTAGGTTCAGGGACAGGGTCAGGATTAGGGTTTAGTTATAGGGTTAGCGTAAGGGTTAAGGGTTAGAATTAGGGTTAGGGTGTTAGGGTAAGGGTATTAGGGTTACAGTTAGGGTTAGTCTTAGGGCATATGGGTTAGTGTTAGGGTTTTTACGGTTAGGGTTAGGGTTTTAGGGTTAGGGTTTGGGTTTTAGGGTTAAGATTAGGGTATTAGGGTTAGGGATATGGTTAGGGTTTTAGGGATATGGTTAGGGTATTATGGTTACAGTTTTGGTTAGTGGTAGGGTATTAGGGTATTATGGTTATAGTTAGGGTTAGTGTTAGGGTATTAGGGTTAGGGTATTAGGGTTAGGGTATTAGAGTTAGGGTCAGGGTTAAGGTTAGGGTTAGGGTTTAGGGTTAGGTTCAGGGTTAGGGTTAGTGGTTATTTTTAGGGTAACGGTTAGGGTCAGGGTGAGTGTTAGGTTTAGAGTCAGGGTTAGGGTTAGGATTAGGTTCAGGGACAGGGTCAGGGTTAGGGATTAGGGTTAGGGTTTAGTTTTAGGGTTAGGGTTAGGATATTAGGGTTAGGGTTAGGGTATTAGGGTTAAAGTTAGGGTTAGTCTTAGTGTATAAGGGTTAGGGTTAGGGGGTAGTGTTAGGGCTAGGGTTAGGGTAAGGGTTAGGGTTTAGGGTCAGGGTCAAAGCTTAGGGTTAGGGGTTAGGGTTAGGGGTTAGGGTTAGGGTCAGGGTCAGGGTTAGGGTTTGGGTTAGGGCTAGGGTTAGGGTATTAGGGTTAGGGTTTGGGTTTTAGGGTTTGGGTTTTAGGGTTAGGGCTAGGTTTAGGATATTAGGGTTAGGGTTAGGATTTTAGGGTTAGGGTGTTAGGGTTATGGTTAGGGTAGGATATTAGGGTTATGGTTATTGTTAGGGTCAGGGTTAGGGTCAATGTAAGGGTTAGGGTCAGGGTCAGATCTATTGTTAGGGTCAGGGTTAGGGTCAGTTTTAGGGTAAGGGTAAGGTTTAGGGTCAGGGTTAGGGTTACGGTCAGGGTCAGATTTAGGCTTAGTGTTAGGTGTTAGGGGTTAGGGGTATGGGTTAGGGTATTAGCGTTAGGGTATTAGGGTTAGGGTTAGGGTATTAGGGTTAGGGTTAGGGATAGGGTATTAGGGTAAGGATAAGGGTATTAGGTTTAGGGGTTGGATTTTAGCGTTAGCGTATTAGGGTTAGGGTTTGGGTTTTAGGGTTAGGGTTTTAGGGTTAATTTATTAAGGTTAGGGTATTAGGGTTAGGGTCTGGGTTAGTGTTAGGGTTGGGGTTAGGGTTAGGGTCAGAGTTAGGGTCAGGTTAGGGTCATAGTCAGGGTCGGGGTCAGGGCTAGTGTTAGGGTTAGGGTAAGAGTCAGGGTTAGGATTAGGGTCAGGGTTATTGTTAGGGTCAGGTTTAGGGTCAGTGTCAGGATTAGGGTTAGGGTCAGGGTCAGGGAAAGGGTTAGGGTCAGTTTCAGGGTTAGGGGTTAAGGTTAGGGTTAGGGTTCGGGGTTAGGGTTAGAGTTAGATGTTAGGGTTAGGGTTTTTGGTTAGGGTTTAGAGTTAGGTCTAGGGTTAGAGTTAGGGGATTGGGTTAGGGTTAGGGTTAGGGTTCAGGGTAAGGATTAGGGTTAAGGTTTAGGATTAGGCTTAGGGTATTAGGGTAAGGGTATTTGGGTTACAGTTAGGCTTAGGGTTAGTCTTACGGCATTAGGGTTAGTGTTAGGGTTTTACCATTAGGGTATTAGGGTTATGGTTAGGGATTGGGTTTTATGGTTAGGGTTAGGGTATTAGGGTTAAGGTTAGAGTTAGGGGTTAGGGTTAGTGGTTAGGGTTAGGTGTTAGGTGTTAGGGTTTATGGTTAGGGTTTAGAGATAGGGCTAGGGTTAGAGTTAGGGGATAGGGTTAGAGTTAGGGGTTAGGGTTAGGGTTCAGGGTAAGGGTTAAGGTTAAGGTTTAGGATTAGGCGTAGGGTATTAGGGTAAGGGTATTAGGGTTACAGTTAGGTTTAGGGTTAGTCTTATGGTATTAGGGTTTTACGGTTAGGGTATTAGGGTTAGGGTTAGGGATTGGGTTTTAGGGTTAGGGTTAGGGTATTAGGGTTAGGGATAGGGTTAGGGTATTAGGGATATGGTTAGGGTTAAGGTATTATGGTTACAGTTATGGTTAGTGTTAGGGTATCAGGGTCAGGGTTAGAGTCAGGGTCAGGGTTAAAGTAAGGATTAGGGTTAGGGTTAGGGTCAGGTTTAGGGTCTGGGTTATGGTTAGGTTCAGGGACAGGGTCAGGGTTAGGGTTTAGTTATAGGGTTAGGGTTAAGGGTTAGTATTAGGGTTAGGATATTAGAGTAAGGGTATTAGGGTTACAGTTAGGGTTAGGGTTAGTCTTTGAGTCTTAGGGTTAGTGTTAGGGTTTTATGGTTAGGGTTAGGGTTAGGGTATGGGTTTTAGGGTTAAGATTAGGGTATTAGGGTTAGGGATAGGTTTAGGGTATTAGGGATATGGTTAGGGTTAAGGTATTATTGTTACAGTTTTGATTAGTGTTAGGGTATTAGGGTATTATGGTTATAGTTAGGGTTAGTGTTAGGGTATTAGGGTTAGGGTTAGGGTATTAGGGTTAGGGTATTAAAGTTAGTGTCAGGGTCAGGGTTAAGGTCAGGGTTATGTTCAGGGTTAGGGTTAGAAGTTATTGTTAGGGTTAGGGTCAGGGTGAGGGTTAGGTTTAGGGTCAGGGTTAGTGTTAGGGTTAGGTTTAGTGACAGGGTCAGGGTTAGGGTTTAGGGTTAGGGAATAGTTTTAGGGTTAGTGTTAGGATATTAGGGTTAGGGATAGGGTTTTAGGGTTAGAGTTAGGGTTAGTCTTAGTGTATAAGGGTTAGGGTTAGGGGGTAGGGTTAAGGCTAGGGTTAGGGTAAGGGTTAGGGTTTAGGGTCAGGGTCAAAGCTTATGGTTAGAGGTTAGGGTTAGGGTTTATGGTTAGGGTTAGGGTTTGGGTTAGGGTTAGGGCATTAGGGTTAGGGTTTTAGGGTTAAGGTGTTAGTTTTAGTGTTAGGGTTATGGTTAGGGTAGGGTATTAGGGTTATGGTTAGGGTTAGGGTATTAGGGTTATGGTTTTTGTTAGGGTCAGGGTTAGGGTCAATGTAAGTGTTAGGGTCAGTTCTATTGTTAGGGTCAGGGTTAGGGTCAGTGTTAGGGTAAGGGTAAAGTTTAGTGTCAGGGTTAGTTTTACTGTCAGGTTCAGGGTTAGGGGTTAGGGTTAGGGGTATGGGTTAGGGTATTAGGGTTAGGGTATTAGGGTTAGGGTTAGGGATAGGGTATTAGGGTAAGGATAAGGGTATTAGGTTTAGGGGTAGGATTTTATGGTTAGGTTTAGGGTATTAGGGTTAGGGTTTGGGGGTTAGGGTTAGGGTATTAGGGTTAGTTTATTAGGGTTAGGGTGTTAGGGTTAGAGTCTGGTTTAGTGTTAGGGTTGGGGTTAGGGTTAGGGTCAGGGTTAGGGTCATGGTTAGGGTCGGGGTCAGGGTTAAGGCTAGTGGCAGGGTTAGGGTAAGGGTCAGAGTTAGGGTTAGGGTTATTGTTAGGGTCAGGGTTAGTGTCAGTGTCAGGATTAGGGTTAGGATCAGGGTCAGGGTTATGGTTAGGGTCAGTGTCACGGTTAGAGTTAGGGTTAGAGTTAGGGGTTAGGATTAGGTTTTAGGGTTAGGGGTTAAGGTTAGGGTTTATGGTTAGGGTTTAGAGTTAGGGCTAGGGTTAGAGTTAGGGGTCAGGGTTAGGGTTATGGTTAGGGCTTCGGGTTTAGGGTTAGGGTTTAGGATAAGGGTTAGGGTTAAGGTTTAGGATTAGGTTTAGGGTATTAAGGTAAGCGTATTAGAGTTACAGTTAGGCTTAGGGTTAGTCTTAGGGTATTAGGGTTAGTGTTAGGGTTTTACGGTTAGGGTTAGGGATTGGCGGTTAGGATTAGGGTATTAGGGTTAGGGATAGGGTTAGGGTATTAGGGATATGGTTAGGGTTAAGGTATTATGGTTACAGTTAGGGCTAGTGTTAGGGTATTAGAGTTATGGTTAGGGTATTAGGGTTAGGGTATTAGAATTAGGGTCAGGGTCAGTGTTAGGATCAGGGTTAGGGTTAGGGGTTATTGTTAGGGTTAGAGTTAGCGTCAGGGTTAGGGTTAGGGTCAGGTTTAGGGTCAGGGTTAGGGTTAGGTTCAGGGACAGGGTCAGGGTTAGGGTTTAGTTATAGGGTTATGGTTAAGTGTTAAGATTAGGGTTAAGGTATTAGGGTAAGGGTATTAGGGTTACAGATAGCGTTAGCGTTAGTCTTAGGTTATTAGGGTTAGTGTTAGGGTTTTACGGTTAGGGTTTTAGGGTTAGGGTTTTAGGGTTAAGATTAGGGTATCAGGGTTAGGGATAGGGTTAGGGTATTAGGGATATGGTTAGGGTTAGGTTATTATGGTTACAGTTTTGGTTAGTGTTAGGATATTAGGGTATTATGGTTATAGTTAGGGTTAGTGTTAGGGTATTAGGGTAAGGGTTAGGTTATTAGGGTTAGGGTATTAGAGTTAGGGTCAGGATCAGGGTTAAGGTTAGGGTTAGTGTTTAGGGTTAGGTGTAGGGTTAGGGTTAGGGGTTATTGTTAGGGTAAGGGTTAGGGTCAGGGTTAGGGTTAGGTTTAGGGTCAGGGTTAGGGTTAGGGTTAGGTTCAGGGACAGGGTCAGGGTTAGCGTTTATGGTTAGGGTTTAGGGTTAGGGGTTAGGGATAGGGTTGGAGGTTTTGGTGAAGGTTTAGGGTTAGGATATTAGGGTTAGGGTTAGGATTAGGGTTAGAGTTAGATGTTAGGGTTATGGCTTAGGGTTTAGGGTTAGGGGTTAGGGTTAGGGTTTATGGTTAGGGTTTAGAGTTAGGGCTACGGTTAGAGTTAGGGGTTAGGGTTAGGGGTTAGGGTTAGGGTTTAGGGTTAGGGTTAGGGTTCAGGGTAAGGGTTAGGGTTAAGGTTTAGGATTAGGCTTAGGGTATTAGGGTAATGGTATTAGGGTTAAAGTTAGGCTTAGGGTTAGTCTTATGGTATTATAATGTTAGTGTTAGGGTTTTACGGTTAGGGTATTAGGGTTAGAGATAGGGATTGGGTTTTAGGGTTATGGTTAGGGTATTTAGGGTTAGGAATAGGGTTAGGGTATTAGGGATATGGTTAGGGTTAAGGTATTATGGTTACAGTCAGGGTTAGTGTTAGGGTATTAGGGTTATGGTTAGGGTATTAGGGTTAGGGTATTAGAATTAGGGTCAGGGTCATGGTTAGGGTTAGGGTCAGGGTTAAGGTAAGGGTCAGGGTTATGGTTAGGGGTTATTGTTAGGGTTAGAGTTAGGGTCAGGGTTAGGGTTAGGGTCAGGTTTAGGGTCAGGGTTAGGGTTAGGTTCAGGGACAGGGTCAGGATTAGGGTTTAGTTATAGGGTTAGCGTAAGGGTTAAGGGTTAGAATTAGGGTTAGGGTGTTAGGGTAAGGGTATTAGGGTTACAGTTAGGGTTAGTCTTAGGGCATTAGGGTTAGTGTTAGGGTTTTTACGGTTAGGGTTAGGGTTTTAGGGTTAGGGTTTGGGTTTTAGGGTTAAGATTAGGGTATTAGGGTTAGGGATATGGTTAGGGTTTTAGGGATATGGTTAGGGTATTATGGTTACAGTTTTGGTTAGTGGTAGGGTATTAGGGTATTATGGTTATAGTTAGGGTTAGTGTTAGGGTATTAGGGTTAGGGTATTAGGGTTAGGGTATTAGAGTTAGGGTCAGGGTTAAGGTTAGGGTTAGGGTTTAGGGTTAGGTTCAGGGTTAGGGTTAGTGGTTATTTTTAGGGTAACGGTTAGGGTCAGGGTGAGTGTTAGGTTTAGAGTCAGGGTTAGGGTTAGGATTAGGTTCAGGGACAGGGTCAGGGTTAGGGATTAGGGTTAGGGTTTAGTTTTAGGGTTAGGGTTAGGATATTAGGGTTAGGGTTAGGGTATTAGGGTTAAAGTTAGGGTTAGTCTTAGTGTATAAGGGTTAGGGTTAGGGGGTAGTGTTAGGGCTAGGGTTAGGGTAAGGGTTAGGGTTTGGGTCAGGGTTAGGGTTTGGGTTAGGGCTAGGGTTAGGGTATTAGGGTTAGGGTTTGGGTTTTAGGGTTTGGGTTTTAGGGTTAGGGCTAGGTTTAGGATATTAGGGTTAGGGTTAGGATTTTAGGGTTAGGGTGTTAGGGTTATGGTTAGGGTAGGATATTAGGGTTATGGTTATTGTTAGGGTCAGGGTTAGGGTCAATGTAAGGGTTAGGGTCAGGGTCAGATCTATTGTTAGGGTCAGGGTTAGGGTCAGTTTTAGGGTAAGGGTAAGGTTTAGGGTCAGGGTTAGGGTTACGGTCAGGGTCAGATTTAGGCTTAGTGTTAGGTGTTAGGGGTATGGGTTAGGGTATTAGCGTTAGGGGATTAGGGTTAGGGTTAGGGATAAGGTATTAGAGTAAGGATAAGGGTATTAGGTTTAGGGGTAGGATTTTAGGGTTAGATTTAGGGTATTAGGGCTAGGGTTTGGGTTTTAGGGTTAGGGTTAGGGTATTAGGGTTAGTTTTTTAGGGTTAGGGTATTACGGTTAGAGTCTGGTTTAGTGTTAGGGTTGGGGTTAGGGTTATGGTCAGGGTTAGGGTCATGGTCAGGGTCGGGGTCAGGGTTAGGGCTAGTGTCAGGGTTAGGGTAAGGGTCAGGGTTAGGGTTAGGGTCAGGGTTATTGCTAGGGTCAGGGTTAGTATCAGTGTCAGAATTAGGGTTAGGGTCAGGGTTAGGGCTAGGGTCAGTGTCAGGGTTAGGGTTGGGTTAGAGTTAGGGGTTAGGGTTAGGGCTTAGGGTTAGGGTTTAGGGTTAGGGTTAGGGTTAGGGTTTATGTTTAGGGTTTAGAGTTAGGGTTAGGGTTAGAGTTAGGGGTTAGGGTTAGGGTTAGACTTAGGGGTTAAGGGTAGGGCTTATGGTTAGGGTTAAGGTTTAGAATTAGGCTTAGGGTATTAAGGTAAGGGTATTAGAGTTACAGTTAGGCTTAGGGTTAGTCTTAGGGCATTCGGGTTAGTGTTAGGGTTTTACGGTTAGGGTTAGGGTATTAGTGTTAGGTTTAGGGATTGGGTTTTAGGGTTAGGGTATTAGAGTTAGGGATATGGTTAGGATATTAGGGATATGGTTAGGGTTAAGGTATTATGGTTACAGTTAAGGTTAGTGTAAGGGTATTAGGGTTATGGTTAGGGTACTAGGGTTAGGGTATTACAATTAGGGTCAGGGTCAGTGTTAGGGTCAGGGTCAGGGTTAAGGTTAGGGTCAGGGTTAGGGGTTATTGTTAGGGTTAGAGTTAGGGTCAGGGATA